>CM066033.1:746302046-746823125 GCA_033557465.1 Ichthyophis bannanicus
CTTGCGCCAGCCTTGGTTCATGGCTCTGGTTCCAAATCTTGATTCCAGTTGAGTTGAAACTCTTGGACCCCAGAAAAAGTTAATAGTGCATGGGACACGCAGGAAAGAATGCGACAAAGTAGTCAGGAAAGATGATAGTATACGTGAGTACATAAGCATCACTAGTAAAAGGAGTGAAGTAATATAACCTCTATACAAGCCTCTGGTGGGCTCCCACCTTGACTACTGCACTCACCTCTACAAAATGACATTGGCAAGGTAGAGGCAATTGAAAGGTGCACCACCAAAATGACGCCTGGACTATCCTATAAGCCAATCACAGAGAGGCTGAGGGAGCTAGAAGAAAGAATGGAAAGGGGAAATACAAAACAAACATTCACGTATCTAGCAGGCTTCAATAAAGTACCAGAAGGAAGCTTTCTCCATATAATGAAAAACCATTGGTTGTCTGCTCTTTTGCTGGTTTAATCACTTTTTATGCCTACCTCTTTTTTCTGAATAATTTCACCTCTGTAAAAAAGATATTATAGACAGATCCATAAAGAGATGCAATAATAAATACTTTATTTGTCAGCCATAGCACTCACGAAGCAAAAGTACTATGTCCATCTGACTAACTCTCTTGCCTCTGACCCTCGTCGTCTCTTTGCTATGCTTAACGCTCTCTTCAAGGTCCCACCTCCCCCAGTCTCTCCTTCACTTTCTGCCCAGACCTTGGCTGACTATTTCCATGACAAAGTCCACAAGATTAGCTTAGAATTCTCTGCAGGGTCACCTCCACCTCATCTTCCCCCTCTTCAATCCCAAATCCTTCCCATACCTTCTGTCACCCTTTCTTCCTTTTCTGAAATCACTGAGGAGGAAACTGCAAATCTTCTGTTCTCCTCCAAACTGACTACCTGCTCCTCTTATCTCATTCCCACCCATCTACTAAGCTCTGTCTCTTCCTCTGTCATCCCTTCCATCTGTCTTATTCTTAACCTATCACTTTCCACTGCAACTGTTCCTGTGGCCTTCAAACATGTTGTGGTTACATCTCTCCTCAAAAAGCCTTCACTAGATCCTACCTGTCCTTCCAGTTATCAGCCTATCTTGATCCTCCCCTTTCCTTCAAACTACTTGAATAAGCAGTTCACCGCTGCTGCCTTGACTTTCTTTCCTCTCAAGCCCTGCTGGATCCACTGCAGTCTGGCTTTTGTCCTTTACATTCCACAGAAACAGCTCTTGCCAAAATCTCCAGCAACTTGTTCCTTACCAAATCCAAAGGTCTTTACTCAGTCCTCATCCTTCTTGACCTTTCTGCTGCCTTTAACACTGTTGATCACTACCTACTTCTTGATACCATTTCCTCGTTTGGATTTAGGGGCTCTGTCCTGTCCTGGATTTCTTCTTATCTCTCCTATCACACTTTTAGTGTGTGTTCTGGTGGATCATTCTCTACCACCATCCCACTTTCAGTTGGTGTACCTCAAGGCTCTGTTTTGGGAGCTCTCCTTTTCTCTCTCTACACTCAGTCCCTTGGTGCACTTATTTCCTCATATGGTTTTCAGTACCATCTTCATGCTGCCGACTCTCAAATCTACCTCTCTGCTCCTGAAATCTCTCCAGGAATCCAGGCCTGGATCTCTGCCTGCTTATCCAACATTGCTGTCTGGATGTCTCACTGCTGTCTGAACTAAACATGGCCAAAACTGAGCTCCTTATCTTTCCCCCTAAACCCATCTCCCCCCTTCCTCCCTTCTCTATTTCTGTGAATAACACTACACTCCTCCCTGTTTCCTGAGCTCACAACCTGGCTTGGGGTCATCTTTGACTCTACTCTCTCTTTCTCTGCACACATCCAAAAAATAACTCAAACTTGTTGCTTCTTTCTCTATAACATTGTCAGAATTTGTCCCTTCCTTTCTACACACTCTACTAAGACCCTTATCCATTCACTAGTCACCTCCCATCTTGACTATTGTAACCTGTTCCTCGCTGGTCTCCCTCTAAATCATATTTCTTCCCTTCAGTCTGTTCAAAACTCAGCTGCACGGCTTATCTTCCACCAGTGTTGCTATGCTCATGTAACCCCTCTTCTCAAGCCACTTCACTGGCTCTCTGTTTCCACATCCAGTTCAAACTTCTCCTGCTTACCTACAAATGCATTCATTCTGCAGCTCCTCACTACCTTTCCTCTCTTATCTCACTCTACACCCCTCCTCGGGAACTGTGCTCCTCTGGCAGATCCCTTTTATCTGTGCCCTTGTCTGCCACTGCCAACTCCAGACTTTGTTCATTCCATCTCACCGCTCCATCTGCCTGGAACAAATTGCCAGAGTCTGGGCGTCAGAATCCTTTCTAGCCCTATTTAAATCCAGGCTAAAAACCCACCTCTTTAGATCCTGATGCTCCTCATTCTCTTGTCCACTACTTGTGTGTATCCTACCATACTCTAGTCCCCAGTTTTGTGATTTTTTTTCATCTTGATTAGATTGTGAGCTCTGATGAGCGGGGTCTATATCTTATGGGCCCGATATTCAAAGGCCCTTACATGGGTAACTTCCCTAGTTACCCATGTAAGGGCCTTATCTGGGATATTCGAAGGGTACCTACATGGGTAGTGCCCTTTGAATATCCCGACGAAGTCCCTAATGTGCCCAGATGCTTTTTGCATAGTATCGGGGCATGTTAGGGGCATTCCAGGGCAGAGCAAGGGGTGAAGAAAGGGGCTACATGGGTAACAGCGATTTTTGTTGCTACCTGACTAGCCCTCTGCGCCTTAAAGATAGGCAAGGTTTTTTCTCGCCTATCTTTAAGACGCAGAGGCTATGCAGGTAGCAACAAAAATTGCTGCTACCCATGAAGCCTCTGCGGCTGCCGGGGCATCCGAGTTAACACAGATATTCACTTCCGCCGGCACGGAAGTGAATATCCGGGTTAGGGGGGTCGGCGGGCAGGCTATGCACTGCTACGGCGCATAGCTTGCCCACCTCAATATCGGGCCCTAAGTCTCTATGTACAGTGCTGCGTATGCCTTGTAATGCTATAGAAATGATTAGTAATAGTAGTAGCAGTAATCTTCCTGTAAACGTTAGGCTAGAGTAGTCTGATTGGCTCAATAGACAGACAGACATAGATTATGCTGGCTGTCATTGCTTAACAGTGTCCTGATCTACAGATCCTCTGGTACAAGGGCGGTCTCCTAAATTAGGGTTTTCTAAGGGAAAGATGCAAACAACACAGAGGCACTTCTGTGGTGAGATGAAATCACAGCATCCTGAAGCACTGACAGATTGATTTCAGGGCCTTTCATTGAACCTTTAGGACACAGCTTGAAAATATATGTCCTAAAACGCTCAGTATTAATCCTTGTGGTGTTTGCAATATGACTAAATGATAGTTGGTAATTTAGAATCTTTGTTTTTCTTCCAGACAAGCCTGGCCTTCACAAAGGATCTTCCTAAAGCCCTGACAGCTGGGATCCTCCATAACCCTCTGGCCCTTGCTGCTGCCATGGCCGCAGCTGCTTCCTCTCCACTGACCCTGCGCCCTGCCCCAACGCCACCACTGCTCCAGGCTCCACCCCTGGTGCACCCCTTGCTGCGACCAGCTCCTGGACCAATCCGAACTACTCACGGACCCATTCTTTTCTCACCCTACTGATAAAACTGCCCAAACTTCGAGACTGAAGCACTGGCCGGGTGCCAGCAGCATTGGCATCATATCATTCACAGCAGCAATCCACTGGAATGGCACAAGACCCTTTTCTTATCTGTCCTCCGTACCCTTTTACACATATGCAAATACATACATGTATATCCATGCAGGTAGCCAGCTGCTTATGACTGGTGTCTAGTGATATTTTGTTTTTCTAACTGGAACTTTGGTATTTTCTCTTTGATGGGGCAGGTATCAGCTGAGGAACAGAGTGGGAAAACTGCACGGTCATTCTGTCTTGGTGTCCTCTCTAATGCTATTCTGCAAAGATCTCTCCTTCTCTGATGGGATGGCATTTTTTTCATTGACCCCCCAACAAGGCTGTTAGGGGCTGTTTTTTTTCCTTTTTTTACTATCTTAGTTAAACTTGTGGATACAAAGTTGAAGTAGGTAGAAGGGGGATAGTCATTCACCTGCAGAACATGTAGAAATCATTCCCCCAATTAAGCTTTAACCATCAAGGGTTGTGGAGCCCTAACTCCGCTTTGAGAATGAGGTATGCCCTTCATATCTTCAGGGAATGGATTATGTATGAGGGAAAATCCTGTAACTTTTTTAATTACTGTAATAATATCAGGAAGGCATGAGAACATGAGGAGTTCTACCCATGCATCATGGATCTAAATAAGGAGATCCTATACGTCCTTGTGTGTCTAAGGGTTTCTCCTGGGACTGCTTCACCAAACCTTATCAATGTTCTCCCCCATAAATAAGCCATGTTGTTGACGCTGAGCCTCTGAGGCAGGTGGTACTGACCAGAGAGCAACTTTTAAATCTCTTTTTCCCCATGGACTCTCCTCCTCTGTTGGGGGTGCTTGCATGCTGGGGTGGAGGAAGGGTCAAGAGCACCGACACAAGCCATGAACCGTCTGGCACGGAACGGAATCCATACTGCAACAAGCCGCCATATTCCGCCAAGCACACCTGACAGGCAACAAGTCGCCTCTGCCTCTTTGTCTGTTGAGAAGACATTTGCAATAACAAAACTTTCAAAAAAATAAAAATATGTAATGACATATGTAGATAAATCAAAAGACTTGAAAACCATAGCGCTTCCTGCCCAGCTGAGCAATCTGAGAACCATTGTCCACTGTTGATACTTCCTATTCTTTTCTTAAGGCACTTTGGCAAAAAATAATCAGCTTGAAAGATCTAGCTGTCACCTATTCAACCCCAGTGTGTGAGCAGTAGTAGTGTGAGTTTCTGACCATGGTGTGAGCATGGTTACTGGTCATGTTTGCGAATGGTTGACCATGGTGTGGCATTACAGTGAGTGTGATTGTATCCATGATGGCCCATGCTGTCATAATGATCTGAAGGTTGATGGTGACCATGGTAAAGCATTAATCTGTCTGTGGTTAATGGTGTCCTGCTCTGCAGCTTTTCTGACTGGTCTCCTAAATTAGCATTTCCTAAGGGAGAGATGCAGGAAATACAGAAGCAGTTCTGAGGTGGGATGCGATCACAGGACCCTGCCTCCCAAACAGGAAAGTTCCAGCACATACTGAAGTCGTGTTTTATTAAACGGATTCTGCAATGTTCACTGGGGTTCAAACAGGATCGAAACATTATTTTTATGAAATAAACAGAAATGCGAAAGATGTTGATGTGATCATTTGAAATAGCAATAAACAGATAGGGGATGGCTGTACCCACCTGTACAGCACAGCCAAACCCACTATGCTTCCTACACGTGTTCCCTGTCGTTATTCCCCTTCCAAGATTTTGTCCTAGAATTCCAAGCATTTTGGCTTCCATTGCTACCAAGCTGTTCAGGTGTCTCTTGAATTCCCATTTGAAACAGACAAATAAATAATGCGCCAATGGATTTACTTGCATAGAAGTATGGATCTGTTATAGATTAGGGGACACACTTAACGAGGGACAAGAGACATGCAAAACAATTCCACAAATCTTCCACCAAATCAAAAGGACTGCCACGGATTTTTTTAAGAGTGCTGCATTAAATAATATTGGAAAGTGTCTGCTTTGAAAACGTAGTGCTGCAGTCATTGAAACTGTGCATTTGCAGTGACCTCAGGAGCTCATACAATTGGTGTCAACTACAACTATCACATAAAAAATATATACAGGGAAAAACCTTAAAATCATAGCCTCCCACAGTGAATGATTACAGGACCTGTTGACAATAATAAACTTTAAGAAATGTATGGCATTCTTTCCTGGCTTGCACTCTAAAATCCTGCACTTCAGCAAAAACAATTTGCAGTGACAGAATTTCAAGAGATGTCCCTACATTTGCAGAGCAAGTTTTCCTTCTCATGTTTCTTTTTCTTTCTTTACTGTGGCTACTTGCTGGTGGCTTTATGCCCGAGATCAGTATTTTGAAACAGCACAATTGTGTCATGGAACCGTGTAATACTCACATCAAAACCTTTTTGCCCAAGTTTTATGCATCTAGAGAATGGACCAGCAGCAGTCTCTCTTTAACTAAGCAAAAAGATTGAAATAAGACATATACTTGGGAAATAAACCTTATTCAACAGAATGGCCAGGGAGACTGTCTAAACTTGGAAAATGGAGGTTTTTGAAAACATTATGGAGACCAATATTCAGTGAGAAAAAATCTTCTTAAAGTTAACCAGATCTTATCTGTTAATTTTAAGTGGATTTTTAGTCAGCCTATCCATTTGAGTTGGACTGCTCAATAAGTAGTCTTAAACTTGAATGAATAAGCTATCCGTTATTTAGTTAGGACATCAGTTTATGTGTCCAACATAAACTGAAAAATTATTCAGGCAGCACTGAAAGTTGGCACCATTGGATTTACTTTTGGGCCCTGCTCGCTGAAACATCTCCCAGCCATCTTCTAAATGGATAGTTTTTAGCTAGACATCTCGTTATGTGGGGGGAAGACCCAAATTTAAAAAAAAAGATTTATGCTGTTACCTCTGAAGTTAACTTCCTAAATCATTTTCAATATCAAACCCAGGATGAATAACATTGATTTCAAATAAAAGTGTAAGTATCTAAATAAAAATATAGTATCACACCAAAGATTCACCTAGGAATAACACATCTAGCTCTGTAGCACTCTTGTGCCCTGTCAAAGTCCCCCTCGTGACTCCTTCCAGGTAGTACCACAGGTCCTGGGTTCAGTGTTGACCCCTTTCACAGCTGATGTCTGTCCTTGAGGTTAATCTTCACAGTTGCACTAATAGTACCTCCATAACCTGAACTTCTTTTCAGCAAACGTCCTGGGGGTACCGCCCAGGGAAAAAACTTCCAGAATACTGTTCTCACTCTTCACAATGCAACAGTAAATAGCTATCGAGCCTGGTGACCACCAAACTATTCATAAATCTAATACCCAAAGTAACTAAACTATATGGCTTATTTTTAGGGGGTGCAGAGGCAAAAAAGAAAATGGAAGCAGATTATACTTCACATGCATTCAAATTACGATAGATATCAGTGTAGTGTGTACTATACTTTTTTATCATTAGTGCCTACTTTTTAAAGACCTGAACTCAGGAGAAAGCACAGAAGCCGACATTCAAAAGATTTAGGCTCTTAACTTTGAGAATCAGCTTCCTGAACTGGTCCTTTGAAAATGGACTAGGGCTGGTTCCTAAATTTATGCTTCTGGTTTCACCTAAATCTAGGAGCTTAAAAAATTGATGGCTACAGAAGTGGATTCAAGGCAGGGAAAAATGTTAGAAGCTTAGCACTCATTTTCATCATGAGGTACCCAACGTTGCAGCCTAAAAGGCCAATTTTGCAGGGTTTACTGCATGCTAAGTGCAATGTACTAACCCTTAGCAGGGTGAAGTGCAGTAAAAATCCCATATGAACCCTTAGCATGCAACGTGACAGGGACTGGGTGGGTTGGGACGGAGCTTGGGAGATCTCAGCATATCGTGATTAGTGCAGGCGACGGCATGCACTGACTGCTACTGTTGCCCTTACTGCAGGTGCACTTACCACCTCCTCAAGGGGTGGTAGTAAATGCACTCGCCTGTTGGTTAGTGTGGTGCCACGTGGCTATGACATGCTAGCTGCAGGACGACATGCCCCCAACAGTTAATATGGACCATCTTGCTAATTCTAGGCCTCGATTGCACACTCATGGTGCTACCTTTCGTAAAAATGCAAGTGGACGTCCAAGTCAGGACATTCGCACTTCCCCATGCATTTTACAAAAGGCTGTGTTACTCACAGAGCCTTAAGTAAAATAATATAGCGACACACAGGAACACGCGTGCAAATACCAGCGCAGCCACTGAAGAGAACGGCGCTACTGGGATGTTGAGCATGGAAGTGTCAGCACTTACACACATAGGTTGCCAGATTTTACAAAGCTGGACATCCAGGATCATCCAATTAGGCGGAGTGAAATAACTCTTATTTGGGCAGGGGGATAAGCTTCTAAACCCTGTGGGGCAGAGACTATCTCTCATGTTTTGTGTACAGCGGTGCATGTGTGACTAGCACTATAAATATAAGCAGGTAGTAGTAGAGGTTCAGCCCTAGCTTGGTGAGCACAATTCCCTCCCTCCGTCACTGGTGCAAACCCCAGCTCCAAACAGGCAGCTAGCTGATATGCTTGTCTTGAAACACATATAAATGCTGATATAGATACTTTGTTAGATATGTGTTATGCAGTTGTAAACTCAGACACACAAATCATTTCTTTGCCTGCCCAAAACACACTCCCATCCAAACTCTATGCATTTTGTATTTGTGTCACTATTTACAGGTGTAAAAGCTGTGCAGACATTCTAAAATAACCTCAAATGTAGATGGGCTTAATTTTCAGTTGAAAGCTTAGGCTCCTAAGTTTGGCTAAATACATACACTTAACCTGGCAACATAATCCTAGGAGCTCAGCCTTTGTTGAATGTCAGCTTCACGGTTCCTTCCTTGCCCAGTTCCAGAGCGTAGCATCTGCAGTTTCAGTTTTTACTCTTAACAGCTCGCAGCTACCCAGGCTTTCCTGTGGTCTTTGGGACACAGTTCTCAGGAAGCAGGGGCAGTCCTTGGCCTTTCAGGCACAGTCACTTAGGAAAATCAAAATACATGGGGCTCTAAAATCATAAGGCATATCTTGAAATCATTCATCTGCTGACAGGTCAGTGAAATGTCACTCCTAGGGTTCAGACTTTTTTCTTCATGGTGATAATGGAACAGTCTAGGTCTCATACTGACACGTCTCAGAAGTTATCTGTCCTCTTAAGCAGAGTGCCCTGGATTCACAAGAGCTGTATTCAGGAGGAGCATGCCAAGTTAGAAATGTGCCCTGTGCGACTCGGGAATCTGGTGCCCCCACCCCACCTAGCTACATGCAGGAACTTGCTCTTGTCAGGCGTTCTGGAAGCCCAGTGATGATACTGGTGCCCCTTCTGTACTAGCGCCCTGTGTGGCCGCACTGCTGGCATTGCCCTTGGTACAGCCTTGGCTATATTGCTGCCAAGCTGTACAACACAGTGACTGGTGTGAGCCAGATGAACTAGTAGGAGCTCTTTCTTTGTGGTCCCATTTCTCTCAGTTCCCAATCCCAGAGAGAAAAAGAGGGAAAATTCATGTAAAGCACGATGACTGTCGCAATAAGAGTTAATTTGTAAGTGAATGCTTGCTATACAGAGGTCCATCATTAGACGGCGCTATGGGTAATGAACCTGAGCATATAGAAGGGGGATTACTGTGAGAGGTTTGCCGAGTCAGGCTGTTTTTGTGAGTTCTAGTGTTAACAGTAAAGGTTCCTGTTTCACTAAATCGCTTCTAGTCTCTTTTGTGAGTGAATGACTGATGGCCCATGACATGGCATCAGATGTAAGTTAAATCTGACCTGGTGAAGATTCCAAAATTCAATTTTCCAGAGAGCTGGAGCATCACTAACTATGAGCATACAGGAATCATGCCTCAGATGTATTGACTAGTGGGTCCTATCTCAGCTGAAAACTGCTGTTCTGTTTGGTGCTTCAATTCTTCCCCTCCATGTACCTTGCAGGGAACAGGAGACAAGGAGCTAAAGAAGAATTCCTTATCATCCCTCCAGTCCAGTCCCAGTAGCTGTGCATTGTCTCACCACTCCAGCAGCTTGGAGACTGAGCATGTCACATTTTGATGGCATCACCCTGGATAAGCAGCTGGCACTTCCCTCCTGCCTCCAGTATCTCAGTCTCCAAGCAGCCAGAGAGTGTGATTCAGTAGGACTCACTGAAGGGACAATTAGGAATGGCCATTTAAATAAGCTTCAGAGGGTTTGAAAAAGGGTTTCTTCAGCCTTAAGCTTAAATCCCTCCCAATGACAGTCAATAAAGCTAATTTGAAAAAAAAATAGCAGCGGTGCCAGTGGCACAGGCAGTACCAAGAGAGTCAGGCCCGGGGGCAGGGAACAGGAAACCAGAAGCTGAAGAAGAGATCAGAGCAGTTTTCTTTTCTGCAATGTCTGTCCCAGTATCTCACAGTCGCCTTATATCCTCTTTTGGGCATTTCAAGCAGAATAGCAAGCAGAGACAAGAATGGGAGGCCTGGAGCAGACAGCCACAGCCTCTAATCCCAAGTTATGGTACCCAGCTGACAGTAAAGTGGGAATGAGGAATGAGGCACTCTGAAGTAGAAGTCAGGGAGTTGTAAGTAATTTATGAGGAGAGAGATGAGATAAAATTTGAAAGGTGAGTAAAGTGAAGAGAGGGTGAATGCTGGTGATGTGAGAGAAGGTCAATGTTGAGTGAGGTGAAGGTTTAGGGGAGATCAGGAGGGAATGGTGCAAAAGAGGGGGGGGGGGAGTTGGGGAGGTGAAGAAGAGGTTGAAAGCTGGAGGAAGCAAGGAAGCAGAAGAAGAGGAAATGAAATGTAGTTCCACCCCCATCTCCATGAAATCATCAGTGCAACCTGGGCAATGTGAAGCAATTAGAGAGAGCCAGGATAGGGGATGCATGTAGCCATGTATGAGGAGGGGTAGTGGGAAAAGGGGGGAGTCCATGGGCACAAGACCTGGAAAGGGGGTACAAAAAACTGGTAGAAATAGGTAGAGATGTGAGAGAAAGCTGGAGGGGGATCTGTGTGAAAGTCAGAGGTCATGATGGTGGTGGGGGGGGGGGGGAGAGTTAAGAGAATAAGAGAGTGAGTAGAGATGGTGTTGGTGAAAGAGAACTTGAGGCGATGAAGAGGAAGGAGGACAACAGAACCAGAGCAGTGAATTGGAGGATGGTGACAATGGGGGAAGAGTATACAGAAATGAGATGGGATGGAGGGTGTGAGAGAGCTAGCTGTAGTGATTGGGAGGAGGAAGAGTTTGTGGAGAGAGAGAGAAAAATGAGTGATGGTGGGTGGGTGGGTGGGTGAGAGCCAGAAGTGGTGATATTGGAAGGGTGTATGATAGAAATCCAAAGTGAATAGTAGGGGGTAGAGTAAGCACCAATATGCTAGAGGATGAGGGGTGAGAGTGAAACCAGAAGAGGGTAATAGGGGAAGCATCAGATGGGATAATTGTACAGTAGATGAAGGAATGATAGCAGAGATTATGGGGTGAGTCACATTGGAGAGCAGGGGCTAGCATGAAAGGAGGTGAGTAAAATGAAATGAAAGAGATAAGGTGAGAAAATCAACTGTAAGCCTGTAACCTGTATTCTGCTGTGCCCCCCCCCCCCTCTAATCAGAGTGTTTTAATCTAATTCCTGGCCAGTACAGCCAACATCACCATTTGTAACAACCGCTGCTGATCACTGGAAGCAGCGGGATATAAATGTACGCTAAATAAATAAATAAATAAAAATCAGTGTGGGGATGATGAGGGTGGTGAGAGAGGGGTTGGCTGTTGGCGGAGAAAAGAGCCAGATAACATGAAATTAATGACGGGAGTGAAAGAGAGATGGAGATTTGAGGCAGGCAATGGAGTGGTGAGTTGGAGAAATTAAGTGATGGGACAGGGAGAACTTGAGGGAAAGAGATGATGGAGAGATGCTGAATCTTTTGCCAGAGGATGTGGTCAAGGTGACCAACATAGTGGGATTCAAAAGAAGATTGGACAAGTTATTGGAGAAAAAGTCCATAAAAAATTATTAGCCAGGTGCATTTAGGAAAGGCATTGTTCATCTCTGGAGGTGAACTATGGGAAATAGATCAACTTTTTAGGGATCCGCCTGGTAATTACAACTGGACTGGCCACAGTCAGAGACAGGATGCTGGGATCAAAGAACTGTGACTCAGCATGGCTTTTCTTACGTTGCTATGGAGAACGAGGGAAAAGATCCAATTATGAGCAATGTTTCCTCTAAGCAGCTCTGAGCTACACAGAAGTCTTCCTTCGGTGTTCCTACCAGCGGGGGCTCGAGTCGAGTGGACCCGCAGTCCTGCCAGCAACGTGATCATGCTTTGAATCTCAAGAGACAGGCAGGTACAGTAGGTATTTTCCTGTCCCCGGAGGGCTTACAATCTAAGTTTGTACCTGAGGCTGATCAATATATGTATTATCCAAAAATGTGGTACATGAGCTATCGAGACAAAATAAATAAGGCTCAGTTTTCAGCATGAGTTGTTTTTGCCAGCATTTATAAAATTCATAACTTGCCTATCCATATAGTTTTAAAAATTATTCAGATAAAACCAAGTCACTTACATTGCTAGATAGCTAGATTTTATCAGGAAAATGAGATGCCAGGTAAAAGGAGAGATGGAGGCTGCGATGGAAATTATCCATTTTGAGGTGATGTTCAACCATTAAATGGATAAGTTATCCATATCAATTTCGGCTTGCTCATTGGCAGACCTAAATCTATCCAGACAGTGCCAGCATGGTCACCATTTAATACATAGTCAGTGCTTCCTCCTTTACAGATAGTGGGTTGACTACTGTTCTTGAGCTAGATATCTGAAAATGTGCACATAGATGTCCAACTCATGGAGACATCCCTGGATCCATTTTATAAAGCCAGGTATATAGACTGTTCCTGGTGAAAGAACATTCATGTGACATGGGGGCATGGTAGAGGTGTGCCCTGGTCAGAGCAAGGGAGTTGCATATCACCGTATGATTTCCGAATGCCACAAGTACGTCTGGCCCTGGTTGGTGAGGCATCTATGTCTATACCTGCTCGAATAAGGGGCAAAAAAGTGCTTATTTCATGGCTGTAATATTTTCAAGGGGAAGAGCAAAATGTGCTTGCTTAACAGTGGTTAATATTTCCTGGCCGACAAAACCATAAATACTATGACTACTCAGAAGCTGAGAAGCCTCCATTACGCTAAGAACAAATCTTTTTATCTTCTCTGCTGGCTTAAATCTATAAATTCTAACTGTTGATTTTTGGGGGGATTACTATTATAGCTTTCAACTGTGGTTTTAGACTAAGCTTAGGGGCATTTGGACTGCTTTCATTATATAGACTTACATCAGATATCAGTGTGTGTGGCAGATACAGAGTTAACTAGGTTTTTACCCTTGCTGCACTGGTTGGTGAAACCCTATTCCCAGGGAGGAGCTGATTTGGAGCATTGTACATCTGGCCTGGCACTGGTCTGAGCCAGTTTTTGCAGAAGCTGAGACGCCTCCATTACACTAAGAACAAATCTTTCTATCTTCTCTGCTGGCTTAAATCTATAAATTCTAACTGTTGATTTTTGTAGGGATTACTATTATAGCTTTCAACTGTGGTTTTAGACTAAGCTTGGGGGCATTTAGACTGCTTTCCTTGTATGGACTTACATCAGATATCTGTGTGTGCCCACGGTTCAGGAACAGCCTACTCGCCAGAGACACTTAGGTTCCCGCCCACCCTGCCCCTCACCCCACCCACCCCAGGGGCTACATTGCCTTTATAGGGGTCACATATGTGCCATCTATCCTTTCTTACTTGGGTTAAAAGTCCACATCTTCTTCATCCTTTCTTCTTCTTCTTCCTCTTCTGGGACTGCTTAACCAACATGTTGTGTATTCAGTGCAATAACTGCGGTACTTTTATTCCAAGATGAATCATTTGGAGCCTAAGAGCTTGTCCTATGTGCCTCAGATCAGCTGCCATGCATGACGAACTGACTCTACTAAGGAAAGACCTAGCTGACATGCATAAAGAAGTGACTCTACTGAGGGAGGAAATAGCTGCAATGAAACACACCTCTTCTAGGATAAAAACTGAACAAAGTCCACCACTGCTCCCACAAAGAATCAAACACCCCAGGAACAAATGGATCACAGTGGGTTCTGGAAGACTGTGACCTGTAACGCAGAGACATCCTATACATCAAGAGATATCCCTGCATAATGCCTTCTCTGCCTTGGCTAATGAGGATGCTCAATCCAATGAAACTGAAGGGCCCTTAAATGAGTCAGATAATGCCCAATCTCCTGCTAAAGCACCAAACAGAAAACTACTACTACTTGGAGATTCCATCATCAGAGGCACCAACTTGGGAACACAGTTCAAAGGAGAAAAGATAGTCATGTGCCTACCAGGCTCGACAGCCAGCAGGAATACAAACCAAATTGTTGAAGTACTTAGCGCAAAAAGTAAACACTCCAAACTTGATGTTGTTATCCACTTGGGCACAAATGACCTGGCTAGAAACAGTGCCTCTACAGTCCAAAAGGACTTCCAATCTCTGGGAGAGACACTCAAGCCCATTGTTAACACTGTTGCATTCTCAGAAGTTCTACCTGTTCTTGGTAAGGGGACAAAAAGGCTGCATCGCATTAACAGCTTTAATACATGGCTCCAGACCTGGTGCAAACAAGAAGGATTCAGATTTATTGGTGACTGGGGAAAAAGATGGACCAACAAGAGACTATACTGTGCTGATGGACTACATCTCTCTGTCGCAGGGAAAAGAATCTTAAGTGAAAAATTCAGGCAGTATGTGCATATGCATTTAAACTAGGAAAAGGGGGTGATGGATGTGGAAGGTCAAGACCGGCACACCACCCCCTACAAAAGCAGAATAATATCAGAAACAGCCACACTTTTACATCACACATCAAAAACAAGTGGGAAGATGTGGGCAGAACAAAATCAATGCAAAATACACACAAGCCAGGTAAATGCTGGAAAGCAATGAGCACAAATGCTTGAAGCTTAGCCAACAAAGTTCCGGACCTGGAAGCCCTAATGGTGGAAATGGATTTGGACATTGTGGCCATTACAGAAACATGGTTTAATGAATTGCATTATTGGGATATAGCCATAGCTGGCTATAATCTATTCAGAAGAGACAGAGAAAATGGAAAAGGAGGAGGAGTAGCCTTGTATGTCAAAAGCAATATTAAAGCTACTGAAATGCAGGGGACATGGGGAAAAGAAGAAGCACTCTGGATTGCATTGGAAAGAGGAGATGGCACTGTCATCCATACTGCTGTAGTCTACAGACCTCCGACTCAAATTGAAGAGATAGATAACAATTTGATTATAGATATTGCCAAGATAGCCACAAAGGGGGAAGCAATCATTTTGGGTGACTTTAATCTACCTGATGTGGATTGGATTACTCCTTCTGCACATCTGGAAAGAAGCAAAAAAATTGTAGATGCTCTCCAAGATGCATCACTCAGACAAATGGTGATGGAACCAACCAGGGAAAGCTCAACGCTGGATTTAGTGCTCACCAACAGTGATAGCGTGTTGAATGTCTGCGTGAGTGCCCCTGTGAGCAACAGCGATCATCACACGGTGTGGTTTGAGATAAAAGCCAAGGTACAGGCCAAAAAGAGCAAGCACAAAGTCCTAAACTTCAAAAACACTGACTTCAATAAAATGGCTGAGTACCAAAAGAAGGAGATGACGGGTTGGAAGGAGATAAGGGAAGTGGAATTGCAATGGGCTAAACTAAAGGTGGCAATAAAAGAGGCAACAGAAAAATATGTAAAAAAAGTAAACAAAAACAAGAGGAGAAGGAAACCTATTTGGTTTTCCAAAGAAGTGGCTGCTCAAATAAAGGCAAAAAACACAGCTTTCGCAAAATTCAAAAGCTTGCAAACAGAAGAACATAGAAATGAATACAGGATCAAACTCAAAGAGTCAAAAAGAGAAATAAGGATAGCAAAATCAAAGGCAGAGGAAAAGATGGCTAAAGATGTTAAGAGTAGCAACAAAACTTTCTTCAGGTATATTCAGGAAAGGAAGAAGATCAGAGTTGGAATTTCAGGACTCAGAAGTGCTGGGAAAGGACTTGTGGAAAGTGACATAGAAAAAGCGAAATTGCTAAACAAATACTTCTGCTCTGTTTTTACTAAAGAAAATCCTGGAGATGGACCAGCTGTGACTCCCAAATATAAAAATGGGAATGTAGTAGATACCACACCATTCACAGAAGATGAGGTGTTGGAACAACTTGCTAAACTGAAAGTGGACAAAGCCATGGGACCAGATGGGATACATCCCAGGATACTGAAAGAACTCAGAGAGTTTCTTGCAGGGCCGTTGAAGGATGTATTCAACAGATCCTTGGAAACAGGAGAGGCTCCTCAGGACTGGAGAATAGCTGATGTCGTACCTCTACACAAAAGTGGTGACAGGGAAGAAGTGTCAAACTACAGACCCGTGAGCCTTACCTCGGTGGCGGGAAAAGTAACGGAGGCGCTCCTGAAAGAGCAAATAGTGAACTTTCTCAAAACCAACAGGTTTTCAAGATCCGAGCAACATGGTTTTACCGAAGGACGATCTTGCCAAACAAATCTGATTGTGTTCTTTGACTGGGTGACCAGAGAACTAGATCAGGGGCATGTGATGGATGTCATCTACCTGGATTTCAGCAAAGCCTTTGATACTGTTCCTCATAGGAGGCTTGTCAATAAACTCAGTAGCTTGGGGATGGGTACGAAGATGGTAAACTGGATTAGAAATTGGTTTACTGACAGACGACAAAAGGTGATGGTACATGGAGCTCACTCGGATGAAAGGAATGTGATTAGCGGGGTGCCCCAAGGTTCAGTCCTGTGCCCGGCACTGTTCAATGTATTTGTGAGTTTGCGTTGCAACCTATTTTCAACATTATCGAATCATTCAAGGTCGACTGTCTAATTTATGCTGATGACATCCTCCTATTCATGCCATTTTCCACAGAACAAATGGACCTTTCGCCACTGATTGAATGCTTCAACACAGTCTCCGAATGGCTTCTGTCACAAATCCTCAGGATCCAACACAAAAAGTCTGAGGTGCTATTTATCACCAGAGACCAGAATTTCTGCCCTCCACCTCATATAAAGGTTAAAGAAGCTGAGCTCCAAACCAAATCAGCAATTCGGTACTTAGGAATCACCCTCGATCAACGACTAGATATGAAAACCCATATATCCAACATAGTCAGAGCCGTATATTTCAAAATCCGGTCACTCAGACACCTGCAATCCCTTCTAAGCCCTAAAGACTTCCGGACAATATACCAAGCCCTTATCTTGCCACACTTTGACTTTGCCAACGCTATTCTCCAAGGTCTCCCTCAATCATCTCTGAATCCGTTGCAACTTGCCATGAATGCCGCAGCTAGAATCTTAGTAGGAGCAGCAAGATGCGACCATATAACGCCTATCCTAATACAACTTCATTGGCTCCCCGTACAAGGAAGGCTTACATTCAAATCTTTGTTACTCACCTTCAAATCCATCCATGGTATCACCTCCCCCTCATTAACCAACATCACCCAGCCCGCTCCTCCCAACAGAACAAGGAGAACCCCATCTACAAATGTGCTAGTAATTCCAAAGGCTTCAACAAAGTACACAACCGCAACATCTAACAGGGCATTCAGTATCTATGCCCCAAAATGCTGGAACGCATTACCACCTGGCATCCGTGCGATTACTGACTTAACACAATTCAGAAAGGCTCTCAAATCCCATTTATTTACTCAATACTACCAGATTAACCCTACCCCTACATAAATGCCTCTCCCTCACCCCCTCAAGTTAACATATCAACTCTATTGTACACATGCTTACACTGAATTCCCAATACTCGATCTCATTGTACATATGTAAGTAGTTTAGTTTGCATTCCCCGTTTATCCAAGTTATTACTCCTGTTCTATGTAAAGCAAAAGCATGTTATCCAAGTTGTTTTCTCCTGTTCTATGTGAAGCCAAACAGTTTGTTATGGTCATTTTGTTGTATGTAAACCGCGCTGACAATAGTGCGGTATATAAGAAATTGTAATAAATAAATAAATAAATAAATATTGCTGAAGGACTAAATGGAAAAGTCTGTCTTTTTGCAGATGACACAAAAATTTGCACCAGAGTGGACTTCCCCGAGGGAGTGGATAACATGAGGAACGATCTACAAAAGCTGGAAGAATGGTCTAATGCTTGGCAATTACGATTTAATGTGAAAAAGTGCAGTGTCATGCACTTAGGTAGCAGAAATCCAAGGGAAATTTACGCAATAGGGGGCGAGAGGTTGGTGTGCATGGTTCAGGAGAAAGACCTTAGTGTGATTATCTCTGATGATCTCAAGGTGGTAAAACAGTGCTACAAGGCGGTGGCAAAAGCCAGGAGGATGTTGGGCTGCATACAAAGAGGGATTACCAGCAGAAAGGAAGAGGTACTTATGCCACTGTACAGGTCGCTGGTGAGGCTTCATCTGGAATACTGTGTTCAGTTTTGGAGACCATATCTTGCAAAAGATGTAAAAAGACTGGAAACTGTTCAGAGGAAGGCGATCAAAATGATTTGGAGCCTGCGTAAGAAACCTTATGAGAAGAGACTTGAAGACCTAAATATGTATACTTTGGAGGAGAGGAGGGATAGGGGAGATATGATTCAGACCTTTAAATACTTAAGAGGAACGATGAACAAACAAACCTCTTCCATAGACGGGGAAGCTGCAAAACTAGAGGGCATAACATGAAGCTGCAAGGTGGAAAATTGAAAGGCAATGTCAGGAAATATTTTTTCACTGAAAGGGTGGTGGATGCTTGGAATGCTCTCCTGATGGAAGTGGTGGGGGCAAACACGGTGACGGAATTCAAAACAGCATGGAACAAGCACAGCGGATCCCTTTATAGCAACAGGATAAAAACAAAATAAACTGAACCATCTAACTTCTCAACAAATAGGGGTGTCCTATATGGAGTGGTGGGTCCACCCCTAAACAAAGACATGGGGAGGTGTGGCCTGCACAGAGCAACAAGTGCACCTACTCTTGCCGTATCTTGCTGGGCAGACTGGATGGACCATGCTGGTCTTTATCTGCCGTCATTTACTATGTTACTACTGAACATTTGTATAGCACTACAAGACATACGCAGCGCTGCACAGACATATGTTAAAAGATGGTTCTTGCTCATAAGAGCTTATAATCTAGTCAAGACAGACAACACAGTAGCTGTAGACATGGGGGAATGGTAAGGAAACACGAGAGAGATCAGGCGAGTCAAGATCTGAAAGCGGCAGCAAAGAGGTGAGATTTTAGCCTGGATTTGAAAAGGGTCAGAGAAGGCACCTGACGTATAGACTCAGGTATTTTGTTCCAGGCATAAGGAGCCGCAAGGTGAAAGGAGCGGTCTGGAGTTAGCAATAGAAGAGAAGGGCATGGATAGAAGTGATTGTACTTCAAACATATTATTGGCCTGCTCAGGGGCGGCCCAAGGGGGGTGCGGGACCATGTGCAGAGACTCGGTGCAGGGCCTCATTTGCATAAGTGGCCTTATTTGCATAGATATTTGCAAAATGTTACCATACACTAACTTTTAGTAAACATGTCTCTTAATGAGTGTATGGTGTCGCCGGGCTCCCCGTCTACGCGTTACTCATGTTGGGGTGAGCCCGGGCAAAGATTTTGCTAGGTAGTCAAGGGAATGTAAGTCCATTCGGCGCAGTTGAAAGAAGTGGCCTCACAGATTCCAACTACCCAGGAGCACTAATTAATGAGACCAGGTGGAGGGAAATAAAGGCTTTTATTCCCTGGTTAATGCAAAGGTTCAACATAAGATATAATCCATGAAACAGAAAGTCCTTTGTGTCAAAAGGTACCAGTATTTACAATGGGCTGCTTAACTGTTGCTTCACAGTTAAGGCAGGTTTTCAGAAGTAGAATTCAATACACGAAACAGCAATTACATTTCATTCACTCTTCTTCATTACATGGAGCATACAGACTCTGGAGCTGAGGCAGTGCACCAATCACATTCCATGAGTTCTGGCATAGGTGAGGGAACAGTGTTTGGATAATCAATCTCCATGGACTCTCCTTCACTGTACTCAGTTGAGGAGTATTCACTGTCCCTGTCTAACTCAGCCTTGTAAGTTAAAACTCTGGAGTCTGGCTTCCTATAGCCAGGGGTTCTCAATGTTGCAGGAATTTACTGAACCAATCTGGTTTCTTTTCCCTTACATAAAGAGCGTGGGTTCTAGCAAAGCCTTTAGGAGCACAACAGGTACAGTCATTGGTTAATGTTTCATACCTGGGTTTAGCTGAGTTGGAATGCACCGTGTTTTCTCTTCCAGCCACTCTCCCTTGGTAGCTGAGCCTCTGCCTGCCTGCTTTGAACACAGCTGGGCTTTTAGGCAGTTGAGTAAAACTTGGCCTGGATTCTCCTCTCTCTCTGGGTAAAAACTCCAGCCGATCATAAAAGTGCTTTCCTCTCTGACATGGTAAAACTTGGCAATAATCCTTTAGAGATTGTAAGCTCTTCTCAGAACCCTTCCCCCTGGTTCTTAGCTTCTGTCTCTCTATTCTGGCTTCAGGCAGACTGTGAGAACAGGGCGTGGCAGACACTCTCACCTTAGAGCTGGCTCTATCAAACTTCCCTATTGCAGCAGGGTCAGTTTGGGCCTTCTGGCTCCCAACCTTGTGAAGTCTGTTTCCAGTCAGATTCTTCTCAGTCCTCTCCTGATGCCTCTCAGCTTTCTCTTGCTCCTTTCTTCTGTGGCTCTCAGCCTTCTCTCGCTGGCTCTCAGCCTTCACCTCCTTCTCTACTTCTTTCTCTCGGTGGCTCTCAGCCTTCTCTTCTTCTGTTTCTTCTGTTTTTTCTATTCTAGAAGCATTCTGCTCTGACTTATAAAGCAAAGTGCTTGAGCTGACTTCCGGGTTTCTTCCCAGGTGCAAGTCATCAGAGTTCCTAGGCTCATTAACTCCCGAATGTCTGTTCCTGCTCCCTCTAGCTGTGCCTGGAGGTAATTGCACACCTAGTTCCTCAAAAGAAACTGGATTTCTTTTCAACCACTCATCTTTATTGACACACGCCTCATGACAATGGATAAAGAAAGACTAAAAGATTTCTACATTACTATAATCCAGTGCCAACCGCCAGGCACATTAGGAACTACTACAAACACTGCCCATTTAGAACCCATTATAAATAGAAACCAAACTCAAAAGTAAACCCCCTAACTTAAAATATCATTTTTTTGTCAGAAGAGGTTGGAGGCGACTGAAATGGAAACCCAGTCACACCAGACAACCCGTTCCCTTTTAATTATATAAGCAAAAACGCTGTAATTAACTTTATAAGCAGTTGAGTGGTTTAGCCTGCTTTGACGTCATCCATGACACTAAGGGATTCCCCGATGATGATGGGGTCTCCCGCTTAGTTGATTGGAGCTTCCGATTGATTAGCAGTTGGTGTTAGCCAATGAAAATATCTTTCCCCTTTATTAAACCAGTGGGGTTTGGAGGATTTGCAAATTCGTTTCAGCGGTATGTTGGAAGAGCATGAACACTTGAAACAGGGCCTAGGGCCCGAAACGTATGTCGTGGATCTGCTATCTGACCGCTTTTAAATAGAAGAGTTCTTTTTGGCGTGCACAAAACTTCACTGCTTATAAAGTTAAGTACAGCGTTTTCGCTTATATAATTAAAAGGGAACGGGTTGTCTGGTGTGACTGGGTTTCCATTTCAGTCGCCTCCAACCTCTTCCGACAAAAAAATGATATTTTAAGTTAGGGGGTTTACTTTTGAGTTTGGTTTCTATTTATATTGGATTTTACATATTTACCGAACCAAGGATTGGAAATTTAATCATTTAGAACCCATAGCAAACCCGCTGTATCCTGACAGCATTACCAGGACTCACAAAGCACCATACCCTACCTATCAAAAGGCAACACTGCAAATATTAAACCAATACATTTCAGAGAATACTGGGGAAAGAGAACAAGTGGCAATGTCAAATAGGAATTACATAAACAGAATACCTCAGCTCAGTTACACATGCAGAACATAGACCATCACCAAACAAGGAATCACAATTTAGAAACAGGAAGGCAATAATTAAACTGGGAACCCAAAAGCCAAACTTGGAATGTACAACAACACTGTAGAAATAAAACTATAAATTAATTTCCTCTTGTACCAAACAAAGCACAGACGTTAATGATGCACATTTCCCAGAGCTTTCATATTCCAGTTAATAAATTCAAAATAAAGAGATATCTTTCTACCTTTTGTGCATTTTTTTCAGTTGCAATTGCTCCAGCCACTTCTGGTTTCTTCATGTTTTCTGCTAACTCTCCATCATCTGCTGTCCATTTGTCCTTTCTTCTCTCTTCTAGTTTTTTTTACCATTCTCTCTCTCTACATCTGCTTTAACATACTAATCTTTCTCCTTTTGTTCTTTCCTCATTCCTTTTTCATCCTCACAAATTTTACCCCTCCATCCTCAATCCCCACTTACTCTCCCAATAACCGGCCAATTGTAGATTTTTCATCCCTCCCACACAAAATATTTTTCCCCTCTCCATTTTACTCTCCCAGCCCCATCCCATTCTAATCCTCCCCCAACATCAGCTCCCTTCTAATTCCAGTCTCACCCAGCATCCATTCCCTTCTAGTCCCTGCATCAGCCCATTTCCAGTCCTAGCCCCCCATCAGCCCATTTCCAGTCCTAGCTCCCCCATCCATTTGCAGTCCGAGTCCCTTCATCAGCTCATTTCCAATCCTAGCCCCCCATCAGCCCATTTCTAGTCATTTCCTAGCCCCACCATCAGCCCATGTCAAATCATAGCTCCCCTCCTCTCAGCCCAATTCCAGTCCAAGCCCCCCCATGAGCCTACTTCCAGTTCTAGCCCCTCCATGAGTCCATTTCAATTCAAGCCCACACCACAGCCCATTTCCAATCTTAGCTCCCCCCCCAACAGCCCATTTCCAGTCCTATCCTAGCTGCTCCATCAGCCCATTTCCAGTCAGCCCCCCATAGCCCATTGCCAGTCCTAACCCCCCCAATCAGCCCACAGCCCATTGTAAGATGTGGTCAGGTTACTCTCCTGTAGTCCTGGGTTCATTTCACTTCACAGAGGCAGTAGGGCTTGTAATAAGACAACCACACAGGTGTGGCTTGGAGAAGGGTTTTTATGTAGAAATAGGCTTATTACATAGGTATTGAACAGAGGTATATAGTGATTGTTACAGAGCTGCTTCAGTGTGCCTCAATGAATCTGTGTGTGTGTGTGTGTGTGTGTGTGTGTGCATGTGTGAAGTGTGTGTGAGAGAGAGAGAGAGAGAGAAGTGGGGGAAGGGAGAGAAGTAGGTGTGATTATCAGAGCCTTATGGTCTGATGAATAGGAAGGAGTGAGTGTCCAAATCTGTCCGATGAAGAAGAGAGAGAGAGAGGTAAGAACATGTGGGTCAGAGCCTCATGGCAAGGTGTGTCCGATGACAATAGGAAGAGAGAGAGAGGGGGGAGGGGTGAAAAGAATTGATTATCAGAGCCTCCTGTCCTTCATGTCCGATGAATAGTGGAAGAGAGAGAGAGAGAGGAAGCGTTTCTGTCCTTTATAGTGAATTCTCTAGCAACTCCCTTTGAGGTCTGCTATTGCTTCTAGCCACTCCCTTTGAGGTCTGCTATTCTTGATTTAGCAGGGAGGGGCTGTAGACCATTCTCAACAGGCCCTGAGACTGATATCAACAGGGGGTCAGAGTTAATCTCATCTTGTAAACTGCCCTATTACCTTTGGAGACTGAAATCACCAGAGTAACACAGCTGCATGAAATCCAAGGTCTGGGGAAAAAAGCCATGACTCCTATGTCATGTATGCTGACATCTCCCACACCTTTTTTTTTTTTTTTTATTATTTGTGCCTGGAAATGGTGGAAGCAAGCCTGTGGTACCTGTCCCAGCTGCCACCTAAAATTGTATCAATTAATTCACGCTTGTGTCGAAATTGCTTGGCTCGGGGTGTTACTGACTGCATATCAAACCAAGTATTGAGCATTTGTATGTGGTTGGCCACAAACTGAGAGCAATTTAGATATTTGTGAGTAACTAGAAACAATTAGGGAAATAGATGCCAAGTAAGAAAATGGTATTCCACATCATATAAAACATCGTGTGGTGCATCATATTTAATCTGAAAGGGATATCCTTCCTGAAATGGGTGGATATCAGAAAGGTAGAGTACAGGAGGAGCAGAAGTGGTGGGAGGGGTGGGATGAGGGGTGGTAGGTAAACAAGATACATCCAAAAGGAATGAAGTCTCAGTGATGTGCTGTTGATCACTGACAACCCATGTATAAGTTATTTTCCAGGTACCTCTGTCCTGACAGGAGATATTGTACAAAATCAAAGCAGGAGGACCTAGAAAGTAACGTTCTGGGCGTGCCCTCAATTCTTGTGTCCTTTCTAGAGAAGTGGAAACTGGTGGCTCCCACTGTAGTTGAGTGATGTTTAATAAATAGAACACTGGCTTGTCCTGTACCGAACAGAAACTCAGGATGACCAGATCCTTTCCTTCCGGGAAAGGTGGGGGTATTTCTTGGTAGCGATACACTCCACCTGTGGAGTTAGCCCAGCCAATCGTGCATATTTGGATGATAGTTCCTGTAATGAGACTTGAGTAGAAGAGAGCAGATACAAGAACAACAGGAAACCGAGATATAATAAAAGCTAACTTGTTTCACTCTACTAGGGAGTAAACTAATGCTCCCCACTTATACTATGTAACAACAAAACAATAAAAAATAATAATAATTTCTACTACTTATTCACATAACTATTAAACACATGTACAGCAGGAGTAACTAGTTACCGTCCTCAAGCGACTTTTGTTCAGAAAGCAGCTGTCCGTGCTGTCTTCAGAAAGCAACTGTCCGTGCTGTCTTCAGGTGGTATCTGAAAACAAAGACTGATAAAACACGTATTACCCATATGGTTTTAACTGGGTGATGTGTTTCCAGTACTGCTGGTTGTCAGGCATTAGGATCTGGTATAGGCTTGGGCCTAAGGTATCAGTAACTAAGTACGGTCCCTCCCACTGTGCAGTTCCAAAGGGGAGGTTTGGTCTAGGTCTTATCTCTGCAAGACACTAGTGACAGGGCTTCCTTCATGTATTCATGAAATATTGATGGGGAATCCTTATATCCCTGTGGAAGCACAGTCCATGCATATTGTTTATTCAGCCACTGAAAGGCTGTTTTGTACTGGCATTCAAGGGCCAGGGGCACACTCCAAAACCCATTGGATATGTCTAAAGCAGAGAAAAATTTACATTTGGGGTTCAGTTTAGAGATCATTTCAGGGTATGAGGCTACCACGGGCACTACAGATTTTGAAACTTGATTCAGGGCACGGAAGTCCATAGTGAGCCTGAAGGAACCCCCCGGTTTAACTATCGGCCAGGCTGGTGAATTACATGTGGAAGAAATAGATCTAATCAGACCCCTCTCCTCCAGTATCTTCACAATTTTAGTCACTGGTTCTATAGCCTGATGAGGTACTGGGTATTGTTTCTGTGGTAGAGGATCCTCACCTTCCAGCAGTATTTCTGTGTGCATTTTCCCACAATCTAACTTGTCTTGAGCCCAGACTGGAATATCAGCCACCTCTGAAGGAATTACACACAGATCATACTGTTGAGCTGCCTTGGTGCACTGAGTTGCTAACTGCATTTTATTTATTTATTTATTTATATTCTCTTATATACCGCGCTATTCTGCATCAGTGCGGTTTACATTGAACAAACTGAAATTACATTGAACAGGGCATTATAACTTGGAGATAACTATTTTACAGGGAACATGGGGCTATGGAGGGTTAAGTGGCTTGCCCAAGACCACAAGGAGCACCTGTGGGACTAGAAACCCCAGTCCTTCCGGCCCAAGGTTGCTGTCCTCTAGTGGGATTTGAACCCCCGACCTTCCGGCCTGAAGTACCTTGCCCCAACCACTAGGCCAAAGTTTTAGAAGCACTTGAAGTTCCTGAATACTGCCACAATTTAAGATTAGCCATATCCACCACCAAATTTAACTGGTTGAGAACATCAATTCCAATTATTTCTTTTGGTGTGTTTACTATAGTGGAGGCAGTGGTTTCTAACATTTCCTTGTTTTGTTCACTGTGCACAGGGATACCCCATTTAACTGGGATAGCCACCCATTTGGAAGCTGTGTCATTAATTCCTTGAATTTCATAAATTTCCATATTTTTCTGCTCTGCAGTGGGAGAAGCTCTGTTTGTAAAACTAATTCCAGCCCCTGTGTCAATCAAAGCTAATTTATCCTGACCCCCTATTCTGCTGATAACATTGGGGCGTGCAAAAGAGTCCAGTATCAAGGGTGTTACAAGCCTTAAATTGTGTCCTGGGCCTGTATCCATTTCAACATCCAGAGACTCTGGAATCAAGTCCTCTGCTGAGAGAACGGAGGCAGGCTGGGCTATGAAGGCTTGAGACATTTTGATATCTGAACCCAGAAGGTCAGGACACCCCTATGCACTAGCCTTGTGTTTGTCCTGAGCTGCTTGTATGTCCTGTTTTAATTTATCTATTTCTATCTGCAGTATGTGTTTGTCTTGTTCCCATTTAGTTTTCTCCTTTTCTAGCCCATCTCTCTGTGCTTTGAGCTCTTGAAAGGGGATGTAACCTGAGGAGTTTCTAAAAGTACCTCTGCTTTGTCCTCTCCAAGGTGTGTGTCCCCTGTATCCTTTGTCTGTGTTTTTTGTGTGTTGGGAGGATCCCTCAGCTTGCCACTTCCGTGCTTCTGATACTGTAATGACCTGTGAGGGCTGTGTCTTCCAAACAGACCCAATTCTGAGCATTAAAGTATCAAAAGGGGTTGCTTCAGGGTCTTCAGAAAATAACAGAAGGTGTTTTGTAATCTCAGGGGATAGCAATTCTAATAAAAATGCCTTATGCTTGTTCTCCCCATAATCTTCTGCACTGGGCCAGGACTCCTGCTCATTAAGAACTGCTTTTAAAATCCAGGCTCTATATGCAAACTCTTCCAGTGTATCATTTGGTAGAGGTGAAATAATTTTAAATACTTGCATTGGGGAACAGTGAAATAGTTTCTCAATACCCCTTTTAACCAATTGGTATGGGTGAGTGAGAGAGCCAACTTTATAATAGTGTGGCCCCAGAGCCAGATGCATAAGTCTATCAAAGTCTGATTGTTTTCTTCTGTATTTCCCTAGACCCCAATGAATCAGAATATCAATGGCCCATTTACACCAATGATTTACATTAAAAGGCATAGGGCCAATTTTCTCAATTATTCTTTCTATGTCTCTATCTTTTAAATTGTCCTGCAGCATTACTTTAACTGGTGCTCTGAGTTCAGTACTGGGTGCCATGTCTAAGTCATCTGAATTATCCTCCTGACACAGATCCTGATTATTGCTCTGTTCTAGCTGAGATAAACTGTCAGTCCTCAGTCCAGCTATGCATACTTTAGTATTCTTTTGTTTGTCAATAGCTTGTATGCATGGCTGATAGGGTGTGTCATAGTCATAAGGGACTGAGGGAGAAGTGGGCGTATACTTGTTCTTTTGTTTCTCAATAGCTTGTATGCATGGCTGATAGGGTGTGTCATAGGCATAAGGGGCTGAGGGAGGAGTGGGTGTTGGCTTTTGTCTTTCAGAGGCCAATTGATCCTTAACGTGCCTCAATTCAAGTTTAAGTGCTTCTAATTGCTCACTAACAGTTATAAAAGAATTTGTGGCTTGCATCACTTGAGTTCTTTGCATAGAGATGCAAATTTATGCCTCCTCAAGGTCTTTGTTCAATTGTGTACACTGAGAAGTCAGTTCAGTATTGTCCTGTTTCATGCTAATGAGCCCCCTGCACATGCCTTGGATAAAAAGGCATTTTCTTTTATTTGATTTCTTTTTGAATTCTTGATAATGGTTTAACATTTGTCTTTGAATATTATACCATGATGACTCAGGGAATTCACCTTCAAAGGGACCACCTTTCCTCTTACAGTATGAAACTACAATTTCTTTAAGTTCTTTAAAATCAAAGGCTTCCATGTTTGATACTGCAGAACTATCTCAATGTGCAACCTTGGAAGGAGGAATGCTCACTTTTATGAAGAAGTGAGACTTAGAATTATAGTTGGAATGGTATAAATTTTATGGGTGTTCAGTAAAGAGTACTGGCATAAAGACCACACCTTAAAATTATACCTGAATAAAAAGTGCTTATCACCTTTTTAACAGGGTGAAAGTTTAGGGTGAAGTTATAGTAAGAAGGTTTGTTAGGAGATTAACATAATTGTCGGATATTCCTGCTCTCACCAAGATATATACTGACAGGAGAGAGAAATAAAAGTCAAACAGACAGGAGGTAAATTAGTGTTATCAGGAAAGATGTATATTGTACTCTAGGAGGGAATATTTAACTGTGTAAATCTGTATTTTCTTAGCAGCTCAAATACTATAGAAACATCTGTAGCAAGCCTATACATAAAAATAAGACAATTGCAAGCCACTCTGTGTGATGTCCTTAAAATTCTAGATTCTTACAGAGCCTTTTGACAATAAAAATCTCACCTTGTCTAACCCACAAAACAAACTTATCACTGGAACTTTTTGTAAATGGTCACAAGGACTTTTGATTCTGTCTCACCTGTCTGAAATCTACTTAATGTATTTTACAAAATTATTACTTACCCAACTGGAGATCTGCTGTGAAATCTGAGAAGGCGAGCCCCCATAAAATGTAAGATGTGGTCAGGTTACTCTCCTGTAGGTCCTGAGTTCATTTCACTTCACAGAGGCAGTAGGGCTTGTAATAAGACAACCACACAGGTGTGGCTTGGAGAAGGGTTTTTTTATGTAGAAATAGGCTTATTACATAGGTATTGAACAGAGGTATATAGTGATTGTTACAGAGCTGCTTCAGTGTGCCTCAATGAATCTGTGTATGTGTGTGTGTGTGCATGTGTGAAGTGTGTGTGAGAGAGAGAGAGAAGTGGGGGAAGGGAGAGAAGTAGGTGTGATTATCAGAGCTTCATGGTCTGATGAATAGGAAGAAGGAGTGAGTGTCCAAACCTGTCCGATGAAGAAGAGAGAGAGAGAGGTAAGAACATGTGGGTCAGAGCCTCATGGCAAGGTGTGTCCGATGACAATAGGAAGAGAGAGAGAGAGAGAGAGAGAGAGGGGGGAGGGGTGAAAAGAATTGATTATCAGAGCCTCCTGTCCTTCATGTCCGATGAATAGTGGAAGAGAGAGAGAGAGAGAGAGAGAGAGGAAGTGTTTCTGTCCTTTATAGTGAATTCTCTAGCAACTCCCTTTGAGGTCTGCTATTGCTTCTAGCCACTCCCTTTGAGGTCTGCTATTCTTGATTTAGCAGGGAGGGGCTGTAGACCATTCTCAACAGGCCCTGAGACTGATATCAACAGGGGGTCAGAGTTAATCTCATCTTGTAAACTGCCCTATTACCTTCGGAGACTGAAATCACCAGAGTAACACAGCTGCATGAAATCCAAGGTCTGGGGAAAAAAATCATGACTCCTATGTCATGTATGCTGACACCCATTACCAGTCCTAACCACATCAGCCCACCTCAAGTCCTAACCCCTCCCCATCAGCCCATTTCCTGTCCTAGCCCCCCATAGCCCATTATCAGTCCTAACCCCACCATTTATTTTATTTATTTAGCTGTATTTATATCCCGCTTTTCACCGGGTCAAAGCGGTCAATTGGGAGATACATTTAACACGAGGGGATATGACACACATACGCTAATACTTACAGGGAACATGGGCAATGGAGGGTTAGGTGGCTTGCCCAAGACCACAAGGAGTACCTATAGAACTAGAAATCCCAGTCCCTCCGGCCTGAGATTGCTGTCCCCAGGTGGGACTTGAACCCCCGGCCCTCCGGCCTGAAGTTCCTTGTCCTAACCACTAGGCCACTCCTCCCACCATAGCCCATTACCAGTCCTAACCCCCCCAACAGTCCACAGCCCACCTCAAGTCAAGTCCTAACCCCCTCCATAGCCCATTACCAGTCCTAACCCCCCATCACCCCATTTCCAGACAGCCCCCATTAGCCCACAGCCCATTACGTCTTAACCCCCCCATAGCCCATTACCAATCCTAACCCCCCCACAGCCCACCTCAAGTCAAGTCCTAACCCCCAAATAGTCCATTACCAGTCCTACCCCCCCCAACAGCCCACAGCCCACCTCAAGTCAAGTCCTAACCCCACCATAGCCCATTACCAGTCCTCCCCCCCAACAGCCCACAGCCCACCTCAAGTCAAGTCCTAACCCCCTCCATAGCCCATTACCAGTCCTAACCCCCCCCCCATTGGCTCATGGAAAATTTAAAAAAAAAAAAAAAAAGCTGGCTGCTGCCGCTGCTGCCGCAGCAGCAGCAGAATGGAGTGTCCCACCGTGGCAGCAGCAGAATGGAGTGTCCCGCGGGGCCCCATCATCCCCTGCGGGCTTAACAGAGACGCGAGGGAGACACTCTCCCTTTGCGTATCTGAATGCCAGCGCAGAGGGGCTCAGCCGGGCAGAGGGGGCCCCGCGGGACACTCCATTCTGCCGCTGCCACAGCGGCAGCAGCCAGCTTTTTTTTTTTTTAATTTAATTTTTAAAAAAGCAGAATGTTCTTTGCGCGGGGCCCCCTGAAACGCGGGGCCCTGTGCAAAAAACATTCTTGCTCAATGGACGGGCCGGCCCTGGGCCTGCTGCTGTACATCTGAGTATCTAAAATGGCACAGCAGGACGTGCTAGTCTCATAACACTGATGCCCCCAATCTTCTGACATATCCTGACCAGGTTGTCAAAGTATCCAGTTCTGCAGGCATGCACTTCAGGGATGTCCACGTTTATAAAATGTACCCAGCCTTGCTATCTGCGCAGGGCCCGTCTCCAGACCTGGTTGCTGGGGTGTTCATTTTTTGGGGTGGAGACAGAGTTATTTCAGATGGCCCGACTGCCACTTCCCCAGTTTTTGGATGTTCTGCTCTGGATGTCCCAGATTTTTCCTAGACGCCCCTTCTAAAATGCCACTTCACATGCATTAAGTGTCAGTACTGCTGCTTCAGTTCATATGGTGACCATGCCAGCTGAAAAGCAACCCTGTAAAATAAAGGCTCTGATGTGAAATCTGAGGATCAATGTGGTTTGAAAAGCTCCTGTGCAATATTTTTAGATAATCTGGACTAGATGCAGAAACCCTACACTAGAGCCCAGCGCTAAAGCTCTAGCACAGGATTTTCCTAATGCAGGTTCAGTGCAGACATTTTGCTCAGCGATGCTGTAAGCAAACAACATGCAAATGAGCTCTGTGCAAAACGTCTGCGCTAGACAAGGCGAGCAAGTCAGGCACATGAACACAGGGGTCTGTGTTAGCAGCACCTATCTCCTGCGCACAAAACAAAACAGACTGGCACTTGTGCACATGTCCTGGATTGCTATCTGGCGCATAAGCCCAATATTATTCTGAGCAGAAATTGTGCTCAGAATAATATTGCTGTTTAGGTGCCACATGGCATTCCAACATACATGTGCATAACATTGTTCCAGCATGCTTCTCTTGCTGGGGGGGTTTCCATCACTCTTTTCAGCAAAACTAGAATAAAGTTGTGGGTGCTGTATGCTCCAGAAAGAAGCATAAATTCTTCAACAGAGGTGACTGCAGACCTATAACGTCTCAGACCGTGCATGAAAGTCTCACATTGAGTTCACTCGTCTGGTCTTCTGCACACTTCTCTGCATCTGCACTGCATAGATAATTGCTTCATTACCATCCATTTAAATGGATTTAAATCAGTGGTGTAAGTTACAAGGGATCCCAAGCAAACTTTTGCTGAGGGCCCCACACTGTCGCAGCGGTGGCGTGTCCCCACCTTCGTGTAGCAGTGGCAAACTCACATCATTATGTTTGCTGTGCTGCCTTCACTCTTGTAAGTTCATCGCAAGCCCGGCAGCTGTTTCCTGCTTGACAAAAGTCTTGTGGTGTGGCTGTTATCAAAAGACTTCATGAGGAACATCTGCCGGACCCGCAGTAGACTTACAAGACCAGAGGCAGCATGACAAACATGATAAAGTAAGTTCTCTGTGAACAAGCAGCAAGTCCTCACGTATGGGTGACGTCACCGACTGAGCCCCACATGGAACACTCCCCAACTTCCAAAGGAAGCCTTTGGGAGGTACACTGTGCATGCATGCCTGCCTTCCCACCTGCCATGACGCCATCTTTTCCAGTCTTCTTTTTTCCAAGGAGCCCCTAGGATGTGTTCCTGTAGTCCAAAAAAGTTTTCTTTACTGTCCATTGTGGGCCGGGTTTCTGTGTTTTCCTTACCGCCTATTGTCGGTTTAGTTGGTCCTTCTGACTTAGATTTTCCTTTTGTTTTCTTTTCTTGCTTTTTAGCATCTTTTACCCCTTCTGGGTTATTTTCTGCCCACGGCAGCTCTCCAGTTTAACTTTGCTAGTGGCTTCAAGAAATGCACCAAGTATGGCGAGGCCATTTTGGCCACTGACAACCACAACTGGTGCTTACAATGCCTTGGGCCTAATCATCAGCTGGCGTCCTGTGAGCTTTGTCCACAGATGACACACTGAGGACTGAAGGGTCAGGAAAAACAGAAGGAGTCTCTCTTTGGCTCACCGGATTCTGCATCCTTGGCCCCAACCCCGTCATCACTGCCTGGCAAGGTTCCTGCCAAGGTGTCCAATAGGTAGGAGCTATCTGCCCGGTCAGAGGGGCTAAAGTAGTGAGAGGAGACTCTGATGAGACCTTGGGAGAAAATCCATGTGCAGCATCATTGCAGTCCTTCTCGACATGATGCAGGGAGTGATGGCCAGGATCAACCAGCCAAGCTCACCCGGCAGGAGGAATCGACCCGGACAGCAGAGTCGACCCCCATTGCCATGGAGGGCAGCTGGATATCTCCCAATGCACCAAGCATCGTGGAGTCCACACCCGAGGTGTCAACACCAATGTCCATAACTGCGGCATCGCCCCTCACAGGTTGTGGTTCTGGAGGAATGCCTTTGAGCCCTCGAAGCACACTTGGTGGCAGTTGTGGCCTTGCAAAATGTAGGCTTTGCGGTGCCAAGCGTGTCATTGCTGCACTCCATCCAGCCCTTTCTGGAGACCCATGCCATGCCCACCGAAGTGGGGACATAGGGTGGGAGATCGGAATCGGCTCCAGTTTTTGGAGTGATCTCCCTATCTAGCATATCAGAATCCGAGGCCCTGGGGCATTGACATTGGTGCACTGGGTGACATAGAAGACACTAGTGCCCAACCTCCCCCAAGCCGAGGAATCAGCAGGAGGAGGGAACTCAGCACTACTTCAGTTTCCTCTCGAAATCTGAATCAGAATGGGAGGCCAAGGAGGAATTGACAGCTTCTGACCTTCAGTCTCTGGACCTTCCATCTGATCTGTCGCCTCCCCCTGAGTGACACAAGTCGCCCCCAGAAGACTTAGTTAGGGACATGGCCAAGGCCATCCCCTTTTCTCTGGAATCAGAGGAGCAACTGAAAGTGGAGGAACTGGAGCTGCTCTAGTATCCCTTAGCTCCCAGGAAGGCAGTGATGGTTCCTGTGCACCATGTCCTGTAGAGGTTGCTGCTGCGGCTGTGTGAAACACCTCTTATGGTTCCCATCATCAGCCGCAGACTGAACTCCTTGTACTGGGTCCAGAACGCCCAGGCTTTGAAAAGCCTCAGTTGCTGCACAACTCCATCATCATTGAATTGGCCGTGAAGTGGACTAAAAGCTCCAAGACTCACTCTTCAGTGCCTCCAAGCCATGAGACTCGAACTCTGGACTCTTTCAGGAGGAAATGCTACCAGGGTTCCATGCTGGTTGCCAGGGTCCTGGCTTACCAGACCTATATGAGCATGTTCCACAAGGATATCATGTTGGACCAGGAGGACTTTCCTGCTCTCACCCCGAGGATTGTCGTGAGACATTTTGGGGCCTGCTGGCCCACAGCAAAGACTGCTCAAATTCACAGTGTGTGGTGCCTATGACACCTTCGAATCTGCAGGTAGGGTGGCAGCAATGCCCATTACTTGCCAACTGGCATGACTGCAGGCCTCTGACCTGGACCTATGGGTTCAGGACAAGATCGCCAATGTCTCCTGCCAGGGGGAGAACCTCTCCAGGAAGCCGGAAGAGGAGAAGGCAGAGGATTTTTGAGGAGTGGGGCACTCCTGTGGTTGACCTATTTGCCACAGCACACAAAACTCAGGTGGCTCGGTTCTGCTCTCAGAGGCTGGTCAGCAACCGCCTGGCTTCAGACATCTTCCTCCTCCACTAGGGGAGGACTTTCTGTATGCATACTCCCCGATACCACTTGTGGGGAAAACCCTGCTGAAGCTCCAGGCCAACAAGGGCTCCATGATCCTCATCACCCCTTAATGGCCTCAGTAGCCATGGTTCCCACTACTGCTGCAGCTCTTGCAGAGGGAGCCTCTTTGCCTGGGTTCCAACCAGACCTCATCTCACAGGAGGGCGGAATCTTGCTGTACACCATTGTCTGCTTGTTGGCCCTAATGGCATGGATGCTGAGCGGGTAGTCCTCTCTGAGCTCAATCTCCCAGAGGGAGTCACCAACGTTCTTCTGGCATCCCTCAAGGACTCAAAGCACAAGGCCTACGCACTGAAGTGGCAGAGGTTTGCTGCCTGGTGCACAGGCAGGGCACTGGAGCCCTTCTCCTGTCCTGTGGACCAGCTGCTGGAGTACATTCTGCACCTCCCCGACTCTGGCCTGAAGTCCAATTCAGTGCGAGTTCACCTCAGCATGATAGGGGCATACCATCACGGCTCCAGAGAGAAGTCCATTTCGGCCTAGCCTCTTGTGTCTCGCATAATGCAGGGCCTGCTCCTCATGAAGCCCCAGCTCAAGCCCCCTATGGAGGCTTGGGATCTCAACATGGTACTCGCCCAGCTGATGAGAGCCCCATTTGAGCCACTGGACTCGTGCCCCCTGAGGTTCCTGACCTGGAAGGTCCTCTTTCTGGTGGCGGTAACATTAGTGCAGTACATCAGTGAGCTCCAGGCTCTAGTCACTCATCCGCCATACACCAGGTTTCATCAGAACAGAGTGGTGCTCTGTACGCACCCCTACTTTCTGTCAAAGGAGGTCTCGGCATTCTACTTCAATCAGTCGAAAGTCCTATTGACTTTCTTTCCCCAGCCTCATACTAACCGGAGAGAAGCGACGTTGCATACACTGGACCGCAAGCGGGCACTAGCCTTTTACCTGGAGTGCACAAAGGCACACCACCAGTCCACCCAACTGTTCATGTCATTCAACCCTAGTAGGCTGGGTGCCAGTGTCTCGAAGTGCACCCTATCCCTTTGGCTAGCGGACTGCATCACTCACGCGTATTCCCAGGCTGGGTTGAGCCTTGAGGGTCATATCACTGCTCATAATGTTCATGTGATGGCTGCATTGGTGGTCACCCTCTGCTCTTTTCTCTACAGAGGAAATCTACAGGACTGTAACATGGTCTTCGGTCTATACTTTTGCAGCCTCTCTGGATGGGTATTCCCAACGGGGACAGAAATTTTGGCCAGACTGTGCTCCGGCATCTCTTTGAGTCTTAGGGGTATGTTTACTAAACGGCGGTAACGTTACCTAATGTAGCATTAACGCGCATTAATGTTACTGGCAGTGGTAAATGTCCCAGTGGGCAGAGAGAGGGTGGCGAGTAGGAGGTCAATGGGTGGGGAGTGGGTGGGAACAAGGCCTTGCTACATTACCGCTGGCACCTTAACACCAGGAACTTTACCGCGTATCAAAACCTGTCGGTAAGGGTGCATTTTCAGAAGAGAGAGTCTATTTAAACGTCTGCAATGTGCTGCACAGACAGGTGAGCCCAAGAAAGTGATAGTAGTGCTCCATTAACAGCAACAGGATAGTGCCCAAGTATGAAAGGGCACTATGTTGATTGTGCAAATGGGGCAAAGGAGGGTGCATGTGGATTACGCAGTGGGGGTGGCTGGTGCACAGGGAAGACCAGGCAGTTGCCAAGGTGGCACAGAGGAACATGGAAATTTAAAATATGCAAGACTGTGTCTGACCAAGGTGCAGCATGCCCAGTATCCTGTGTCCCACAGTATCCAAACAAGGGAAAAGGTATGCAGCAGTGTCCCCAAAGACACACAGGATCCACAATGCCTGAAATGGGGCAAGCCATCCAAATCCTAGGTCCCTCAAATAATGATTTATGGGCCTTTCTCATTAATCTTCAAAAACATTTATGAAATGCAGTTCAGCTAAAAGCCTTTAATACATCTTCTGGTAATGGATTGCAGGGTGTGAGGATGTGTGGAAAGACAAAATACATTCACCTAGTAGTCCGGAATGGGGGGCACTGTTGCTGCAGTGCATGTCCCCTAGTCCCTCAACATTCTGATGGTAGAGATAATGGACCAATGTTTATCTCCCCTACTGCAGGAAATCTGCCCTAGACCTCGAAACCCACACCACTCAGCCATCTCCTCCCCAGGTCGAAGAGACATAACAGTGGCAGGTGGTGAGGGGGACTCTGGAGAGGCAGATGGCGGTGGGGGGGGATGTGTGTCTGTCCATGTATGTCCCCACCCTTCCTGGATCATGCACCCTAGGCACCTGCTTACCTGTGGGTTGACTGGCCTGGGACTGCTGTCACCGCCTCATCCTCCCTAGGTGGTTGCCTAGGTGTATGAAGCAGTGAGAGTCTTTATTTATAAGAGTGCCTATGGTTGTAGTTGTGTAAATGGCAAATAATTCCAGCCGAGCAGTGATATAGGCACACAGGATTTTTATTCTTCTCAAAGTCAAAAGGGGTTCTTTGCACACAGTCCCCAAATATCAAACACAACAGGTGGGTATTCCAGAATAAGCAACAAAAATAAGTAGCTTTCAAAATGCAGCTTGTCAATGAACTCAGAACAAAGTATTTCTTCAAACAAATGAAAACAAGGTTGGAGAAACAAAAACCTTCTTCCCAAAATGGCTTTTAAAACATATGCAGTTTCTTCAGCAGTTTAGCAATGCAAAACTCTCCCTGCATAATGTCCTTCTTCCTCACCCAAACCAGGTTTCTCAGCTTGCTCTTCTAGCAGGCTCTGTATACTTTGTAAACAATCTTTCACAGCAAGAGTTAAGCTTTTCAGGATTTCTAGCAAACCTCATTTGCATAACCTCTTCAGCTCAGCGTTCTGAACACAGCTGCTAGCTTCACGTTTCACAAACACTCTAGCACTTAGCTACCATGGAGCATTCCATCTCATTATCAGAACTAAGCTCTTGGGCTATGGAAGTTTCAAAGTCCATGCTTTCAGCTTCAGATTCTGTTACAGAAACATTAGGTTTGAATCCAGCTCTCTCTGGCTGCAAACCTTCTAAAATTCTTAGAACCTTCTTTAAGGCAGACTCTCCCTTTCTCTGAGAAATTCCTTTACTCTCAGACAACTCCTTGCCTTTCAAACGGTTATTAAAAGTCCTTGCCAAGCTCACCTGATCTCGGGGAAATAAGCCTCGAGCTGACTTCACAGCTGTATGCTCAGTCTCCATGAAATCCTCTGGGGAACACTGTCTGTTACTCCCATGGCTTGTGAACTCTCTCTGGCAAGCTTTAACATCTCGGACTGGTTTGGCCTCTCTGCCTGGAGTTTCTGGAAAGATCTCTTTCCCTCTGCAAGTGCCTTTCTTTGGTAGTCCCACTGAACTCCTAGGGCCTTTTCCCCTCTTGGAATTCTCTGACCCAATTATCTCAAGACTGGGCTCAGTGCTGGAACTCCTGTTTCTCCTTTCACTTTCAATGGAGGATTCACGGTCCCTGGAAGCTGGCCTCTCAAAGCACCTTTCCTTCAGGCTGCCTTTCCCTGCAGTGTACCTCCTTCCTGCTCCCTGAGCACCTCCCTCTCGGGCACTTCTTGGCTGGGCAGTTTGAGGACTTTTCTGCTGGGCTCTCCAGACACTTCCATGAGCTCCTTCCTTCCTGCTGAGGACTCCTCCCTCGGCTCTGCACTTACTCTTGCTCTTGCTGCTACCTCCGTGACTGCTTTCCTGTTCAAAGTTCCTGCGTTTATATCTGCAGTTTCTCTTACTGCCTGCTAACTCCACCCCCAACTCTCTCCTATGCACAGGGTTGGTAACTAGGGAACCTGGGCATGTCCCTTGACTACCAGCTTTCTGTGTGGAGTTTTTTTCAGAATCAGAGGTTTTAACCCCTGACTCTCTGTTTTTTCTCCCCTTCTCTGGGAAAATCACTGTATTTCTCTCCTCTTTCTTATGCTCTTTCTGGCCTTCACCGTCACACTGCACACCACCAACACTGAAAGCACATGTGCATGTCAGCATGGTGTGGGGGGAGTGAGTGGCACCTGGCTGCAGCAGATGGAAGCCATACCCTGATGCTGTGTGACATGTGCCAGGGTCAATGTGATAGGAAGTATGTCATCCTGACCAACTGATCTGGCCATGTAGCAGCACTGTGGTGTACTGCACACAGTTGGTGTGTATGTGAGCAGAAGGTCACAGGTTTGGGACCCAGCTGTGGATCATACAGTGCATGTCCCTATGGCTACATTTTATCCCACAGTGTAGGTACAACACCAACATGTGCAGCACCCAATGAATCGGCCAACAAGGGTACAAACACCCACACAGACAGGCTCCACTATCCTCAGCTGTATGGAGAGTCAGGCTGACAGCACCGGCACACTGAGCTGCCATTAACATCAGAATGCACTACTAGCTCCTGCACAAGGGGCACACCTTAACAATTCCTGAACTGAGGTTGGGACCAGAGTAGCAGGCAGGAATGCCAACCAACCCCATTTTTGCACAGTGCTTTTATATGAGTGTGTGTGTGTGTGTGTGTGTATATCCATTGTTTGGTGGCTTTCTACACCTCACCGAGCTTCACAGTGCCCAAGCTGTTTCCAGCGTTAGCTTGCAAATGTGCATGATGAAGAGCAAGGTATTGTGGGTATGGCCCAAACAGGGTGAATTGGCAAGGATGCATCTGCATTGAGGGTGGGCAATGGCTGGGATGTTGTAGTGCCTGACTGGCACCTGCATGGACCAGGTGGCCACAGCATGTCATGCTGGGAGAGCACTTTCACTCTGATTGAGTAGTGACCATGGCACGGCTATGTATCTAGATAGTGCTAGATAGTGTCTAAGTCTAGTGATATGGGTGTGCTGCCTGTTCTGGGGGCCCCCCATCATTGCATTAACTGCTGGGCATCCATGCTATATGTTCCAAGCCTGGTTGTTCCATGCACATGCAATGCAGACTGGCTGTGGTTGGTATGTACCTGGCTGCAACACCCAGTGGTGGGTAGCAGGTGCAATCTGGCTGTGCTTGCTATTGATGAATGTTAGACCTAGGTGGTTGGGAAGTGAGGTGTGCTAGGCCTACTCCCACTATTACTGGTAGGACCAGCAGGATGCCCAGTAACAACACTATGCAGGTCTAGAGGCCCCTTTCCTCTAGCAATTGACAGCTATGGCATCAGCAGTGTGATAGTGGGTATTGCAATGAAGTATTCTAGGTGGGTCCCAGTCCAACAGGGCTAGATGTGGCTGGTGCATACAGCAGGATGCAAGGTGATTAGCATATCACAATGCAGACAATACTTGCCAAACACTGGTGGTGATGGGGATCATCAGCAGAGACCATCGCTAGCATGGCAGGTACAGGGGACCCGGTGCTGGGCACCCATCCTCACAGGGTGACTGCAGAAACTGCGCAGTAGCACGGTTTGTAGCTACTCTGTGCTTGTATCACACACTGTTAGTGCATCCTACAGAGCTGAGGTGATGGATATGTGTATTTGCCATTTGGTGATCAACTGTAGACTGCTGTTCAGCATTTGCACTGCATCATGGGTACTGGAGGGGCTACCCTATAACGGCACACACAGCTGACATTTTAGGTGGTGATCTGCAGTCTCTTTGTATCCAGCCATTGCTGAGCAAAGAGATGTTGAAATGTAAGCTAGTGGTTTGTTTAAGGCTCCCTGTAAGCAGGGGACAAGGGTTCAATTCCTGCCTGTTCTTTTTTGTGACTCTGCTACTCAGATCATTTTCATGCCTGTAACAGTCAGAGCTCTGCAGATCTGTGCTGCCAGCCCATACCACCCTTTCCTTAGCTGCCATCCGTCCTTCAGCACATCTGTCGGCTGTGTACAGTCCTGACTTCTTGTGCAGGCTGCTACTCCATGACTACACTGGTACTCTTTTCCGCATTTCAGCTCTTTGCACTTGTCTCTCCTGTGCTGGTTCTGCATGTCACCACTACTACTCTGTCCTCCTGTTGCTGCACACATCCTGCCGCTTCTGCCTCTGCTGGGGGACACGTTTTTCCCATCCTATGCCACACACTGTCATTGCAGCACTTTACATTGGCACCACCCTGTGCATCAGTACAGCTGCCTCCGACATGTTTGACCGCTTTACCGGCTGCTACATAGGGTGCCTGCGGATATGGCAGGTCCATCAGCTCCCACCTCACCTTCCTTCCATCACCTGTACATTGCCTTTCCTTGATTCTTTATCCAGCGTTAGGGTTACAGCTGTTTTCGTGCCTTACAGCCTTAGGGCACCTTAAGTTACGGCGCTTTAAAGCCTTTAGGGCACCTTAAGTTAAGGCACCTTATGTTAAGGCGCCTTAAAGCACTTAGGGTGCCTTAAGTTAAGGCGCCTTCAAGCCCTTAGGGCACCTTTAACCGTGTTTGTCAGCCTTAACGTGCCCTTAAGTGCATGCTTGTCACCTTAACATGCAATGTCCCGTTAACATGCGTTAGAAGGCCAAAGTGCCCTGTTAACATGTGTTAAATGGCCCATGCTCCCTTTACGCTGGAATGCCCCTTATCTGCCCAATGCGTTATATGGCTTCAGGCACCTTAACGCTGTCCTTACCACTGGTAACTTTACCGCGGTTTAGTAAGCATACCCTTTAGAGTCAACGCCTGCCCACCAGCCTTTCTGTCCATCCAGGCTACCTGCTAAAACCCCTTAGGTCAATGTTTGCTGAGGATGCTGAATCAAATGAGTCCTTTGATGGGACTACTTTACTGTTCTTCCTAGTTTCTCCATTTCCTTACCCCTGTTGGACGGTTTGGAAGTCCCATATGCGAGGACTTACTTCCTGCTTGTTCACAGAGAAATTGTAGTTACTCACCTGTAGCAGGTGTTCTCTGTGAACAGCAGGAATATTTCCTCACAACCCTCCCACCTCCCCAGGGAGTTGCCTTTTTGGCTTCTGTTATGTTATTAGACTGGAGAAGATGGCGCCACAGCTGGAATCCATGCAAGGCTCTGTCAGTGATGTCATATGTGAGGACTTATTCATGCTGTTCATGGAGAGAACCTGCTACAGGAGAGTAACTGTGCTTTTGCTGCACTGCCACTGTGTGTGCCCCTTTCTGCCCAGGCCTCCCTGCATTGCTGGGGCTGCTTGGGCAGAATTTATGCCACTGATTTCAATGCACAGTGCACTGTTATTAGCACAGGTATTTGCACATTTTTTTATGCTTGCATAAGATACCTTCCTGCATTCTGCGCCCACACTAGCGCTGAAAATTATATGCAAACACTGCAAGTGCTTGCACTAACGGCAGCGCACTTTTCTGCATTGAGCTGTAAGTATGCTAATCTTGCAAAAGGTTCAGCATCTGCCCGGAATCCCAAGATTAGAAGGTCTTTTCTGCATTGAGTGATTGTATGTTCTATATGATCTATTGATTGTATGTTCTATATGATTCTATATGTTCTATATGATTGAGTGATTGTATGTTCTATATGATCATTGAGTGATTGTATGTTCATTGGTGATGAAAGAAGAAGTTGAAACAGCATAGAAAGCCTTATCAAAGAACAAAGGACCAGGCATTGATAGCATTCCCATAGAAGTATTACAGCAATCTGATGCAGCTGTTACCGTACTTACAAGGCTCTGCCAAGAAATATGGAAGAGAACATCATGGCCAACTGACTGGAAAAGATCTGTGTTTATACCAATACTAAAAAAAGGTGATCCAACTGACTGTGGAAATTATCACACAATCGCTCTGATCCCACATGCCAGCAAGATTCTACTGAAGATTATTCAAAAGAGACTACAACCATACCTGGAACAAGAACTACCTGAAGTGCAAGCAGGGTTCAGGAAAGGGCGAGGAACGAGAGACATCATTGCGGATGTGAGATGGATCCTTGAAAAGACTAAACAATACCAAAAGAATATCTATTTGTGCTTTATCGACTATAGCAAGGCTTTTGACTGTGTAAACCATGAGAAACTCTGGGCCACATTAAGAAGCATGGGTATACCAGAACACCTGATCGTACTCTTGCACAATCTGTACATTGATCAAGAAGCAACAGTTCGAACGGAACAAGGAGAAACAGAATGGTTTAAAATAAGCAAAGGTGTAAGACAAGGCTGCATACTTTCCCCCTACCTGTTTAATTTATATGCAGAACAAATCATCAGAGAAACAGGATTGTCTGAAGACAACAAAGGTGTGAAGATTGGTGGAAGACTCATCAACAACCTTCGCTATGCTGATGATACCACATTACTGGCTGAAAGTGAAGATGATCTGAAACATTTGCTTCTCACAATCAAAGAACATAGTCTCAAAATGGGCCTGCACCTTAATGTAAAGAAGACAAAGTTCATGACAACTGGCATAATCAACAGGTTCATCGTTGAAGGAGAAGAAATTGAAATCGTGAACAACTTTAACCTACTTGGAACAACTATCAATAAAGAAGCAACAAGCAGTCAAGAAATCAGATGACGCATTGCTCTTGGTAGAATGGCTATGAAAGACCTAGATAAGATTCTCAAGAGCAGAGATGTCTCGCTCCATACAAAGATTTGACTTGTTCAAACCATGGTATTTTCAATAACATCATATGGATGTGAAAGCTGGACACATCATGCGAAGACAGAGATCATTAGAGAAAGACATCATGCTTGGCAAAATACAAGGTCAACACAAAAGAAGAAGGCCAGCAATGAGATGGATTGATACAATAACAGCAGTTACAGGTACCAGTCTGTCAACAATGAGCCACCTGACTCAAGACCGAACACAATTTAGGATAGCTATCCAGAGGGTCGCCATGAGTCGACTCCGCCTCGACGGCACTTAACAACAACAACAACATGTTCTGTAGGCGGATCTTACCTACAAAGCATCCCCCAATTGTCACCAATATTGCCTGGGCACATGGGAGCCGTACACCAGGAAAAAACTCAGATCACAGTCACTTGTCAGCAAAACTCTTTTATTTGGTGCAAGCAAAAAGCTGTAAGCACAGATACACAAGTGTCTGTCTGAGGGATCTGAGTGCAGGCAACGTTCTCTGCCTCCACAATGGTGGGGGAGAGAAGGCTGCCCCCAAAGCTCTATAGTTACTTTGTTATATACCTCTCTGTCCCAAAGTTCCAGAAAGTTCTGCATAAATTCTTATGTCATTTGCAGCTTTCTGCAAAGTTCTCTCCCTGGGACTATCCCCTGTTTATCAGGACTTGCAGCTTGTGTTTCAAGGTCTGCTTATCTATGCTGCTGACCGCAGCCCTCTGCTTCTTCCTGTGTTCTGTATGTGTCTTCTGGCACTGCTTGTAATCTTCAAGGCTGAGAGTATTTTGTGCTCATTGTTTCTAGCTTGGCCTGTATTTTCCTGGGTCCAAACTCTGCACATTCCTGTCCAAAGTATGGTTCCCTAGACTCTTTTGTAGTAGGCTGCATATACTCTCTCTCGCAGCCCACATGCTTTTTCTTCTGTGCCAGCCATATGTTGCTGTGTGCATTTCCAGCAGACAAGGGTGCAGTCAGATAAAGCAAACATATAAAGCAGACCTGAGCCAATTATCCCTTCAGTTCTATAAAAAATTTATTTTTTGTTATATGGAAAGAGGTGCTAGAGGGTTAAATAATTTTGTGAAAAGCAGTGCCTCACCAAGTGGAACAGAGCTGGTCAGGACGTCTTGGAAAAAAGCTGGCAGCACATTCCTGATTCTGTAAGAATTAGCCAGAATGTTGTAACCCTTTGGCTTTTTCAGTGTGTTTGCTCTTCCAGAGTGGTGGTGGTGCCGATTATTAAAACTGTTTCATCAAACCAGCAGGATCTCAGTAACACTAGTGTCCTGTGGCTTTACAGGGTCATTTTCTGGTAGGTAGAGGAGGAAGAAGGCCAATTTTGATTATTAAATTAAATTTAATTATCAAAATCCATTATGACAGGGAGAGAACTTATGGGCCCAATTCTTTTGAGTACATGGCAGTGTCTCTGCCAAAAAGCATTTGCTTTGATAGGCAAGCAGATTGGTCTGACTGAAAACAGCATTTTACACATTTCAGGATGGCCTCAAAACTGAATGCAGCATCTCAAGGGATCCAGGTTTGCGCTTTCATCTATGCCATGGGCAGAGAATAAGGACATTTACAACTCATTCACCTTTGCTGCCAAGGCAGAAAGAAGTAGCAATCTAATACTTAGGTGTCGGAAAGAGATGGGCCACATGGGACCTGGCCCTCTACCCCCCACACCCCCCGGGCATCCGATTTGCGATTGCGGCAAAGACCCCTCCTGTCTGCCCACAGGAGAACGGATCCCCGCAGGAAGACAGGAGGGGAAGACTGGCAATCGCAGCCTCATACAGTCTGGCTGGCCTAGGGGGTGGAGCTTGCACCCCCCCCCCCCACACCCCCTACCTCAAAATGGCATTCTACCGCCTCTGATGTAATATGAAGAAGTTTGATTAACATTTTATTCCAAAGTGCAACATCATTCATGAGCATCCATGTTTCTATCAGTGGGCTCAGGGGAGAGAGCAGAGGCCTACATAAACTTTCAGATACTCGAGAGTTTAAAGATTCAAAAGACAAGTACATCAGGAACTGATGGTGTTAGACATGCTGGGGCTCAGGGCAGAAATTCAGGAGGGACCCCCAATATCCCTATCCCTCCAGGTTTCCAGCATCTCCCCTTCCCTATCCCCATAAGTGTCCAGCTTACCCTTCCTTGTCCTCCCCTCTGAGTCCAGCATTATCCCTTTTCTTCTATCCACCCCTGTCTACTGTCCAGCATCACTCCTTCCCTTCTATTCCCCTCTCCTCACTGTCAAGCATCACCCCTTTCGTTCTCTACACACCCCCTGCCAAATTCTTGACCATTCTTCAAGCTTCACTAAATCCCTCCTCATGTTATCCACACCTTGTTAAAGATTTTGGTACCATTTGCAATGAGGAAAACCTTTCCCAACAAAGCTTCTGCAACATCGATTCCAAAAATGTTAGAAAGAATAAGACCAAGGAGCAATGTTTATGTTTATTATCCCTACAGCACACCACTGGTAACATCTCTATCTACAGGGTGAACTCGATTTACTACTACCTGTCACCTCCACTCAACCAGTTTCTTACCCACTTTAGGGTCCCAAGGTCACTCAGTTTATTTATAAGTCACTGATGCAAAACAGCAAGGACTTGCTGAAAACTAAGTATGCCGCATCTAGAACTTTCCCTCATTTCAATCCTCTGGTCACCCAGTCAATGAAGACAATCAGATTCATCTGACAAGACCTACTTCTAATATAGCCATGCTGTCTCGAATCCTGTAATCCCTTGGTTTCCAGAAACTACACCATTCTGTGCTTTAGCAGGTGTTTCCTTTAATTTACTCATCGCAGAATTCAGACTAACCAGTCTGAAGTTACCATCCTCTTCCTTGCATCCATTTTTGTGGACAGGAATTACTTTCGCCCATCCCCGGTCCTCCAGGATGACTCCCAACTTTAAAGAAGCATCGAAAAGGTCAGCCAGAGGAGTCGCCAATACATCCCTAAGTTCCTTCAATACCATCAGGAAAAGCATATTCAGCACTATCGTTTTGTTCACTTCTAGCTTAGCTAGTGCTTCACAAACAGTTTCCTGAAAATAGTTTGTGTTCTACCTCACTTCTGTTCCTACTTGCATTTATTTTCTGAGGTCCCAATCCTGGTCCTTCATCAATGAACACAGAACAGAAATATTTTTGTGATTTATGAAATATATATAGTTTGTGAGTGATCCCTGCAGTAAGATTTTGCTGTTTCTTCTTGTAGAGTATGTGTCTTGCCATTCTTAACGTACACTGTGTCCTGACCATGGTCAATCCACCCACACAATACACTACAGGAAATATGGGGTTTGGGTTGGGGAATTTGGACATTCTCTGACCCCTTACAGACAGAAAACCCCCTTCTTCTACTGGGTCTTCAACTGGGTGGAGTTTGGAGTGTGGGTGGAGCTGCAATTTACATGCATCTGTGCATGATGGCTTCAGGATCTGTGCTAATATTTTATAAAGACACATTGTCACTTTTATGTCTTTATAAAATAAGTTAAAAATAGGCACCTTCCTACTCAATATACCAAAGTGCCCTGTTATAAAATTACCCCTATAGAGGATCATTTCTTAACAGATCGCCTGTGTGTTATGACCAGGCAGATACCTATTTTTAGCCTATTTTATAAAGATGCATAGGTATCCATGGGGTATGTTTATTAAAGGGCGTTAAGGGAGCAAGTGTGCTGTTAACGCCTGATATTGGCAACCTTGCACCCTTAATACTGTGAAAAAGCTGCATTAAAGAGTGTTAAAGGCTCCTGCAGTGTTAAGGGAACAGTAGGCAGAGAGTGGGTGTTAATGGGGCGAAGAGTGGTTGTTAACAGCAGGTGCTCCTTTAACGCCTGTTGCGTTAGTGCCCTTTAACGCTGGGAACCCTAACCCAAGTAAAACCTCATGGGAAGGGGTTATTTTGAGGGGAGAGAGCCTATTTAGACATCTGCAATGTGATCCACAAACAGCTGAGCCCAAGATAGTGATAGTAGTGCTCCATTAGCAGCAACAGCATAGTGATCAAGTGTTGATGATGCAAATGGGGCAAAGGGGGTGTCATATGGGTCATGCAGTGGGGGTTACTGGTGCACAAGGCAGACCAGACAGCTTCCTAGGTTGCACATCTGTGATGTCCGCCATGATGCCACAGTGACAGTGGCAGTACACAAACATGCTGCTGCTGCGAAAAGGTGGTGCGCAACATGAAACAGTCCAAGGGTCCCTGGCACCCTAGGCAGAGAGTCGGCTGTTCCCCCTGCTGCCGCTGACTCTGGCTTCGGAGGAAAAGGCTGATAGTGCCAGCAGCTGCAGCACTACAGGTGGCTGCAAAAAGCAGTCACCCAGGGAAATCCACTGATGCAGCTGTCCACCTCTCCCCAAGATGTATCTGCAGCTGGGAGGAATAGGGTTACGCGGTGGCAGTTGTTGGGGGGGGGACAGCGTGGCCACCCATGTGTGCCTATGTCTCCCCATCCAGAACTGGTTCCCTAGGTGCACGCCTAAGCTGCATGGTGGATGGGTCGGGACTGCACCCCACCCCACCCCCACTGACAGCATGCTGCCATGTCAGTATGGTATGAGGGTGTTGGCAGTAGGTACAGCATCTGTCGCCAGCAGCATACAGAGCCATGGTGACATACAGACCGGACAAAATGACCCCCTCCAACACCCGCCAAACACACCTTGTTGGACAGGTATGGCGCAGAGCATGCAGAGATCACAGCAGAACATAGGAAGACCCCTACTCATGCCCACATTCACCCTGTCAATGACCACAACTCTACACAGGGATTACTGACTCCACATGGTAGCTCTGTGGTGCAACACACAAAGCCAATGTGTATATGAGGGTCACAGGTTCAATGGCTGGGGATCATGTCTTGCATTCCCCTATGGGTAAACTGTAGCCTACAGCATCAGCATGTGCAACCCCCAATTAATTGGCTAGCAAGGGTCCAAAACACCCATCAGTCCCATAGACTAGCTCCACTATTCACAGCTTGATGGAAAGGCAGACTGATAATGCCTGCTCAGTGTGCTGGTGATAACAATGAGTATGAATGTCAGAGTATGCTAATACTGCCTGCATAATGAGCACATGTTAACAATGCCTGAGCTGATATGGAGACCAAAGTGGCAGGCAGGAATGGCAACCATCCCCACTTATGCACAGCGTGGCCATATGAGTGTGTGTGTGTGTATGTCTCTCCAGAGTTCTGTGGCCTTCTGCATTACACTGTGCCCCACATTGCCTACTGTTCCCAGCATTAGTCTACCAATGTGCATGATGGGGAGCAGAGGATGTGTCTGCATTGGAGACTGGGTCAATGGCTGAGACTTCGTAGTGCCTGTCTGCAACATGCATGACTTGGGTAGCAACAGCAGTTCACACTGCGAGGGCACTATCACTCTAACCAAGCTGTGACCATGGTATGATTATGGATCCATACAGTGCTATATAGTAGCCATCTTCAGTGATATGGGTGCTCTCCCTGTCCTGGAAGCCCAAATGCTGGGTGACCATGCTGTTTGTCCTAAGCCAGGGTGTACATGGTTGCTCTGTGTGCTGACTGGTCACAGGTGGTATGTGCATAGCTGAAACAGCCTTTCGGTGGGCAGCAGATGCAGTCTAACTCTGCTTGCTGTGGTGGATTGATATTTCCAGGTGGTTACATAGTAACATAGTAAATGACGGCAGATAAAGACCAGTATGGTCCATCTAGTCTGCCCAGTAAGATGGCAGGAGTAAGTGCCACTCTGTGCAGGCTACCCCTCAGGCCAACCCTCCGCATGTCTTTATTTAGGGGTGAACCCACCGCTCCATGCAGGACACCTCTATTTGTTGAGAAGTTAGATGGTTCCATTTATTTTGATTTTATTCTGTTGCTATAAATGGATCCATTGTGTCTGTCCCATGCGATTTTGAATTCTGTCACTGTATTTGCCCCCACCACCTCCATCGGGAGGGCATTCCAAGCATCCACCACCCTCTCAGTGAAAAAGTATTTCCTGACATTGCCTTTCAATTTTCCACCTTGCAGCTTCATGTTATGCCCTCTTGTTTTACAGCTTCCCCGTCTTTGGAAGAGATTTGTTTGTTCATTATTTCTCCTTAAGTATTTAAAGGTCTGAATCATATCTCCCCATCCCTCCTCTCCTCCAAAGTGTGCATATTTAGGTCTTCAAGTCTCTTCTCATAAGGCTTCTGACGCAGGCTCCAAATCATTTTGGTCGCCTTCCTCTGAACAGTTTCCATTCTTTTTACATCCTTTGCAAGATACAGTCTCCAAAACTGAACACAGTATTCCAAGTGAGGCCTCACCAGTGACTTATACAATGGTATTAGAACCTCTTTCTTTCTGCTGGTAATTCCTCTTCGTATGCAGCCCAACATCCTCCTGTCTTTTGCCACCGCCTTGTCACACTGTTTTGCTAATTTGAGATCTACAGAAATAATCACACCAAGGTCTTTCTCCTGATCCGTGCACACCAACCTCTCGCCCCCTATTGTGTACATTTCCCTTGGGTTTCTGTTACCCAAGTGCATGACTCTGCACTTCTTTGCATTAAATCTTAATTGCCAAGCATTAGACCATTCTTCCAGCTTTTGTAGATCTTTTCTCATGTTAAGGACTCCCTCGGGGGAATCCACTCTGCTGCAAATTTTCGTGTTATTTGCAAAAAAACAGACCTTTCCATTCAGTCTTTCAGCAATATTACTCACAAATACATTGGATAGTGCCAGGCCCAGGACCGAACCCTGGGGCACCCCGCTAATCACGTTTCTTTCCTCCGAGTGAGCTCCATTTACCTTCACCTTCTGTCGTCTATCAGTCAACCAATTTCTGATCCAGTTTACCACCTTGGGACCCATCCCCAAACTACTGAGTTTATTGATAAGCCTCCTATGAGGAACAGTATCAAAGGCTTTGCTGAAATCCAGGTAGATGACATCCATTGCATGCCCCTGATCTAGTTCTCTGGTCACCCAGTCAAAGAACTCAATCAGATTTGTTTGGCAAGATCGGCTTCGGTAAAACCATGTTGCCTCGGATCTTGCAGCCTGTTGGTTTTGAGAAAGTTCACTATTCGCTCCTTCAGAAGTGCCTCCATTACTTTTCCCGCCACCGAGGTAAGGCTCACGGGCCTGTAGTTTGACACTTCTTCCCTGTCACCACTTTTGTGTAGAGGTACGACATCAGCCATTCTCCAGTCCTGAGGAACTACTCCTGTTTCCAAGGAACTGTTGAAAACATCCTTTAATGGCCCTGCAAGAACCTCTCTGAGCTCTTTCAGTATCCTGGGATGTATCCCATCCAGTCCCATGACCTTGCCCACTTTCAGTTTTGCAAGTTGTTCTAACACATTATCTTCTGTGAATGGTGTGGTATCTACTTCATTCTCATCTTTATATTTGGGAGTCACAGTTGGTCCTTCTCCAGGATTTTCTTTAGTAAAAACAGAGCAGAAGTATTTGTTTAGCAATTCCACTTTTTCAATGTCCCTTTCCACAAGTCCATTCCCAGCACTTCTAAGTCCTGCGATTCCACCTCTGATCTTCTTTCTTTCCCGAATATACCTGAAGAAAGTTTTGTCGCCACACTTAACATCTTTAGCCATCTTACAGCAGTTGTTCCTGGCTTGCTCACTATAGTCATGGCAGGACTAACAGGATGGTAGTAGTAGCCCCATGCAAGCCTAGAAGCCCCCACTGCATTTGGTATCCATGGCATTAACTACTGCAACACTGGGCACTAACATACACTGTTTTAGCAGGGTCCCTATCTATACTACAACTGTGCAAGAAACAAGGTGACTAGTATAACATACTACAGACAATACCTGTCACACACTGACAATGATGTGGATCTGCAGCACAGCCAGCAGCGACCATCTTTAGCAGTGCGAGCTCTGAGGACAGATGTTGGGTGCCCATCCTCACTCTCAGGGTGACCACTGAAACTGTTCAGTAGCATGGTTTGTAGCTGTTCTGTGTTTGTAGCACACACTGTCAGTGCATCTTACTGAACTGATGTGATGGATCAGTGCATTCTCCATTTGGTGATCAGCTGCAAACTGCTATCCCATGCGTGCAGTGCCTCATGGTTACTGGAGGGGCTAACATACTGGCACACACAGCAGACATTTTAGACTGTGACCTGCAGTCTTTTTGAATCCAGACATTGCTGTTCAGTGAGGTGTGGATGTATAGCCTACTGGTTCATACTATGTCACCATAAGCAGGGGACAACAGTTTGGTTCCCATTTGTTCATTTTGGGCCTGTGTGCTACTCAGGTCATTTTTCTGCCTGTAACAGTCCAGGCTCTGCTGTGACTTGCAGACACACATCCTTCAACTTTGTCATGTATTCTGGCCACACTTTGGGTCAGAAAACATGCTATTCCCCATCATATCATGGGTGATATGGAAGGGCAGACTAGATAGGCCATGTGGTCTTTTTCTGCTATCATGCTTCTATGTTTCTGAGAACATGGTTTTATTGACTCTGCTGCAGCCCATTGCAGGGGGTCAGACATGTTCACCCTACAGATGTCAGGCACCTGCTTGGAGGCATGGCATAATGGTCATGGCAATGGTCAGGGGACCAAGATAACAGGTTTTGAGGCCCACTTACAGTTCTTATGTGACATTTCAGAATGTGTTATTGTCACATTTTATGTCTGTCATAGCCTTCATGGACTGACAACGCCTTCTTGTGACCTTGAGCAGGTCACTTAACCCACCAGTGGCTCAACTGACTGCAAGTCCATATAGTCCTGTTTATCATCTGACACTACCAATTCGTCTGTAAGATGTATCCCGACATGACTGCACTGATACAGCAGTATACTAACAGGCAATTACATGCATACAGCTGTAACCTATATGTGAAACATGAGTCATATATGACATCATGACTGTGACTGTACAGCTTTGGTTCCATCACATCTCTGCAGTACATGCAGACACATTCTACCCCTTGGATAGCCATTTGCAGGTATCACCTCATGTCCGTACGTGCCCAGTTTGGATGACACCAGTCCAGTTGTTATCTGCACTTTATTTTTAAATATTGTATTTATGCAATTTTAACAATTCCAAGCATTTGCCACTTGATCAGGAAATGTGGGAAGTCTATGGATAAAAGGAAAATCCACAATAAGCAGAATATACAGTAAATAAATTCAGCTACCCATCCCCCCCAGCCCACAATTGGAGATCCAAGAATAAGGAAAAATGAAATAATCAATCAAGGAAAACTGAATGATATGACCAGCCCTACTTTATGGCACGGTTAGAAGGGTCAGATCATCCATCAATGAGGGATTCATGAACATGCAAAAAGGAAAGTAACTGAGGGAAAGACAAAAATATATGATTTCTCCTGTAAGTTCACGTGGCACCTGCATGGATATTTCAAGAAGAACCCCCCTCCTAGCTGCAGGATACATGGTCGTAAAATCAAAAATTCTTGCCTACGCCGTTGTGTTTCCTTAGAAAGATCAGGAAAAATGCAGCTCATGCAACCAAGAAAGGAAATATTTCTTTTCCTGTAAAACATTCTAAGGAGCCAATCACAATTCAAGGCCAGTGCCAGTGTAATCAAACAAGTAGCAGGAACAGTAACTTCAGTATCCGAGGTATTCAAAAAAGTCTGAAACATTTAAAACATCAGCTGTCTGAGGACCAGGAATTTCTGCCCCCACTGAAGTCTTATAACTAGATGGCAAATAATAAGCTTTCACCAGCGGGAGACAGGATTCAACCAGCACCCCTAAAACCTCAGTAACATATCTTTAAACATATCTCTTGCCACAACATTAACAACCTTTGAAAAATTAATTAACCTGAGATTAGCATAACGAGTACAATTATCCAGCTGTACTATTCTAAATTTCAAACGATTAGAGTCCTTAATGAAAACTTCAGATTGTGTTTCAATAGCCGTTAACCGAGATGTTAGACTAGTTACTATAGTTTTCAGTTCACCAATAGACTCACTATTCCTTGCACACACTTCAGCGTTTTGCCGACTCTCTGCATGTAAAACTTGAATCTGTGATGCGTTGGCCTCTCCCAGAAGTTTAATCGCTGTCCACATTGACTCCAGTGTAAACTGTTCCGGACTCTGCAGCTCTAAGAAGAGCATCCTCTCAGCAGTGCCACGAGGTAACAGGGACTCCATATTCCCCCTTCTGACGGGAACCCGCTGCAACAGCTGCCACTGACACACTATCTCTCTTCGGAATAGCACCAAGCTGCTGACCCAATAAAGTGCCAAACACCTTCACACCTCCTTTGCCGGACGGCCCCAGCAGGTCAAAAGAGCCGCTAACTCCAGACGCCTCTGCTGCCTTTGTCCAAGTTGAGGTAATGCTTGGGCAAACCAATTTTTAGGGCTTCCGCACCTCTGGGGGTATAAATCATTGCCAGAGGGGGACTGGAACACAGAGAGCTCCAACAACCCCTCAGCCTGGTTTACCACCTCCCATTCCTCCGCCGGATGCTTCTCCCTACACAAAAAAGAATCGATAGGCCCAGAAGTAAATGAAGAAGAAGTTGGCAGGCGAGCCTGAGGACTCTGAACCTGTTTAACCTTCCTCTTTTTCCCAATAATTGCATGAGTGGAAGAGCTGATCACTCAGGGTGAAGCCATCTTGGATCTCCCCGTTATTTGCACATTTGTCTGGGGTGTTGTATGGTGGCTGTATGGCTGGGACAGGTGTGAGACCCACATGTCTGGTATCAGGCCTTCCACGTGCACTGACACATTTTCCCACACAGTAGAAATACATTGGGGATGGCACCTATGGCATATCGGTGCTGCCAGCCCATACCACCCTCTCCTCTGCCACCATCCTTCGTCAGCCCATCCATCTACCTCTGTCGGCTGTGTGCAGTCATGTCTTTTTGTGCAAGCTGCTACACCATGGCTTACACAGGTACTCTTTCCTGCATTTTGGCTCTTCACGCACGTCTCTCCTTTGCCTGACTTGCATATCACCACTCCTGCTCCCAGGACTGTACCTAGCCCTGTGCGAGCGGTGCAGCCGCACAGGGTGCAAAGGCTTAAGGGGCGCATTTTAGCTGTCTGCCGTTGCCTGCCGCCACCACTTTTTCTTCTCTCAGCGGCGGCAGGCAACGACAGACAGCTAAAATGTGCCCCTTAAGCCTTCTCACCGGCATGCTAAGCAGATCTGTCTGCAGGGAGGGACAGATCTGCTTAGCATACCAGTGACTTGCACATCAGGTGCACCTCTTCTCTCCTGCCACGGGGGGGTGGGGCATGTGCCCGATGTGCAAGTTGCACAGGGCGCAATTTACACTCAGTACGGCCCTGCCTGCTCCATCCTCCTTTTGTTACACACATCCTGCCACTTTTGACTCCGCTGGGGGACACGTCTTCCCCATCCTATGCCACACATTGACATTGTGCCGTTTTACATTGGCACCCCCCCCAGTGCATCGGTACAGCTGACTCCCACATGCTCATCCAAATTACTGGCTGCTACGTAGGGTGCTCACGGATCTGGCAGGTCCATCGGCTCCCACCTGTCCTTCCATCCATCACATTTACATTGACTTTCCTTGGTGCTCCCTTATCCAGCGTTAGGGTGACAGCCATTTTCAGATGTTAAACTGCATGCTTGACACCTTAACGCCCGATGTCCTGTTAATGCACGTTAAATGGCCCTTTGCGCCTTTAACGCTGGAACACCTCCTACCTGCCCAGCACTCTTACGTATGTAAAAACCCTTATCGCTGCCGTTAACGCCTAATACCTTAACGCCCTTTAGTAAACATACCCCTATGTGTCTTCATAAAGTACAGCAATCAACAATTCAGTCTCAGTGGTCAGGAGCTTTATCCAGTGATCATACTAACAGTCAGCATTCACAAAGAAATAATTTCACTATTCTTAATCACACAAATATTTTTATGGACCATCAAAAATTTTGCTAGCACTCATGAGATATGCAATCTTCTCAAGTGCATAATCATTTTCATCCTACTGTAGGTCCTCTTCTCTCTTTATCTCTTACAATGAATGTTTCAGCAGTGCTTCAATCAAATTCCAATCTCCATCTCCATCTTTATAAAATACTAGCACAGACCAGGCAGAACTAGCAGCTAGATTGAAGCCATGGACATTTACGCCTGCCGGACTCTGCCCCTTCGCTGTCCAAACCCCTCCCCTGAACATGCCCACTCTAAAGTCACATTCGAGTACGCACCTAATGACACCACATGCACTTTTACACATGACCTAGTTATATAAAGAGGCCTTTTATGTGTGGAAAGGTTTAAAAAATTACCTTCATAATGGCTGAATATCGCCACGATACATTTAGCCAACGTTGGGGACTGCATTATGTGTATATTCAACACTGCCGTCTCTCCATATAGAGAGTAATTCTATAATCTCACATATACTGTAGGCAGACCTCATTGCTGCCTGCATATTTGGAGCCTGTTCTATAAAGTATGCAGGGGACACGTTCAAGTCTAGTAGCGACAGTAACCCCTGCTCTAGATCAGGCCTAACTGACTGCATCTAGATCGGTGCTGTTATGTGTGTCACAGTATTCTATAACTTATGCTCTTCCCATATGCTTCGGAGCGATGGGAAGAGATGGACAGAAAACCTTCACCACTCTGCAACAGAAGCCAATCGCACACTTCACCCCCACCTATTGCACATCTCACTACAACATATCAAAAAGACCCACATCGAGAAACACCAGCACCAACGTCTGCTGAAGTGTGCTCTCATTAATGCCAGATCAATACGTTCAAAGTGGCCGGTAGTCACTGACTTGATAACCCTCCATGACCTGGACATCCTAATGATCACGGAGACATGGCTATCTGACTGCGACAACGCCCTTCTTAACCAGATGTTACCCCCCAAGTTCTCACTCTACACTTGCTACATAGCCAACCAGAGAGGGGGAGGAGCTCTCATCCTTGCAAAAACTGAACTACAATTCCAATTGAACAATGCCACTAGCACAACCCACTTAGACACAGTCACCATAGTGAATGACCACTGCACAATCAACCTACTCTACAGAGCACCAACATCATCACCAGAGGATCTCTCAACAATAATCAACCTCGCATGTAGCACAAACAAGCCACGTTCCCCAGACTGGCTACTAGGCGACTTCAACTTACCTACTCTACAAGATACCCAAACTACAGCCTTCCTCGAAGCTCTTGACGAGCTGGGATACAAACAACTAGTAAACGCACCCACACACGTGAAAGGAAACAAATTGGATCTGATCTTCGCCCCACAAACAGCATTAGAAGCAACCAATGATCTTGTATTATCTATAACACCAGTACCCTGGTCTGATCACAGCCTGCTTAGATTCCAAATACCCACCCACCATCACAGCCAGAACACCAACAGAGATACTGCCTCTCTCAAGACACCAGCGAGAAGATTTCGACCCTTTGTCAAAGAAGAAATACTTGAGAAAGTTCTGCCACTCCTCGACAACACAGTCTATGGACTAGACGAAATGATAGATAATTGGGACAACAGTCTGAATTCCATCTCCCACCTCCCAGCCACGAACAAAAAGCCAAAAAAACGAGAGCACGCAGTTTGGTACTCCAAAGAACTGCGATCATCACTCCTCTACCTGCGCAAGCTTGAGAGACGATGGCGCAAATCATGCTCCACCGAAGTGCACAGTGCGTATAACTCATACTTAAAGAAACATCATGAAGAAGGACTAGAAAAAGGGACTGTTACTTCTGGAGAGAGATCTGCAATTGTGAGTATATACTTCTGGAAATTTTCTGAAAGGAATTCTTTCTATTAAAGCTATTTAATCTGTGAACCAACTATTTTTTGTTAAATCAGTCAGGGCCTAGTAGCAGCAGTTTAAGTTTAAATTTAAAACACAGAAGAGAACTTTCTGGTTACATTTCATACCCAGCAAAGAGCTTATAGTTTTAATTTAATAGTCACTCAGGGCCTAGCATCAGCAAAGTACTTTTAGTTTAAATTTAAAACACAGAAGAGAGCTTTCTGGTTAAATTTAGAACCCAGCAGAGAGCTTGTAGTTTAAATTTCATAATAAGTTAGAGCCTAGCAGCAGCAAAGAGCTATAATTTAAATCAAATAAGAATATATCTTACCTCAGCAGCACAGGACAGGGTACTGTGTAGCAGCCCTCTTTTAATAAGTGTTATTTCCCTCTCTCCCTCCCTCCCCACACCCACCAACCCCTGGGATAATCGTAGCTTTATAGGTACTTACACATCTTAAAAGACAGGAGTTGCTCTCAGGTGAAGCTTGTTACCCAAATCAGACATACACTTAGGACCTGAGATTAATTAAGCTTCAGGTGAACAAGGTATATTAAACATATTAGGTACAGTTTGAGTGGAGGAGTAGCCTAGTGGTTAGAACACTGGCTTGGTAACCAAGCAACCAGGGTTCAATTCCCACTAGCACTCCTTGTGGCCTTGGGCAAGTCACTTAACCCTCCATTGTCTCAGAAGAAAGGCCTGGCAATCTACTTCTGGTGATACTGCCAAGAAAACCCAGGAGCTTCTGGGTCGCCAGGAGTCAGGACTGACTCGAAGGCACACATTGCATTGCATTATTGGTATAAATATCCATAGCAACCCTTAGTAAGTAAAGAACTTAAAGATCTAAACAAAAACTTAAAACTAAGATGTAGACAGCAGTCCAGCAGCGGGATGGGGACTTTCCAGTCTTTTGCATTGAGTGTCACATGTATGATTTTCTCCCAGTTGGTGAGAGGTCTTACGTGTGCACTAGGTGCAAGGAGCTCTTTGCTCTCAGGGAACGAGTCCGTTCTCTAGAGGCTAGAGTAGCAGACTTGGAAAACATAAGAAAGACAGAGAGGTACATAGACGAGACCTACAGGGATATAGTTCTGAAGTCCCACCTCCAGTCTGGCAGCATCCCTGTTGCCATGGAGGAGAGAGGTCACGTGACAGGAGAAAATCACCCTGGTGTGGCAGGAAATGATCCTGTAACTAGCACATGTCCTCCAGGTGATGTGAAACCCTCTCGCACCGAGGAAGTTTCTCCAGGGCCATGTGCCCATGAGGGAAGGGTTAGGACAGCCGTTATAGTTGGTGATTCGATCATTAGGCATGTAGATAGCTGGGTGGCTGGTGGACATGAGGATCGCCTGGTAACATGCCTGCCTGGTGCGAAGGTAGCGGACCTCACACGCCACCTAGATAAGGTCTTAGATAGTGCTGGGGAGGAGTCTGCTGTCTTGGTACATGTCGGTACCAATGACATAGGAAAATGTGGTAGGGAGGTTCTGGAGGCTAAATTTAGGGTTTTAGGTAGGAAGTTGAAATCCAGAACTTCCAGGGTAGCGTTCTCCGAAATGCTTCCCATTCCACGTGCAGGACCCAAAAGGCAGGCAGAGCTCCAGAGTCTCAATGCGTGGATGAGAAAATGGTGCAGAGATGAGGGGTTTGGATTTGTTAGGAACTGGGGTACATTCTGGGGAAAGGAGGGGCTCTTCCGAAGGGATGGGCTTCACCTTAACCAGGATGGGACCAGGCTGCTGGCATTAACCTTTAAAAAGGAGATAGAGCAGCTTTTAAACTAGATAATAGGGGAAAGCCGACAGTCGCCCAAGAGCAGATGGTTCGGAAGAATGTATCCTTGAAGGATACTACCAAAAGCAGAGAGGTTCCAAAAAAGAGTAAAGTAGCCCAAATGCCCTCGAGTATGGAGCAGACAGAGCTTAAAGATCCCAAATTACCCATGTCTACCAATAGCCAAATTAATATGAATAAAATACAGTCTCTAAAATGCTTGTATGCAAATGCTAGAAGTCTAAAAAATAAGATGGGAGAGTTAGAATATATAGCACTAAATGAGAGGTTAGATGTGATTGGAATATCAGAGACATGGTGGAAGGAGGACAACCAGTGGGACACTGTGATACCTGGGTACAAACTATATCGTAATGATAGAGCTGATCAAATTGGTGGAGGGGTTGCGCTCTATGTTAGAGAGGGCATTGAGTCAGAAAGGATTAAAGTTTTGCAGGAAACAACATTTGCTGTAGAATCTCTATGGATTGAAATTCCATGTAAAAAGGGGAAGGCGATGGCGGTGGGGGCCAGAATGAACAAATGGATGATGAAATGCTCAAAGAAATCAAGGAAGCTAACAAAAGTTACAGCGCGGTAATAATAATGGGCGATTTCAATTACCCCTGTATCGACTGGGTCAGTGTCACGGCAGTACATGTTAGGGAGATAAAGTTCCTAGATGACATAAATGACTGCGTCTTGGAACAGCTGGTCCATGAACCGACGAGAGGGGAAGCCATATTAGACCTAGTCCTTAGTGGAACACCAGATCTAGTGCAAGAGATAAGGGTGTTGGGGCCACTTGGCAATAGTGATCATAGCATAATTGCCTTTGATTTAATTAGTGGAGGAGGGATAGTAAGGAAATCAACAGTACTACCTTTTAACTTTCGAAAGGGAGACTATGATAAAATGCGGAAAATAGGAAAAAACGAAAAGGAGCAGTTGCAAAGGTTAAAGACTTACATCAAGCTTGGGTGTTGTTGAAAAATACTATCTTGGAAGCCCAGACCAGCTGTATTCCACGCTTTAAGAAAAGTGGAAGGAAGTCCAAAAAACTGCCAGCATGGTTTAAAGGTGAGGTCAGAGGCTGTTGTTGCCAAGAAAGCATCTTTCAGGAAATGGAAAAAAGAGACAAACGATGAAACCTGGAAACAGCACAAGAACTGGCAAGTCAAATGCAAGTCATTGATAAAGAAGGCAAAGAGAGAATTTGAGAAGAAGCTTGCTGCGGAAGCAAAAATGCGAAATAAAGATTTTTTCAAGTACATTCGTAGCAAAAAACCTGTGAGAGAGTCAGTTGGACCATTAGATGATAGAGGAGTTAAAGGGGCACTAAGAGGCGACAAGGCGATAGCGGAGAGACTGAATGAATTCTTTGCTTTGGTCTTTACTGAGGAAGATGTAGGGATGTTACCCATGACTGAAGTGGTATTTAAATGTGCGGAAAAATTGCAGGAAATATCGATACATCGGGAAGATGTATTACAACTATTAGATAAACTGAAGAGTAGCAAATCACCTGGGCCAGATGGTATACATCCAAGGGTGTTCAAAGAACTGAAATATGAGTATGCAGACCTGCTATCATTAAAATCATCTCTAATACCTGAAGATTGGCGGATCGCCAATGTAACACCAATTTTTAAAAAGGGTTCAAGGGGTGATCCAGGAAACCACAGACCGGTGAGCCTCACGTCAGTACCGGGAAAAATGATAGAAACCATCATAAAGAATAAAATTACTCAGCATGTAGATAGTCATGGCCTAATGGGAGACAGCCAACATGGCTTTAGACAAGGAAGATCTTGTCTTACTAATCCGTTATGTTTTTTTGAAAGTGTGAATAAACAGGTGGACAAAGGTGAGTCGGTTGATATAGTGTATCTGGACTTTCAGAAAGCCTTTGACAAGGTCCCTCATCAGAGACTTTTGGCAAAACTAAAGAGTCATGGGATAGGAGGCAGTGTACTACTGTGGATCAGGAACTGGTTAAAAGATAGAAAGCAGAGGGTTGGGCTAAATGGCCAATTTTCCCAATGGAGAAAGGTGAATACTCGTGTACCCCAGGGATCTGTGCTGGGTCCGCTGCTTTTTGACATATTCATAAATGACCCGGAAAGTGGAATATCGAGTGAGGTTATCAAATTTGCAGATGACACAAAACTATTTAAAGTTGTTAAAACCCAAGAGGATTGTGGAAAATTGCAAGAGGATCTTGATAAATTGGAAGACTGGGCATCAAAATGGCAGATGAAATTTAATGTGGACAAGTGCAAAGTTATGCACCTAGGGAAGAACAACCCAAACTATGGTTACACGATGCAAGGTTCCACATTAGGAACCACCACCCAAGAAAAAGATTTAGGTGTCATTGTGGATAACATGTTAAAACCCTCGGCCCAGTGTGCAGCGGCAGCCAAGAGAGCAAATAGAATGCTAGGTATCATAAGGAAAGGAATGGAAAATAAAACAAAAGATATTATAATGCCTCTATACCGTTCCATGGTGAGACCGCACCTTGAATATTGTGTGCAATTCTGGTGGCCGTATCTTAAAAAGGATATAGCGTTATTAGAAAAGGTTCAGAGAAGAGCCACCAAAATGGTAAAGGGGATGGAAGGATACTCCTATGAAGAAAGGCTAAAAAGGTTAGGGCTCTTTAACCTGGAAAAGAGACGGCTGAGGGGAGATATGATAGAAGTCTATAAATTAATGAACGGAGTGGAACGGGTAAACGTAGATCGACTGTTTACATTATCAGAATATAGGAAGACTAGGGGACATGCAATGAAGCTACAGGGTAAACTATTTAAGACTAATAAAAGAAAATATTTTTTCACTCAACGTGTAATCAAACTCTGGAATTTGTTACCGGAGGAGGTAGTAAAGGCTGTTAGTGTAGCTGGGTTTAAAAAAGGTTTGGACAAGTTCCTGGAGGAAAGGTCCATAAACCATTATTAAGAAGGGACCCAGGATATCAATGCTTGACCTAGTACAAGCATTGCAGAACCTGTGTCTTTTGTGGAAACTGCTAGGTACGTATGACCTAGATTGGCCACTGTTGGAAACAGGATACTGGGCTTGATGGACATTGGTCTGACCCAGTATGGCATATCTTATGTTCTTAAGAAATAATGGAGAGAAGGAAACAGTTCCATACCGACCTCCTGAAGCGCTCAATAAATAAGCCACACGACCTATTCAATATCGTAAAGACATTAGTAAGAGAACCAACACCAGAGCAACCATACATGCCACTGCCGCAGGCATACTCTGACTACCTACAAGCAAAGATGATCCTGACTGACAAGAGCACAAACCCCACAAGTTACACCCCATTGCACAAACTGCCACAGCCATCTATAATGTCCAAATTCAACACCATATCAAACAAAGAGATTGAAGACACCATTGCCTCCATCCACGCTACCACTGCACCTAACGATCCCTGTCCAGCGCCCTGCGTTGTGACCTCAACCAGTTCCTGAGCAAAATCTTAAATCAATCGCTTTCAATGGGATCCTTTCCACAAAGATCAAAACACACATCCATCAGACCGTTATTGAAAAACAACAAGCTGGACCCAACTAAAGTTGAATCCTACAGACTGATTTCGAGCATCCGACTGCTTGCCAAAATAATCAATAAAGTAGTCCAATGCCAAATCCAATATCATATTGATACCGAAGCACCACTGGACTCTTCCCAACACGGCTTCAGGGAAGCACACGGTGTTGAAGCCCTCCTCACCACCAATGTTCCCTCTAATTTTCTGTAGGCTGTGTGCGCATAAAATATCAGCTGTGCAGCTTTTGAAGGAAGGTTAAATTTTTGTGCGCCACATAACGACACTCGGTGTTAAATACTTTAAAATTTGACTACACATCAGAATACAGTATGTACATGTACACCATATTGATTGCACTAGAAAATATTGTAGAACTTGTGAAAACTGTAAATACACAACAACTTTTAAATTTTAAGACGTCTGTGTTGTTTTCTATCAGAATCAGAACCATAATATTTGTGCGCTCTGTTGTAAAGTATGTGCGCTCGCTCGGCGAGATGTGTGCGCGCGCACACGCGCACAGCTTAGAGGGAACAGTGCTCACCACCCTCTTCAATTTCATAGTCTCAGGAATTGATGACATTTGACAGGGTTTTGCCCTCATATTCATGGATATCGCAGTGGCCTTTGACTCTGTGAGCCATGAGATACTCATAGAGCACCTCGAGGAAAAGGGAATACAAGGCACTGCACTAAACTGGTGCAAATCCTACCTGTCCAACAGATGGCAACAAGTGAGGACCAGCCCTGCAACCTCAGAACCGTTCCTACAAAAACAGGGTGTACCGCAGGGATCATCACTATTGGCATTAATGTTTAATATTTACCTGCAGCCCATTTGTGCCCTGATCCGGTCATTCAACGTCCACTGCCTAGCATTCACAGACAATATCCTTCTATACGTGCCATTTTCGACTGACCAGACAGATTTCTCCCCACTAATAAGATGTTTTGACGCAGTCACGGACTGGCTCCATACGCAAAACCTCCGGATTAACCACAACAAGACAGACGTCCTCTTCATTACAAGGAGCCAAGAATTCATTCCCCCACTCTCACTAAAAGTCAAGAATGCAGAGTTGATAACTAAACCCACAATCCACTACCTTGGTATCACCTTGGACCACGGGTGGGACATGAAAACACACATAAAAAACACAGTAAAAGCAATATGCCACAAAATAAGGAAACTTACCTTATGATCTGGAACCATTGGTGATGAAAGAAGAAGTTGAAGCAGCATTGAAAACCTTATCAAAGAACAAAGCACCAGGCATTGATTGCATTCCCATAGAAGTATTGCAGCAATCTGATGCAGCTGTTATCGTACTCACAAGGCTCTGCCAAGAAATATGGAAGACAGCATCAGGGCCAACTGACTGGAAAAGATCTGTGTTTATATCAGTACTAAAGAAAGGTGATCCAACTGACTGTGGAAATTATCGCACAATCGCTCTGATCCCACATGCCAGCAAAATTCTACTGAAGATTATTCAAAAGAGACTACAATCATACCTGGAACAAGAACTACCTGAAGTGCAAGCAGGGTTCAGAAAAGGGCGAGGAATGAGAGACATCATTGCGGATGTGAGATGGATCCTTGAAAAGACTAAAGAATACCAAAAGGATATCTATTTGTGCTTTATCGACTATAGCAAAGCTTTTGACTGTGTAAACCATGAGAAACTCTGCGCCACATTAAGAAGCATGGGTATACCAGAACACCTGATCGTTCTCTTGCACAATCTGTACATTGATCAAGAAGCAACAGTTTGAATGGAACAAGGAGAAACAGAATGGTTTAAAATAAGCAAAGGTGTAAGACAAGGCTGCATACTTTCCCCCTACCTGTTTAATTTATATGCAGAACAAATCATCAGAGAAGCAGGATTGTATGAAGACAACAGAGGTGTAAAGATTGGTGGAAGACTCATTAACAACCTTCGCTAAGCTGATGATACCACATTACTGGCGGAAAGTGAAGATGATCTGAAACATTTGCTTTTCACAATCAAAGAACATAGTCTCAAAATGGGCCTGCACCTTAATGTAAAGAAGACAAAGATCATGACAACTGGCATAATTAACAGGTTCATCGTCGAAGGAGAAGAAATTGAAATCGTGAATAACTTTAACCTACTTGGATCAACTATCAATAAAGAAGCAACAAGCAGTCAAGAAATCAGACGACGCATTGTTCTTGGCAGAATGGCTATGAAAGACCTAGATAAGATTCTCAAGAGCAGAGATGTCTCTCTCCATACAAAGATTTGACTTGTTCAAGCCATGGTATTTTCAATAACATCATATGGATGTGAAAGCTGGACAGTGAAAAAGATAGACAGGAAGAAAATTGATGCCTTTGAATTATGGTGCTGACGGCGAATACTGTGTATACCATGGACTGCCCAAAGAACAAACCAGTCTGTACTAGAGGAGATCAAACCTAAGCTTTCTTTAGAAGCTCAGATGACAAGACTTCGACTTTCATACTTTGGACACATCATGCGGAGAGAGAGATCATTAGAGAAAGACATCATGCTTGGCAAGATAGAAGGTCAACGCAAAAGAGGAAGGCCAGCAATGAGATGGATCGATACAATAACAGCAGCTACGGGTACCAGTCTGCCAACAATGAGCCGCCTGACTGAAGATCGAACAGAATTTAGGACAGCTATCCAGAGGGTCGCCATGAGTCGACTCCTACTCGACGGCACTTAACAACAACAACAAGGACACTTCGGCATCTACGATCACTACTTGACCCCAGCGATTTCCACACAATCTACCAAGCTCTAGTAATCCCACACTTTGATTACGTTAATGTAATCCTATTTGGACTCCCGCAAGCAACGCTAACCCCGCTCCAGCTTGCAATGAACACAACCGCAAGAGTCCTAGTCGGGGTATCAAGGATGGATCACATCACACGAATTTTGAAGAAACTCCACTGGTTACCCATACAGGCCAGACTTCATTACAAGATCTTAGTCCTGACCTTCAAAGCCTTAAACAATTAGCCCCCCACATCCATCAACAAGATGATCCATACCACACTCCCTAACAGAACCAGAAGATCCGCAACGGAGAACACCCTGATGATCCCAAAAGAAATGGCAAAGTGCACAAAGGCAACATCCAACAGGGCCTTCACGAGCTACGCACCTATAGCCTGGAATCCCTCCCCACAGACATGCGGGCCATCACTAACCTGATCCAATTCAAGAAGGCACTGAAGCATCACCTGTTCATAAGACACTACCCAGAAACCAATGGTAGAAACCAGTCAGCGAGCACTCTCACCAGTCACATAGAGCCCCCAATAACATACCCAGCAAGATAATGGTTAGCCAGCCCAACCTGGCCAGCCCCAAATAGACTACAGCAGGAAAGTATAGGCATCAATGTAAACAAACTGTAGAAAGTTACCCCAGTTATATCCAAGTTTTAATCCCTGTTCACTGTAAATACTATGCGGTCCAACTGCATGGTATAAGATTTTGTTTGATGTACACCGCACTGATATGAATAGCGCGGTATAGAAGAAAAGTTAAATAAATAAATAAAATATGCACATCCCAGCTGAAAATGTACACATGCATTTTCAGAGTACCGATGGCCTAAAGCGCTTGCGTAAGTGCCCTTCAGAAGAGGGACATTTGTGGGTTTTGCACGCATACCATCCTGCACGCGCTATATAGGGGTATGTTTACTAAACTCCAGTAATGTCATTCAAGTTAGGTTCCGCGGTAAAGGTACAGATGCCCATATAAAGGCGTGGGCGGGGAATCATTATGGCAAGCCGTCAGGTAACGCGTGTTATAAGGCACGTTATAAGGAACGTTATAAGGCGTGTTATAAGGCACGTTATAAGGCACAGTACAAGGCACATGCCTTAACGTGCCTTGTACTGTCCCTAATAAGGTGCCTTATAACGTGCCTTGTACTGTGCCTTATAAGATGCCTTGTAATGTGCCTTATAATGTGCCTTGTACTGTGCCTAATAAGGTGCCTTGTAACTTGCCTTATAACGTGCCTTGTACTGTGCCCAATAAGGTGCCTTGTAACATGCCTTGTACTGTGCCTAGTAAGGTGCCTTGTAATGTGCCTTATAACGTGCCTTGTACTGTGCCCAATAAGGTACCTTATAACATGCCTTGTACTATGCCCAATAAGGTGCCTTGTAATGTGCCTAATTAGGAGCCTTATAACGCCTTATAAGGATTGCTGGCAACTGTGGTGAGGGCACTATGGGCTGGCAGCACGGATCTGCAAAGATATGACTGTCATAGGCAAGCAAAATATCTGCCTTGGACAGGAGAGAACAACGAGGAATTGAACCCATGACATCCACCTAGAATGTCAGTGTACTAACCAGTAGGCTATACCTCTATGGCCTGTTGCATCGTAATGGCTGGGTACAGAAGGACTGCAGGTCACCGCACAAACCATCTGCCCTGTGTGCCAGGATAGGGTAACCCCACCAGCACCCATGATGCATTGCACATGCAGAACAACAGCCTACAGCTGACCACCAAATGGGGTCTGCACCTCTCCAGTACTGCAGCGTGGTAAGACAGACTGACAGTGCGTGATACTGGCACAGAGTAGCTACAGACCATGCTATTGTTCAGGCTCCGTGTTCACCCTGAGGGATAGGATGGGTGCCCAGCACTAGGTCCACAGTACATATGGTGCTAGAACTAGGTTCTGCTGCACATCCCCTGCACTGCCAATGTGTGATAGGTGTTCCCAGCAGTACAACTGAAGGTACATCTGTTCCAGCTGTGTTCTGCAGTCACTTGTGGCCTGTGGGACCAGACATACCTAGATTAGTGTGTACCTGATATTACGGTCTGGCTGCCATGGGTACCTGTTATCAGGGCAGTAGGATGTCTAGACTTGCATGAGAGCAATGCAGCACTGCCACTATGGGTCTAAGTGGTATGTGCTATATACCCCAAGGGGCCTCAATCACCCCTTTTGTAGATGAGGGTGTGGTGGGACAGGTTCCTGCACCCTACAGAATGGCTGCAGTGCCAGCAACCACAGTCCTGCTGGCGGATGACAGCCCTCCAGGGCTGCTGGGCCAGTGCCATACCTGTGACCATTGCAGATCAGCAGTGATGCTTGGGGTAGGCTGAACTGCCCCACGCCACAGTCTGCCATTCATCAACAGACAGCACAGTCAGACTGCACCTGTAGCATCCTACAGGGTGTTCCCACCATGCACAGGCAAACTGCAGACAGGCCCACTAACCAGTCCATAGTGCATTTATTTTATTTATTTATTTACATTCTCTTATATACCGCGCTATTCTGCATCAGTGTGGTTTACATTGAACAAACTGAAATTGTGCACCCAGAGGTGGGATGCACAGCACAGACACCAAGCAAGTATTGCTGTGATTGGGCCCCAGAACCAGAAACACACAGGTATCACTGGAAACAAATAATGTATGGCACTATGTGGGAACACAGACATGCCATGGTCACTGTTGGTCAGAGTGAGAGTGACACCCCCCCCCCCCGTGTGACATGCTGTGGCCACCCTGTCCATGCAGGTGGTGGTGGAGCACTACAGTGTCCCAGCCATTGCCCTCCACCCTGTGCAGATGCATCCTGGCCAATCCGCCCTGTGTGGCCATACCCACAATACTTTGCTAGTCATTATGCACATTTGCAGGCTAATGCTGGAAGCAGTGTGAGCAGTGCGGGCTCAGTGAGGTGTTGGCAGACACAAAACAATGGAGAGACATACGCACACTCCCACACCTATCTCAGCATTGTGCAGAGATGGAGGTGGTTGACAACCCTACCTGCTGCACTGGTCCTGATCACAGTGCCGACATTGCTAATCTGTGCAGGGGGTAGTAGTAGTGCTCTGGTGATAACTGCAGCTCTGTGCTGGGGCTAACAGCCTGACACTCCATGAAGCTGTGGATAGTGGAGCCCTTGTGAGTGGGTGTCCGTACCCCTGTGCACCACTGCATTGGGGTTTGCCCATGTTGTTGGTGTGGCTGCATTGTGGGCTAAAACCATGGGGAGATGCTCTGCAGGATCCACAGATGGGACCAGCATAGTGCTCTGACCTTCTGCTCTTGGACATGCTAGCTGGGTGTACTGCACCACACTGTTGCCACAGCAACATAGTTTTCCCTGGGGCTACCCTTATGTTCGTCGGCCAGACCTCTTCTGTTGCACTACATACCACGTACTGGTACAGGGCATGGCCTAGGTCCACTGCAGGCGGGTGCCACTGCTCCCTGCAGCACAATCACCCACCCCCTCTGCCATGCCACTATGACCATATGCTGTCAATGCCGGTGGTGCGCCATCCCAGGCCATCCAGGGGGCAGGTAGGTGGCTGCCTAAGGTGTGGGTTCTGGGGTAGGGGTGCCTACATAGATGTCCACGCTTCCCCCGGCACCGCCTGTCAATGTTATGTGCCCCTTGGGATACCTGCTGGGTAATGTCTCCTGGATGGGACACTGTGGGCCACAGACTCATGGGCATGTCTGACCCTGGTCAGTTGCTGTCTTGCTGGTTTCCATTTTCTGCGTTCCTATGTGCCACCTCGGCAACCGCCTAGTCCACCCTAGGCCCCAGTAGCCCCCACTGCATGTCCCGCCTGCAGCCCCCATGCCCCATTTCCACCATCACCATAGTGGCCTTTCATACCTGGGCACTATGCTGTTGCTGCAAATGGAGCACTACTATCACCTTTCTTGGGCTCCCTGCCTATGCTGTACATTGCTGACACTGAAATAGTTTCTCCCTCTTGCAAATGTGTGCTAACGCCAGGTTTCAGTTGCGTTAGGATTCAGCCCTTAATTTCTCTGCGTTAGTGTGAAAGGGGCCTCTCCCCGCCCACTCCCTGCCCACTCCCCACCCATTGACCCCTTATCTCCGCCCTCTCTCCACCCTTTTCTGGACTTACCGCGGCTAGGAACGTTAAGGCTCGTTATGTAACGTTAAGGCGCCTTAATGTTACATAACGCGCCTTAACGTAGCCGCTGCTACGTTACCACATTTTAGTAAACATACCCCATAGAACTAGCTTTATAGTGGTGCTGAATATACATACTTTTTTAAAACGCAATCACCACCACTACCACTGAAAATTGCAGTTCACCATTAACAAACTTACATTACAAGTCTGCTCAGCTTGGGGTTTTTTGTATCTTTCTGTCTTCATGCAGCTCTCCCATCTCCATGCTCCTCCAGGCCAGGGTTAGATATTTTGGGGCCCAGGGCAAAAATTTGGGAGGTGATTCCAAATCCAGCCAGGACTCAAGGGCTAGTGCTGGGGTTTCTGACACCCCCCTCTGCACCCTATAAATTGGTGTCCTCATTAGCCAATGACCCATTGCTACACCCACAATGCTGCTTTTGATAGCATCTTAGTTTTCATGTTTTTTTCACTTTTTGCCATTTTATTTTTCTCATTTTAAAATTTTTCATTTCCTTATTTTTTTTATTTTTCAGAATTTTGGCACCCCCAAAAGTGAGTGCCTCCCTGCCATGCTTACGTGTTGCACCAGTCCTGTAGAAGGCTGTATCCCCTTTACCTTTCGGCAGGTTTGGAGCCTCCCCTGTGGCATGAGGTCCCAGGGTAATTGTCCTGGTTGCACACCTCTAACACCAGTCCTGCTCCCACCAAATCCTCCTCTCTTCTGAGTGACTATTTGCTGGGTCTGCATACAAATACAGCCATAGAGCTAGAGCATTCATTACAGGGGCTGACAGATCTGCTGTCCAATCAGCTGATCTAGCAGTAGCAGGGGGTGAAGAAGAGCAGCCGGAAGCAGGAGTAAGAGATTGCATGGCAGAGAAAGCTCCTCCCCAACTTTAGAGGTGAGCCATGCACAGATGACCAATGCTGGAAGTTCAAACAACTTTGGAATTGGCTGAGAGTGTGCCGCAACAGGCATATCAATGATGCAAAAGCAGAAGCCTACGTAATAGCAGGTTAGGGAGAGCCATAATTTCTGGCCTCACTAGCATGTATAGCAGATTGAGACAGGGGCAACAGAATGCCTGTTTGGATAGAGGGGGGCAAGCACATCTACATCCCCTAGCTCCCACCCTATATTCTCAATTTACCTTTACACTTAGTCATTCTTACATACATTTTTCATGTAAATCATATACCGTATAATTATTCATTCACATAGGACATTCTCAGATCAACCAATAAAAAACCCCTACCCCAGTCTTTCTCTGTCTCTCTACCCCCAATATAATCCAGTATCTTCCCTCTTTCATCCCCTCCCCCCCCCCATGGTCCAGCTTCTTCTCTTCCCCACTCACATGGTCCAGAATCTTCTCTAGCCACTGCCCTTTGTGGTCCAGCATCTCCCATTTCTGTTCCCTACCTTTTATATGGTCCAGCATCTTCCTCTTGCTCTTCTCTCCTCCCATGGTCCAACATCTCCCCTCTCCCCCCCCCCCTTCTCCCTCCTCTTGTGCTTCAGTATCTCCCTTCCTCACCCCCATGGTCGAACATTTCCCCTCTCTCTTCCCTACCCCCAACATGTTCCAGTATACCCCCTCTGCCTTCCCTCACCTGTCTTTATCTATGTTATAAGAACATAAGAAGTGTCATACTAGGTCAGACCAAGGTCCATCAAGCTCAGTATCCTGTTTCCAGCGGCTGCCAATACAGGTCACAAGTACTTGGCAGGTTCCCAAAAAGATACAGAGGTTCTACAATGCTTGTCCCAGGGTAAGTAGCGGATTTCCCGGGTCCTATTTAATAATGGCTTATGGACCTTTCCTCCAGGAACTTGTCTAAATCTTTTTTAAACCCAGCTACACTAACAGCTTTTACTACATCCTATGGTAATGAATTTCAGAGTTTGATTATGCGTTGAGTGAAAAAATATTTTCTCTTATTACTCTTTTTTTAAATTGAATTTTCAATCAATACTTACAAAGAAGCATGCAAGAAACATGACCATAAAATATACACAAGGAAATACAAATCAAAAACAAAAACTAAAATTGTCAGCTTAGCCCACATCTAGGGGAAAACATTCTGTACCTAAAACAGAAAACTAGGGGAACCCCCAAAATAACAGCTTATTAGTTACTAATCCACCTTACCCTTATCACCCCCAATCTGTTTCTCCCTCTCAACCAGAAAGCTCTCCAAATCAGATGAATCCACAAACATATATCTGGAGCCCTGAAAAGTTATCAAACATTTACACAGATATCAGAGAAAAAAAGAAGCATCCAAAGCGAAAAAGGCTTTCCGCTGTAGCTGAGTGGCTTTGGATAAATCTGGAAAAAGTTGAATCCTTGCCCCACAGAACACTGAAGCCTTATTTTTAAAGTAAGTCTTAAACACAGAACTTTTATGTTGTACAGAGACAAAAGTAACAAGCAACGTTGCCCTAGTCGGTATGGTATCATGGGAATCTTCCAAAAACTGTGTCAAGTTAAGATCTGCAACAAAGTCGCAAAACATCACAGCCATCAATAGATTCCCTGGAGACCTGACCCCCTGGGAGATAATATACTTTGGAAAACATTATTGAATCAGCATTAGATAGGGTTAGGGCTTGCCTAAAATATTTCCGCCGCAATACAGCAGAAGGAAGTAATGATCTAATAGGAAAATTCAAAAAGCGTATATTATTTGCTCTATGAAAATTATCAAACATCTCAAGTCCCCTGTGAATAATTCAATTATTCTTAATCGCTGCAGCATGCACTGATTGAAGACAGGAACAAGTCTGTTCACATTTAAGTACCTGTCCACGTAATGAGCTGACCCGCTCCTCAACCCCACTCAGCCTTGTTACCATCTCTTGAGAAAATGTACAAAGCAGAGTTGAGACTAGTGTCTGCTCTTTGCGGGTCACCACTTTCCAGATGTCGGCAAGAGACACCTGTTTATCAGGTACTCCTTCACAGCATCCAAAATGGGAGACCACATCATCGCCTGATAAGGCGCAATAATTAAAGATGGAGTGCTCTGACATAAAGGGCTAACACTGTCCAATGGAACGGGAGAGAGCAATGTCCCTGGGGGTAGAGGCTGATGAGCTCAGAGACACCCCAGAGTTTTGAATGGTGAAAAAAATCAGTACCTGCTATCGGGTTCAGCTCTCCTTTCAAAATGCTTATTCGAAGTGCTTATTCATTGGATCAATTACAGCATCTGAAGAATACACTTTCTTTTTACATTTCCCCATTAATATGATTGTTCCACGGACTTGCTCTCACAATTCCCAGGGATCTGACAGTGCTCCAAAGGGGCTCACAAGGGCACTACAAGCCCCTTGTTACATGCCCCTTTGGACACACCATGACTGCATACCAACGGCCGCACGCCTAGGATTTCCTGGGAGCTATCCAAGCTCTCGATCACTTTGGGGCTGTCTGGGGGAAAAGCCTGTGTCTCCTCAACACTTGTACGGCCTCTGAAATACCTCCCTTGGATTCCCCGGCATGGTGGCTGTTTTCCAGTCATGTCCAAACTGGCCAGCGGCTTTAAAAAGTGCACCCACTGTGCACACACCATTTCTATGACAGACCATCACAATTGGTGTATTCAGTGCGCTTCAGCCCTGATCACGAGCCCTCTATTTGCAGTCTCTGTCTCCAGATGACTAAGAAAGGGCCGAGAGAAGCAGTGTGAGTCCTTCTTTGGGCCACTGGACTCGGCATCCTCAGTACTGTCATCAATATTGGTGTCGATGCCTCGGCATTGCATGCTGCTTGAGCTCATTTTTTGCTGAGAGGCTATGGCAACATCAATCAGAGGCTCTCCATCAACATCCCATCAGAGCATCGGAAGGACTTGTTGTCTGCCCTTACAGCATCGAAGGGGGTAGCCGGAGACCATGCTAAGCATGGGCATTGACACCAGAGCCCCTCTTGGCTTGAGGTCAAGAGCAATGGCTGGGAACGGCCCCGATTCCCAAAGATCCTGGAGGGCCACCAGCAATCTCTCAATGTCCTCACCATCGCAAAGTCTCTGGGACAAGTGCCAGAGTTAATGGCTGAGGTCAGTGCACTGGCCTCAATGCCCTTGGAGACAGCAGTGCTGACCAAGTGCCTTAGAGTCCTCAAGGCGCACAAGGCAGCTCTTATAGCTGCATGAGCCCTGGTGACTTCGCTGGCCTCAATGGTGTCGCGCTTGGCTCTGCAGCCTATACCCGAGACCCATGCCCTCCCTGCCGAGTGAGGATGTCAGGTCGGTGGTTGGACTCCACCCCTGGTCCAGCCATGATATCCCTCTCCAGGGTCTCCAGCTGTGATGCCCCTGCACATGGACACTTAGAGGAGGACTGCCACCAGTCCCATAGGTGCCTAGTGCTTCCACCAGATCACAGACGGCACCAGGAAGAATCCAGAGATACTTTGACTTCCTCTTGGAGTTGGACTCTGAGGGCTGGGAGATGGAAGAGGAGTCACCAGCCACAGAGAGGGAAGAGGAGTCACCGGCCACCGAGAGGGAGTCCCCGGACATCCCCTTGGAGTCTTCCCCACCATATGAACAGTGGAAATCACCCCCGGAGGACATGTCCTTTCAGGACTTTGTCTGGGATATGGCAAAGGTGATTTTCTTTTCCATGGAGGCGGAGGATGAGCTGAGGGTGGATGAACTGAAAATCCTCCAGTACTATTCAGCTCTGAAGGAGGCAGTCATGGTGCCAGTGCACCGCATACGACATTGCCTTCTACTCCGGATGTGGCAGAACCTGATGTCAGTGCTGGCCATCAGCCACCAACTCAACTCAATGCACTGGGTGCAAAAGGCCCCCAGGTTCGAGAAGCCCCAACTGACGCACCATTTTTTGGTGGTGGAATCCGCCATGCAGTGTGTCAAGAGCTCCAAGACTCATTTGTCAGTGCCTCCTAGCAGAGAGCAGAGGACCCTCAATGGCTTTGGGAGGCACTGTTTCCAAAGATAAATGCTGGTTCCTACCAGCTCTTTATGGGGACGTTCTTAAAGGACATCATGGGGGATCTCAACAAATTTAGCTTCCACATCACTGTGGAGTGCTTGGAGGCCTTCTGTGCTCTGGTGGGCCATGGTAAGAATGTGTCCAAGTACATGGTGCATGCAACCTATGATGCCTTTGAATCGGTGGGCAGGGTGGTGGCAGTGGGCTTTGGGATGTGCAGGCTGGCCTGGCTGCAGTTCTCCAATTTGGAGCAGTGGGTCCAGGACAAGCTTTCAGACATGCCCTGCAAAGGTGAGAACCCTGTCGGCAAACAGATGCAGGAGAGGGCGGCTGAGATAGAGATGGAGCAGGTGACCATTTCTCACTTATCCTGTAAGACAACTGACCCCTCCAAAAAAAAGCACCAGGGAAAAAAGTCTTTTTACTGGCCCAAGCGCCGGTACTACCAGAGCCTCCAGGGAACTCAGCCCAAGGCACAGGCCCAGCGTCTGCCATGGCGGACCAAACTGCAGAAGGCCCAGTCTGCACCTCAGCCACAGCCAGGGGTGGATTTTTGATGCCTTCATCTGGAGAACAGCCAGTCACCTGCTCGCCAAGGCAATGCCCCCTCAGGTGGGCAGTCGGCTTGTTCATTTCACGCACAGGTGGTCCACCATCACCTCAGACATCTGGGTGCTTCAGATAGTTTGGGACGAGTACCTGCTGCATTTTGCCCAGATTCCACCCCTGAGAGACTCTTGGTGAAGTTAAAAAGTGAAGGGATTGGAGTCAGTGTAATACTGTGGATCAGAAACTGGTTAAAAGATAGAAGGCAGAGAGTAGAGCTAAATGGCCAATTTTCTCAATGGAGAAAAGTAAATAGTGGAGTACCCCAGAGATCTGTGCTGGGCCTGCTGCTTTTTAACATATTCATAAATGACCTGGAAATGGGAATAACAAGTGAGGTGATCGAATTTGCAGATGACACAAAATTATTCAAAATTCTTAAAACCCAAGAAGATTGTGAAAAATTGCAAGAGGACCTTGAAAAATTGGAAGACTGAGTGTTCAAATGGCAGATGAAATTTAATGTGGACAAGTGCAAAGTTATGCACTTAGGAAAGAACAACCCAAACTTTACACAAAGCAAGATGCCACCTTAGAAACCTCCACCCAGGAAAAAGATTTAGACATCATCGTGGCTAATATGTTGAAACCCTCCGCCCAGTGTGCAGCAGCAGCCAAGAAAGCTAATAGAATCCTAGAAATCATAAGGAAAAGAATGGAGAATAAAACCAAGGATATTATAAGGCCTCTGTATCGTTCCATGGTTTGACCGCACCTTGAATATTGTGTGCAATTCTGGTCACCATATCTTAAAAAGGATATAGCGGAATTAGAAATGGTACAGAGAAGAGCCACCAAAATGGTAAAGGGGATGGAAGGATATCCCTATGAGGAAAGACTTAAAAGGTTAGGGCTCTTCAACTTGGAAAAGAGAAGGCTGAAGGGAGATATGATAGAAGTCTATAAATTAATGAATGGAGTGGAATGGGTTAAAGTAGATCAGTTGTTTACGCCATCAAAAAGTATAAAGAGGACACACAATGAAGCTACAATGTAACCCATTTAAGGCTAATAAGAGAAAATATTTTTTCACTCAGCATGTAATCAAACTCTGGAATTCGTTACCGGAGGTAGTAAAAGCTGTTAATGTAGCTGAGTTCTAAAAACGTTTAGACAAGTTCCTGGAGGAAAGGTCCATAAACAATTTTTAAAGAGGACTCAGGAAATCCACTGCTTACCCCAGGATGAGCATTGTGGAAGCTGTGGACTTTGGGTACCTGCTAGGTACTTGTGACCTGGATTGGCCACTGTTGGAAACAGGATACTGTGTTTGATGGGCCTTCGTCTGACCTGGTATGGCATTTCTTATGTTCTTAGGTTCTTCCCAGGAGAGTACTCTCTAGACCTGCACCATCATGGTCTCCTTTAGGCGGAGATCGCTGCTCTGCTGGTTGATCTGGCCATCAAGCTGGTGCCCCTGGCTCAGGTAGGGCGGGGTTTCTACTCCTGCTACTTCCTTTTCTCCAAAAAGATGGAGGATTCCTGCCCATCCTGGACCTCCGGGACCCTGAACTGCTTCTGATTCGAGAAAAGTTCAAGATGGTCTTCCTATGTACCTTGTTTCCATATCTCCTCAAGGACAATTGGCTATGCTGCCTCGATCTGAAGGATGCATACACGCACATCCCAATCCATCCTCTCCACAGGAAGTACCTGTGGTTCGTGTGGGTGGCCAGCATTTTCAATACCAAGTGCTACCCTTTGGACTAGTGTCAGCCCCGATGGTCTTCATGAAGTGCCTACTGGTCATCGCTGCTTACCTCCAGACCCTTTTTAGACAACTGGCTGATAAAGGCTTCCACACCGGATGGAATGAGGCACTTTACTCACCTGATGATTCAGGTACTCGAGTGACTCAGGTTTGTGATAAACTACCCCAAAAATCTCATCTACAGCTGTTGCATCAGGGCCCTCCTAGACACCACATGGGCCTGGGCATTTCTCCCAGCAGACTGCTTGCAGTGTCTCACAAAGGTGACCTCACTGTCCTTCAAAGATGGCATACTATGGCACGAAGGATGCTGCGCCTGTTGGGCCACATGGCCTCCACGGTGCATGTGACCCCCTTGGCCCAGCTCAGAATGCACCAGCTCAGTGGACTGAGCACACAGTGGCGACAAACTATGTGCTGCCTCTGGAACCGGGTGGCAGTTACTATGCTTCTCATGGAGTCCTTTCAGTGGTGGCTAGAGCCATGGCACTTGCTCCAGGGTCTCCTCTTTCAGTCAACATTGCCCCACAAGATGCTCACCACCGATGCGTCAAAGGTGGGCTGGGGCACACACTTGGATGGCCTGTGGATGCTGGGCCTATGTTTGGAGCAGGAGAGCCTGCACCCGATCAACTTCCTAGAGCTGCAGGCGATCATGAACATCCTTAAGGCCTTCTGGACTCAACTGGCCAACCACCTGGCGATGTTTTATGTCAACAAGCAGGGGGGCATGGGTTCATACCTCCTGTGTTGGGAGGCAGTGCATCTCTGGAAGTTTGCAGTTGTCAGAGGCATGGAGCTAAGGGTGACATATCTGCCCAGGGAGCTCAACACTCAGGCAGACCACCTCAGCTGGATCCTCCAGCCCCACGAGTGAACCCTCCTCAGAAGGGTGGTGGAGCACATCTTTCAGGAGTGGGGTACTCTGATAGTGGACATTTCGCCATGACACCCAATGCTCAGGTGGACCGCTTTTGCTCTCGCATGGCCTCCAGGGACAGGTTGGCCGCCAATGCCTTCCTTCTAGACTGGGGTGTGGGACTGCTTTACATATACTCCCCAGTTTTGCTGGTGGTGAAGACATTATTCAAGCTCCAGGTGGACAAGGGGACCATGATCCTCTTCACCCCATATTGGCCCAGACAGCCGTGATTCCTTCTGCTGCTGCAGCTCTCCTGTTATAAGCCTCTTCGGCTAGGGAGCAACCCCAACCTCATCTCTCAGGAGGGCGGGACCCTGATTTGCAGGAGCCATGTGGTCCTCTGTCCATACCTTCACAGCCCACTTCTGCCTGGATGGGGATCCGCGGCGTGACAGTAAATTTGGCCAAGCCATACTCCAGCATCCATTTGGGACTTAGGTTGAACTCCTTCCTACTGGCCCTTCTGTCCTTTCAGACTACCGAAAGAGTCATCCTGATGTTGATGTTTGCTGTGGACATTGAATCAATTCCTGGTTCAGCTATTTCTCTCAGTTCTTGTTGCCCCGATTGGGCTATTTTTTCGTATTTGGTAGCCTGTAGCTTGGGTGACCCATACGTGAGGACTTTTTCCTGCTTGTTCACGGAGAAAGCGTAGTTAGTCTCCTGTAGTAATGAACAGCAGGAATAAGTCCTCACAACCCTCCCACCTCCCCATGGAGTTTTTCTAGCTACTAACTTTTGTATTCTTATGGTGTATTCTTATGGAGATGGTGGTGCCACAGTGGGTGGGAAGGCAGGTGTGCATACGTGATGGAAAATCCCTAAAGCTTCCCGTGGAAGCTGAGGAGTGTTCCCGCGTGGGGCTCCGTTGGGGGATGTCATCCTTACATGAGGACTTATTCCTGCTGTTCACGGAGAACACCTATTACAGGTGAGTAACTACGCTTTCTCTAGGATCGGCCTGCACTTTGCATCATTCATCTTTCCCTCAGTCTTCACAAGCCTCCCTGTTCCTGCTACTACAAAGGATCCACAACATAATGCTGCTGTCACCATACTTTGCTGCTGGGATGGTGCTAGCAGGGTGATTTGCTGTGTTTTTTGTTGCTGTGCCACTAAACATGAGACCACAACGTTCCACTTTGGTCTCATCTGACCTCATAACCTTCTCCCACATGTTTGCAGTATGTTACCTGAGTACTTCTTGGTAAACACTATGCAGCATGTCCTATGGCTTTTCTTCAATTGAGGCTTCCTCCTTGTCCTTCCATAAGGCCACGTTTGTGGAATAATCTTGAAATTGTTGAACAATCAACATTTTCTCCAGTCTCAGCCAGAGGCCTCTGTAGTTCTTTTACAATAAACCTGGGCCTCACGGTGATCTTCCTCAACAGGTGGGCTCTATATATTACTATAGGCCTAGTTAAGGCAAATTTTAAAAACAGCTAATTTGGGTTTGTTACCACAAAGGGTGTGAATAGAGAATTCAGTCTGAGAGTTCCTTTAGTAGATTTGAGAAGGGTGTTAAAACATGACATTTCCAATGTGTTTATCCAGATTTCTAGAGAAAGTTTGCTTCTTTATGCTATTTAATCCAGATTGTTCCTTTCCTTTTGTATGCCATTATATGTTTATGTCAACTTGATAAGAATGCTGTCAAATAAATAAAATAAATATCATTCAATGCAATGCAATGTGTGCTTTCAAGTCAGTCCTGACTCCTGGTGACCCAGAAGCTCCTGGGTTTTCTTGGCAGTGTCACTGGAAGTAGACTGCCAGGCCTTTCTTCAGAGGTAATGGAGGGTTAAGTGACTTGCCCAAGGCCACAAGGAGTGCTAGTGGGAATCAAACCCTGGTTGCTTGGTTACCAAGCCAGTGTTCTAACCACCAAGCTATTCCTCCACTCCAAATACCATTCACCCCCCCCCCCCCTTAAAAGTGTTGATATATTTTAATTAACTATTTTATAACTGTTTATAATTTTTGTCCCCTCAAAAAAGGAACAGTAACATAAACCACTATGATTTCAGTATTTTATTCTAATGGTAGTATACTAAATAAATAAATAACCTCCTCAGTCTTTAAAAAAACACCTAGATGTTTGGCGCTGAACGTATAAGTACTTTTTGCTTACATTTTTGGTGGCATTATACATAGGGGCATGTTTACTAAACACCGTTGCTGTGCGGGTTCCCGTTAGTGTGCTGGTGCCATATAAGGAGTGGGCGGGCCAGGCAGAAAAAAGAAAAAAACCGGACTGTACGTGTGTGCGTCGCGCAAATGTGCGGGGCCCACATTAGCGCGTGGGAAGGCTAAGTGGGGCGCTGCTGCATAACCAAACCACAGAGCTGTAGTACAACGGTGAAGACACTGACCTATGGTGCAGGGGCCAGGGGTTCAAACCCCCATTGCACTCAATGAAAAAGACCAGCTGAGGCATCAACTTTTATGGGCAAAAGTGGTGTAGGAGGTATATTGATTATGGGCGGCAGAAGGCGGCGCACTCTTTTTTTATACGGCATGAGGCGGCGCACTGTTCATTGTGGGCGGCAGATGGCGGCGCGCTGATAAAATGGAGCAACAGAAGGCGGCGAGCCTGTGGGCAGAAGGCGTCGCGCTGATGTGTGAGGGGGCAGCCCAATAGTGGGAGGGATAAGTGGCACGCTGATGTGCAAATAGTAGGAATGGAGCCATAGCACAATGGGTAAGACACTAACCACTTGTGCAGGCATCATGGGTTCAATTCCCCACAGTGCCCATTGAAGACAGCTGGCTGAGGCATTATTTTAAGGGGCATGCCCATGTTGGGCGGCATAAGGCGGCACGCTGTTAATGTTACGCGGCAAAAGGCGGCGCACTGCTAATTTTGTGCGCCACAAGACGGCACGCCGATGGCTACAAGGCTGCGCGCTGCTGCTCAAGCACAGGAACAGAGCCACAGCCAGGGCCGGATTTACCTATACGCCATGTACGCCATGGCGTAGGGCCCACAGCCGGCAGGGGCCCACAAAAAAAGAACCAGTTAATTTTTTTTAAACACAATTTTAAAAAAAAACCTGGTGGCTGCCGCCGCGGGGCCCCCTCTGCTGCCGCGGGGGCCCCGTCTACAAGCTGAAGCCTTCGGGTCGGGTCGGGTCGGGTCGGGTCTCTCCCTCCCTCCCTCCCTCCCTCGCTGCAGGCTGCGAGAGACGCGAAGATAGAGCGTCTCCTCGCGTCTGTGTTAAGCCCGCAGGGGCTGATGGGATTTCCCATCAGCCCCTGCGGGCTTAACACAGACGCGAGGAGACGCTCTCCCTTCGCGTCTCTCGCAGCCTGCAGCCTGCAGCGAGGGAGGGAGGGAGAGAGACCCGACCCGACCCGACCCGACACGACCTGACCCGACCCGACGCGACCCGACCCGACGGCTTCAGCTTGTAGACGGGGCCCCCGCGGCAGCAGAGGGGGCCCCGTGGCGGCAGCCACCAGGTTTTTTTTTAAAATTAAATTTTACTTTAGGCCGGGGGGGGGGGGGTAGGACTGGTAATGGGCTATGGGGGGGGGGTAGGACTTGTAATGGGCTATTGGGGGGGGCGGGGGGTGTAAATGGGGGGGGGGGGTTAGGGCTGGTAATGGGCTATTGGGGGCTGGGGTTGGAAATGGACTGGGGGGGGTAGGGCTGGTAATGGGCTATTGGGGGGCTGGGGCTGGAAATGGGCTGGGCTGGGCTGGGCTGGGCTGGGGGGGGTTAAGGCTAGAGGTGGGCTGATGGGGTTAGGACTGGTAATGGACTGTGGGCTGTTGGGGGGGCTTAGAACTGGCAATGGGCTTTGGGAGGGGGGTTAATACTGGTAATGTGCTGTGGTCTGATGGGGGCTGTCTGGTAATGGGCTGTTGGGGGGGCTAGGACTGGAAATGGGCTGGGGGGTTAAGACTGGAGGTGGGCTGATGGGGTTAGGACTGGTAATGGGCTGTTGGGGGGGGGTTAGAACTGGTAATGGGCTTTGGGGGGGTTTGTGAGTATATACTTCTGGGAATTTTTCTGAAAGGAATTGTTTTTCTTTTAAAGCTAATTAATCTGTGAACCCACTATTTTTTTTGTTAAATCAGTCAGGGCCTAGTAGCAACAGTTTAAGATTCAATTTAAAAACACAGAAGAGAACTTTCTGGTTACCTTTCATACCCAGTAGACAGCTGTAGTTTAAATTTCATAGTCACTCAGGGCCTAGCATCAGCAAAGTACTTTTAGTTTCAAATTAAAACACAGAAGAGAGCTTTCTGGTTAAATTTAGAATCCAGCAGAGAGCTTGTAGTTTAAATTTCATAATAGGTTAGAGCCTAGTAGCAGCAAAGAGCTATAATTTAAATCAAATCAGAATATAGCTTAGCACAAGAGGCAAAACAAGGTCAATTCTCCTTGAGCAGCATATAAAGTCTTCTAGAGACCTTTACAAAGAGGCCTTCTACCTAGTGGGCAAGCAACCTGTGAAGCTTTTTCAATAGGTGTTAACACCAGCTGGCAGTTCAAAATGCCATTTTGAAAGACTCCTTCTATCCAAGCAAGGACTGTTAATTACCCAGGAAGTAGGTCACTGCTTACATCATCAGCACAAGCATAAATAGCTCAACCAGAGCTCTGTGACCCTGTCTTGACGGACTGGAAAGGGGGGCTGTTACTTCTGGAGAGAAATCTGAAATTGTGAGTATATACTTCTGGGAATTTTTCTGAAAGGAATTGTTTTTCTTTTAAAGCTAATTAATCTGTGAACCCACTATTTTTTTTTTGTTAAATCAGTCAGGGCCTAGTAGCAACAGTTTAAGATTCAATTTAAAAACACAGAAGAGAACTTTCTGGTTACCTTTCATACCCAGTAGACAGCTGTAGTTTAAATTTCATAGTCACTCAGGGCCTAGCATCAGCAAAGTACTTTTAGTTTCAAATTAAAACACAGAAGAGAGCTTTCTGGTTAAATTTAGAATCCAGCAGAGAGCTTGTAGTTTAAATTTCATAATAGGTTAGAGCCTAGTAGCAGCAAAGAGCTATAATTTAAATCAAATCAGAATATAGTTTTCCTCAGCAGCACAGGACAAGGTACTGTGTAGCAGCCCTTTTTTAATAAGTGTTATATCCCTCCCTCCCTCCCCACAACCACCCTCCCCTGGGAAAATCACAGCTTTATAGGTACTTGCACAACTTAAAAGACAGGAGGTGCTCTCAGGTGAAGCTCATTACCCAAATCAGTCATACACCAAGGACCTGAGATTAATTAAGCTTCAGGTGAACAAGGTATATTAAACTTCTTAGGTACAGTTTTAGTGGTATAAATATCCATTGCACCCTTTAGTACATATAGAACTTAAAGATCTAAACACAAACTTAAAACTAAGATGCAGACAGCAGTCCAGCAGCGGGATGTGGGCTTTCCAGTCTTTTGCATTGAGTGTCACATGTATGATTTTCTCCCAGCTGGTGAGAGGTCTTACGTGTGCACTAGGTGCAAGGAGCTCTCTGCTCTCAGGGAACAAGTCCGTTCTCTAGAGGCTAGAGTAGCAGACTTGGAAAACATAAGACAGACAGAGAGGTACATAGACGAGACCTACAGGGATATAGTCCTGAAGTCCCACCTCCAGTCTGGCAGCATCCCTGTTGCCATGGAGGAGAGAGGTCACGTGACAGGAGAGCATCACCCTGGTGTGGCAGGAAGTGATCCTGTAACTAGGACCTGTCCTCCAGGTGATGTAAACCCTCTCGCACCGAGGAGGTTTCTCCAGGGCCAAGTGCCCATGCGGGAAGGGTTAGGACAGCAGTTATAGTTGGTGATTCGATCATTAGGCATGTAGATAGCTGGGTGGCTGGTGGACGTGAGGATCGCCTGGTAACATGCCTGCCTGGTGCGAAGGTAGCGGACCTCACACGCCACCTAGATAAGGTCTTAGATAGTGCTGGGGAGGAGTCTGCTGTCTTGGTACATGTTGGTACCAATGACATAGGAAAATGTGGTAGGGAGGTTCTGGAAGCTAAATTTAGGCTTTTAGGTAGGAAGTTGAAATCCAGAACTTCCAGGGTAGCGTTCTCCGAAATGCTTCCCGTTCCACGCGCAGGACCCAATAGGCAGGCAGAGCTCCGGAGTCTCAATGCGTGGATGAGACAATGGTGCAGAGATGAGGGGTTCGGATTTGTTAGGAACTGGGGAACATTCTGGGGAAAGGAGGGGCTCTTCCGAAGGGATGGGCTTCACCTTAACCGGGATGGAACCAAGCTGCTGGCATTAACCTTTAAAAAGGAGATAGAGCAGCTTTTAAACTAGATAATAGGGGAAAGCCGACAGTCGCCCAAGAGCGCATGGTTCGGAAGAATGTATCCTTGAAGGATACTACAAAAAGCAGAGAGGTTCCAAAAAAGAGTAAAGTAGCCCAAATGCCCTCGAGTATGGAGCAGACAGAACTTAAAGATCCCAAATTACCCATGTCTACCAATAGCCAAATTAATATGAATAAAATACAGTCTCTAAAATGCTTGTATGCAAATGCTAGAAGTCTACAAAACAAGATGGGAGAGTTAGAATATATAGCACTAAACGAGAGGTTAGATATGATTGGAATATCAGAGACATGGTAGAAGGAGGACAACCAGTGGGACACTGTGATACCTGGGTACAAACTATATCGAAATGATAGAGCTGATCAAATTGGTGGAGGGGTTGCGCTCTATGTTAGAGAGGGCATTGAGTCAGAAAGGATTAAAGTTTTGCAAGAAACAAAATTTGCTGTAGAATCTCTATGGATTGAAATTCCATGTAAAAAGGGGAAGGCGATGGCAGTGGGGGGTGTACTATCGTCCGCCTGGCCAGAATGAACAAATGGATGATGAAATGCTCAAAGAAATCAAGGAAGCTAGCAAAAGTTACAGTGCAGTAATAATAATGGGTGATTTCAATTACCCCGGCATCGACTGGGTCAGTGTCACAACAGGACATGCTAGGGAGATAAAGTTCCTAGATGAAATAAATGACTGCTTCTTGGAGCAGCTGGTTCATGAACCGACCAGAGGGGAAGCAATATTAGACCTAGTCCTTAGTGGAACACCAGATGTAGTGCAAGAGATAAGGGTGTTGGGGCCACTTGGCAATAGTGATCATAGCATGATCGCCTTTGATTTAATTAGTGGAGGAGGGATAGTAAGGAAATCCACAGTACTACCCCTTAACTTTCGAAAGGGAGACTATGATAGAATGAGGAAAACAGTTAAGAAAAAACTAAAAGGAGCAGTTGCAAAGGTTAAAGACGTACATCAAGCTTGGGTGTTGTTGAAAAATACTATCTTGGAAGCCCAGACCAGCTGTATTCCACGCTTTAAGAAAAGTGGAAGGAAGTCCAAAAAATTGCCAGCATGGTTTAAAGCTGAGGTCAGAGAGGCTGTTGTTGCCAAAAAAGCATCTTTCAAGAAATGGAAAAAAGAGCCAAATGATGAAACCTGGAAACAGCACAAGCACTGGCAAGTCAAATGCAAGGCATTGATAAGGCAGGCAAAGAGAGAATTTGAGAAGAAGCTTGCTGCGGAAGCAAAAACGCGAAATAAAGACCTTTTCAAGTACATTCGTAGCAAAAAACCCGTGAGAGAGTCAGTTGGTCCATTAGATGATAAAGGGGTTAAAGGAGCACTAAGAGGCGACAAGGCGATAGCGGAGAGACTGAATGAATTCTTTGCTTCGGTCTTTACTGAGGAAGATGTAGGGATGTTACCCACGACTGAAGTGGTATTTAAAGGTGTGGAAGAATTGAAGGAAATATCGATACATCGGGAAGATGTCCTACAACTATTAGATAAACTGAAGAGTAGCAAATCACCTGGGCCGGATGGTATACATCCAAGGGTGTTGAAAGAACTGAAATTTGAGATTGCAGACCTGCTATCAGTAATCTGTGAACTATCATTAAAATCATCTCTAATACCTGAGGATTGGAGGATCGCCAATGTAACACCAATTTTTAAAAAGGGTTCGAGGGGTGATCCGGGAAACTACAGACCGGTGAGCCTGACATCAGTACCGGGAAAAATGGTAGAAACCATCATAAAGAATAAAATTACTCAGCATATAGATAGTCATGACCTAATGGGAGACAGCCAACATGGCTTTAGACAAGGAAGATCTTGTCTTACTAATCTGTTATGTTTTTTTGAAGGAGTGAATAAACAGGTGGACAAAGGTGAGTCGGTTGATATTGTGTATCTGGACTTTCAGAAAGACTTTGACAAGGTCCCTCATGAGAGACTTTTGGCAAAACTAAAGAGTCATGGGATAGGAGGCAGTGTACTACTGTGGATCAGGAACTGGTTAAAAGATAGAAAGCAGAGGGTAGGGCTAAATGGCCAATTTTCCCAATGGAGAAAGGTGAATAGTGGTGTACCCCAGGGATCTGTGCTGGGTCCGCTGCTTTTTGACATATTCATAAATGACCTGGAAAGTGGAATAACGAGTGAGGTTATCAAATTTGCTGATGACACAAAACTATTTAAAGTTGTTAAAACCCAGGAGGATTGTGGAAAATTGCAAGAGGATCTTGATAAATTGGAAGACTGGGCATCAAAATGGCAGATGAAATTTAATGTGGAGAAGTGCAAGGTTATGCACCTAGGGAAGAACAACCCAAACTATGGTTACACGATGCAAGGTTCCACATTAGGAACCACCACCCAAGAAAAAGATTTAGGCGTCCTTGTGGATACCATGTTAAAACCCTCGGCCCAGTGTGCAGCGGCGGCCAAGAGAGCAAATAGAATGCTAGGTATGATAAGGAAAGGAATGGAAAATAAAACAAAAGATATTATAATGCCTCTATATCGTTCCATGGTGAGACCGCACCTTGAATATTGTGTGCAATTCTGGTCGCCATATCTTAAAAAGGATATAGCAATTTTAGAAAAGGTTCAGAGAAGAGCCACCAAAATGGTAAAGGGGATGGAAGGCTACTCCTATGAAGAAAGGCTAAAAAGGTTGGGGCTCTTTAACCTGGAAAAGAGACGGCTGAGGGGAGATATGATAGAAGTCTATAAATTAATGAACGGAGTGGAACGGGTAAACGTAGATCGATTGTTTACCTTATCAGAATATAGAAAGACTAGGGGACATGCAATGAAGCTACAGGGTAAACTATTTAAGACTAATAAAAGAAAATATTTTTTCACTCAACGTGTAATCAAACTCTGGAATTTGTTACCGGAGGATGTAGTAAAGGCTGTTAGTGTAGCTGGGTTTAAAAAAGGTTTGGACAAGTTCCTGGAGGAAAGGTCCATAAACCATTATTAAGAAGGGACCCAGGATATCAATGCTTGAACCAATACAAGCATTGTGGAACCTGTGTCCCTTGGGGAAACTGCTAGGTACGTATGACCTAGATTGGCCACTGTTGGAAACAGAATACTGGGCTTGATGGACCTTGGTCTGACCCAGTATGGCATATCTTATGTTCTTATGTTCTAATGGGCTGTGGGCTGATGGGGGTTGTCTGGTAATGGGCTATGGGGGGCTAGGACTGGAAATGGGCTGGGGGGTTAAAACTGGAGGTGGGATGATGGGGTTAGGACTGGTAATGGGCTGTGGGCTGATGGGGGGGGGGGGTAGGACTGGCAATGGGCTATGGGGGGCTGACTGGAAATGGGTTGATGGGGTTAGGACTGGAAGTGGGCTGATGGGGGGTTAGGACTGGTAATGGGTTATAGGGGGGCTTAAACTGAAAATGGGGTGATGGGGGTTAAGGACTGAAAATGGGGTGATGGGGGTTAAGGACTGTAAGTGGGGTGATGGGGGGGCTAGGACTGGTATTGGGTTGGGGGGTTGCTAGGACTGGAAATGGGCTGATGGATGGCTAGGACTGGAAATGGGCTGATGCAGGGACTAGAAGGGAATGGATGCTGGGTGAGGCTGGAACTAGAAGGGAGCTGATGTTGGGGGAGGATTAGAATGGGATGGGGCTGGAAGAGTAAAATGGAGAAGGGAAAAATATTTTGTGTGGGAGGGATAAAAAATCTACAATTGGCCGGGTATTGGGAGAGTAAGTGGGGATTGAGGATGGAGCGGTAAAATTTGAGTGGATGAAATAGGAATGAGGAAAGAGCAAAAGGAGAAAGATTAGTATGTTAAAGCAGATGTAGAGAGAGAATGGAAAAAAATCTAGAAGAGAGAAGAAAGGACAAATGGACAGCAGACGATGGAGAGTTAGCAGAAGACACGAAGAAACCAGAAGAAAGTGGCTGGAGCAATTGCAGCTGAAAAAAATGCACAAAAGGTAGAAAAATATCTCTTTATTTTGAATTTATTAATTGGAATATGTCAGCTCTGGTAAATGTGCATCATTAACATCTGCGCTTTGTTTAGTACAAGAGCAAATTAATGTATAGTTTTATTTCTACAGTGTTGTACATTCCAAGTTTGGCTTTTGGGATTCCCAGTTTAATTATTGTCTTCCTATTTCTAAATTGTGATTACTTGTTTGGTGATGGTCTATGTTGTGCATGTGTAACTGAGCTGAGGTGTTCTGTTTATATAATTCCTATTTGACATTGCCACTTGTTCTCTTTCCCCAGTAGGTCATGTATTGTTGTTCTCTGAAATGTATTGGTTTAATATTTGCAGTGTTGCCTTTTGATTGGTAGAGTATGGTGCTTTGTGAGTCCTGGTAGTGCTGTTAGGATACGGCGGGTTTACTATGGGCAGTGTTTGTAGTAGTTCCTAATGTGTCTGGCAGTTGGCACTGGATTATAGTAATGTAGAAATCTTTTAGTCTTTCTTTATCCATACACTCATTAAGAGGCACGTTTACTAAAAGTTAGTATATGGTAACATTATGCAAATATTTATGCAAATGAGGCCCCTTATGCAAATGAGGTCCGCACCCCCCTTGGGCCGCCCCTGCTGGGGGCCCACAATTTTTGTTGGCATAGGGCCTCACTCAAGGTAAATCCGGCCCTGGCCACAGCACAATGGTTGTGACACTGACCAATGGTGCAGGGACCAGGGGTTCAATCCCTCACAATGCCCATTGAAAAAGACTAGCAGAGGCAGTATGTTTTATGTTGTGGAGTGCTGTAGTAGGCCCACTAATTTTATTTTGTGATAACAACTAGAAAACGCACGCTCACAGCATGTTAACATAAGGCAGCCCATAAGGCACATGTGACAGTGCACCGTCCGCCAAGGCACCCTAGAATGTCCCCTATAGGGCAGCATGTATGTTGCGACACAGGATAATGTATAGTGCACCCTATATGGATGGCAACCATAAAGTGCCGTATACGGCGCCCCATAAAGCGCCCTCAGAGGCACCTTATGGGTACAGTACGCTCAGGGTGTTATTGCTGGCAGCAACATATGTACAGTAAATTAAAAAGATGCTGTGGACACCCCTATCACAGAACCCCACTGTGGGCTTGAACCCATGACCTCTGGCTGTACAAGGAGTGATGTAACCATTGGGCTACAACTCCATAGCTGTAAGCAAGCCCCTGGCTGGCTGCAGATAGCCTTCACGTCACCTCACAGACAGTCTGCCGGTGTAAACAGGATAGGGTTAGGCCACACGTACCCATGATGCACTGCACATGCAAATTAGCTGTCCACAGATGGACACAAGATGGGTAATGCACCCCCACAGCACCTCGACCCTGTTGGGGGGAGTGACCGGGTGCACCCACACAGCACCTCGGCCTGGTAGGGGGCACTGACCGGGTGTTTTACTGGCACAGAGTAGCTACACACCGTTACATCGTGTGGGTTCTGTGCTCACCCTGAGTGTGCAATGAGGCGCCCAGGACCAGGTCCACAACACCTTCCATGGCTGATGGAGGCCAAGCGGGAGTTTCAAAGCAGTGTTACTGTGTAGGATAGCTAATTTCTGCACAAACACCATGGATATCCCAGTCTGGTTCAGCACCCCCTGGGAACACCCCCCCCCCCCTGCAAACATGCTCCCCCATCAAGAGATCCACACTGTACCTCCCTGCAAAGGTGGCAGTAGAGGGCAACATCAACCCCAGTCCTGCTGAGGAATGAACACCACCCCGCCACAACACAATAGCAGACAGACATAGGACCAGGATAAGGTAAGCTGCACCCCACCACCAGATATTCCCCTACAGCAAGCCAACAGCCACTACACCCTGCAAGCCATTCCAGCAAGACACATACCAGCTACAAACAGTCTGCTGGTTAGTCCATAGTACATGTTCCCAATGGAAACACATGCACCCAGAACTGGTCTGCCAGCATACACAGCAAGCAGATAAATCAGTGACTGGGCCCCAAATAGAAACCCATATCTATCACATGAGAGAAATACTGTATAGCACTATGGGGGTGCCTAGCCATGCTGTGGTCACTGCACAGTCAGGGTGAGCGTGATCTCCCAGAAGGACATGCTTTGGCCACCCTGTCTGTGTAGGTGGTGGCCGGACACTACAATGTCCCTGCCAGTGCCCTATGCCCGGTGCAGATGCATCCTGGCCAGGCTACCCTGTCCTGGCTATACCCATGGTACCTTGCACCTCATTATGCACATTGGCAGGCCAATACTGGCAACAGTGCTGGCAGTGTGGGCTGTGGAAGGGGCTTGCAGCCAACACCCACTGTATAGCCAGACACACACTTCCACACCTATGCCATCATGGTGCTACTATTGAGGAAATAATTAGCCTTGCCCACCAAACCGGTCCTGAGCACGGCAAGGCATGGATATGGTACGCAGTACAGCTGGGGGTCACTCCCCAGGGTGGTAAACACCGTCAGAGGCCAGGCCTGGAGCACGCACCGCAAACACCTAACAGATTGTTCGGATGGGGTTAACTAGCAGTATGTGCGTAACGTATGGATATCTAGCTGCCTGTGCTCCTAGCAAACGTCTCAGAGCTGTGTACCGTATACCTCAGGTGTAGGGTGATATTGGTAAGTTATGCAAGTGCTAGTTTTGGGAGATGCATGCAGGGTCCAATGGTCTGCCTCTCCAGGAGACATTGGCCAATGAGGCCTGTGGGTGTGGGTGTGTCTGCCCTTGATGGCTGCTGCTTTACGGCACAGATTCCCAACTCCAGTCCAGGTTTGCATCACACTGTTCTGGTTTTCCTGCTGTCCCTCATGGATATGCATGAGCTACATCTACATACCATGGGTGTGGTGCATAGATATACAGCACAGGCATTTGTATGAGTGGCATCATGGAACCTGACTGGTGTGTGCCCCACCAGGACTGAATTTGGGTGATTCTGCTCTGGGTACTGGCCCTGTTCATGGTGTCTGTGCTCAGTGGGGTAAAAGATAGACGTATTGCCATTGCATATGTCCAAGCCAGGAAAGGTGTGCCCTTACTATCACTGTTTACTTGGGGGAAAAATATGTGGGCAAGATTGGCAGTTGCCCCAGTTGGGCTTTGAACCTGTGACTTTCTGCTCTTGCATGCAGTGTCTGCGTGCACTGCACCACTGTGTAGCCACAGATTGGGTGGATTCCCTGGCATGTCCATGACTGTGGATCCGGCAGGGCCTGTCTGTTGCAGTCTGTTGCAGTGGATGGTGGCAGCCTGCACATGGCTAGCTAGGCCTCTGTCTTCTGTCGCTAGCAGCCACTGCCTCCTGCACCACATGTACTCGTCCGCCAACATGCTGGCATGAGCTCCTCCCATAAAAAGCAGGTGACCTGATTGGAATGTGGCAGTACGGGACTGCATTTGGGGTACTTGGCTGTGGGTAATGCCCATTGTTGTGGTGTGTGTGTGCGTTGTTGGGTAAAATATGGGTGTTTTCCCCATGCTTATGTCACCTGCAATACAGGGGTGTCTGCGCTATCTGTGTTTAGTGGTGGGTAAAATATAGGGACTGAGCTGGCAAGTGCCCCAGCTGGGCTTTGAACCTCTGACCCTCTGGTCCTAACTTTGTCCGCTGCACCACACTATGGCCACAGAGACAGTGCAGCCCCTGGAGGTAGTAAGCCTGGCAGGATGGAGTCACAAACCCTGCTCTACGCAATTTTACTGTGGGCATATGCACCCTGTCTGGTGACAAACGTGCACATCAACCATGGAAATGACCACGGGAACTGGGGGAAACAATATCACCATGCTGGGCAACAGTGATATTAATGGGCAACCATAGCAAACACTCCCAGGACAGCTCCACAACAGGAAATGTTGTTTGGAAGAGTCTCCGCTCCGTAAACCCTTCCAAAATTCATTTCTTTTTTCTGGAGCTTTGTTGGGTGTGTTTTCTGTATTTGCCCATCACTATCACTGTTCCCCAGCTGAGTTACTATTTTTAATAGTTCTGTTGTGGTCATTTCCTATTTTTATGTGCACTTTTGTGCTGTGCACATGTATCACACTGCTCACGTTTTGCTGGTTTCCCCGGTTTTCCTGTACATTGCTGACGGAAATGGTTTCTCTTCCCTTTAAATGCTTTCTAAACCGCGAGTGTTTCACTCGCGGTAGTTTTTACATGCAACTTCGGGCCCGATACTGTGCGGGGACCCTCTCCCCTCCCACTCTCCACCCATTGACCCCGTCCCTCCGCCCCTCCGGAGCCTTCCTCCGCCCTCCTTTAGCCGTTCCACGCCTCTATCGGACATTTGCGGGCCTGCACTTGTACGGGGCCCGTTGGTGTGCCGCGTACCTGTGCGGGGGTGACACGCACGTGTGCGGGGCGTTTAAACGCGTTTATGCGCGTTTCAGTGGCGCGTTGCCGTGCGCTATTTTGCGGCGTGCAAATTTGCGGACTTTAGTAAACATGCCCCATAGAGTGACATGTAAATATTCTGCTCTGTGTTTAATGCAATGTGTAGAGTGCAGGGTGCAGGATTGGGGCATTGTGGAGCAGGAACAACCAATGTTTGCAGGCTATAAGCATAGGTGCTGATTTTCGGGACATATACGTAGGTATAACCCGTACCTTCTGGAATTATGTTAGAAGACCTATAGCATTGTAAAGGTGGATGTGGTGACAGAAGAATGTGCATGCTGAATCCACGTTTAAAATGCAATTTTATAAAGGCCGCAGTCAAAATATTCCAGTGACAGTTTTGGAGGAAATATGATTAGATGTCACTGAAGTCTACCTTTGTTTTATGGTTTATAAAAATGCTTCCATAATGTTTATCTCCCAGCATTGCACATTCTCTGCCCCCCTGGCAATTTGGTACCAAAACGGACTGTGAATGGCAAGCCAGATGTGGGAAAATTGTGAAGTTAGATCCCTTGATGATCTTATAGAGGAGTTTGATTGCTAAGATGGAGGTTTAAGGATGGACACTTGTCAGTGAGCTCCTCATTTCTGTTTACACTTTACCTCGATTTGTCTGTGTTTCCCATTTGCATAGGGAGATGGACTGTAAAGTACAACGGGGTCATTCAGTAGAAGCCTTCCTCGACACCAAGTCAGCCCCCCCTTGAAACAGGCCTTGATGTCGGATCTTTACAGAAGCAGGACCCTGAAGCTTTTGGGAGCATCCTCCGTTGCTGGTTGCAAGGAAGCAGCAACACGGCTAGAGACAGAGATATCATTGAGCCCCACTGTTCTGTTCCACCCATGCCATGAGCTGGCAAGGAGCACATGCCCTGGAGATGGGAGAGGGTGAGCACCCCTGGATTGGGATAGAGGAGGAAGCACTTCCCTCCAGCATCCGAGGTACATTGTCACTGTTGAACTCAGCCATGCAAGACGTTCCCACAGGAGAAGGGCCGCCCTGCCCTGGTTGAGCATGCAGCAGCTGAGAGGAGGGGACTATGGAAATACCCCCCCCCCCCCCGTGATACTGGGAGGCATAGCTCATTTGAAGCATTGAAGTTTGTTGCAGTTGTAAGGGTGGCTATGTGTGGACCTTAATGGTTATTGCAATCTACACTTTTGATGGTTAGATTTCCTTTTATTACAGTACTTATCCTTTTGCCTCCCTTGCTTTGTTCCGCGTTTTATAATTGGCCTCCCTCATTCATACTGCTGAAGTTTAGGATATTATCAAGTATTTTTATTTTAGATTTTGTTCTTATTCTTGCTCTTTTCTCAGTTAAGTTTGCACTTTATTATGTATATTGCAAGCTGATAAGTAAATAAAAACCTTAACCAGTCTGATATCCCAAGAGATCCTCGGTAGCTATTTGCAGATATCTATTGCACTATAAAAATACAGTACAACGAAAGGCTCTCTCGGATTCCCCACAGACACCGATAATGCTTAGTGGGACAAAATCTCCCCTGAAAACGCTTAGAGTGCTGTATAGTAACTTCTTGGACAAAGGAGAGATGTGTATCACACTGACCGGGCCTTTTTCACAATGGAAAGAAAAATTGCAACTGAACTTAGATGAAACCGATTGGTGCAAAGTCTGAATTCAAGTGCACAGAGTATCCATTTGTTTCAGGAAATGGGAAAGGTTTAATAACTTGTTATATCACTAAATAATATATGTTTTATGACTAAATTTGGTCTGTCCTCAGGTCCGCTGGGTTGGCAAACAGTACTCTCTTGCGCAGGTGGCGGAGATGCTGATGTGTTTCTGCTCTCTGGGATCAGTTGAGAGGAGAAATGGAGAAAATATTGGGAGCTCATCCAGCTCTGACACCACAGCTGTGCCGGTTGAGGGTAGATGAGGACAATGCCATTTCAAGAGGTAGCAGGAGGCTTGCTACTCAGTTGCTTACATGTAGCAAGACTTGCGTTGCTCTATTCTGAAAAGCTTGGAAAAGTAAAAGTCACAAAGTAGCTTTGATTAAAAACCAACATACTTGCTGTATAACAGGGCTGAAGTATGTAATAAAATATGGAACCCATACTGGACATACCAGGTGTTCTGAATCCATTCAGGTTTTCAGGATAACCACAGTTAGGGTTGCCAACTGTCTCCAGATACGCCTGATAGGCTTTATCCAGTGCTGGTTTTAGCACATTGCATGCAGGGATGTGTAGTCTTGCTTTTCTTATGGAGTGCAGTAGAGAAATCAGAACTACATGTCCCTTCATACAATAGGGTAAATTCAGGACTGGATCAAGCTTTTTAGGTGCATCTGAAGCCAGTTGGTAACCTTAACCACAATGAATATAATTCTCTCTCATGCATATTTATCCTGCTGGCTAGTTATGTCTCAAGGACTGGGTTGAGAACAGTTTGATTAATTGACATAAAATATTTTCAACTTGTGTCACTAAGGAAGGTGGATTCTGGTTGTGTTATCTGTGATTTGTACCTCTAGATTTCACTTTGCTCTTTAACACATGCCTGATGATTTTTGTTGAATAAAAAGTTATAAATGAAACTTGACATTAGATTGGCCATTCTCCAGTTCTCAGGTACTGTGGCTTTTTACAGTTTATGCCTTAAGAACGGTCAGTGGAAGACTAGAAAACAGCCAATGTGGCTTAATAGTCAAGAGAAGAGGCAGTTGAACCCAAAAGGGAATCTTTTGAAAAATGTAAAACAGATTCAAATGAGGAAAACAGGAAGTAGCATAAGCACCGTCAAGTTAAGGATAAAATAACTACTGTACCTGAATATAACTCACCTTGAACCTCTACTGGAAAAAGCTTGAGCTAAATACTAATAAATAAATAAATAAAAAACACTAATAAAGCAGGCTAAGAGAAATTTGAAAAGAAGATTGTCACATATTAAAAACAAAAAGACCATAGGGAGTTATTTGACTAGATGACCAAGTGGTAAAAGGAGTGCACAGGGAGGACAAGGTAACAGCAAAAAAACTAAAAGGCACATTTTAGAAAGGTCCTTCAAGTGGTTGTAGCGACGTCCAAATGAAAACGTCGGCAAATTTCATAGGAGAGGGTGTGCAGATATAAGGCTAATGTACCACTACCCCTCAAAATGAACATGAGTTTTAAATCACAGAAGAAAGTGCAGGATAGAAATTCACATGCAGCAGGAGACACAATTTTACAAATGTACACTTGGGTAAAATCGACGGAGGAAATTCAGCAACATACACATGTAGGTGGCAACATCTCGCAATGTTCTCGTGTAAATGTCGACACTTATATGTGAGGTTTTGCCATTTTGCAAACCTGAACATGCAACAACCCTTAATCAATCACAGAGGACACGATCTTTACCTGTTTTCAGGTGGGAAGGGTAAATAAACATTGGGGGATTAAGGGGACAATTTTGTCTTTACACATACATCCCTTATATTAAATGGGGGCTACATGCCCAGACCATGCCCCAGCATGCCCCAGGCACGCCTCTGTGTAATTGGAATGTGATTGGGACAGGTACATGTAAATTCTGACCCTTCTAAAATTGCTGTTTACATGTGGATGTCATATGCATGTCTATGTGCTCGCAGAGCCTTTTAAAATAACTAATTTTTTGCCTCAGTTTTTACTGAGGAGGATGTTGGAGTCATATACACAGCAAAACCTTCTTTGAGATGATTCTGAGCAACTAAAGCAAATCACTGCAAATCTAGATGCTGTTATAGCACAAATCGACAAATTAAAGAGTAACAAGCACCAGTACTTGACGGTGTTCACCCCAAAGTTCTGAAAGAATTCAAATATGAACTTGCTAGCCTGTTACTAGTTATCTGTATCCTTTGCCTGGGCTTCCAAAATAGTATCTGTTTAAGTAAAATGCTACTGTAATAGTTTTACTTTGTATCTGTCTTATTAACACTTCTACTACTACTACTATTACTACCTCTACTACTACTGCTACTACTACTACTACCTCTACTACTAGTACTACTACCACCTCTACTACTACTACTACCTCTACTTCTACTACTACTACTACCACCTCTACTACCTCTACTACTACTACCTCTACTACTACTACCACGTATCATTTGTCTAGAGCTACACGGCATACGTAACGCTATCCATAAACATGTAAGAGACAGCCCCTTCTCAGCAGAGCTTACAATCTATTCACAAAAGACAGCATAACAAACTGAGGATTAGGGTAAATCTAGGGGACATAGGAAGAGACACACAACAAGGGATCCAAAAGTAGCCTCGAAGAGGAGGGTTTTTAGCTTGGATTTGAATAGGGCCAGAGATGGAGCCTGACATACTGACTCAGATAGTTTGTTCCAAGCATATGGAACAGCAAGGTAGAATGAACTAAGTCTGGAGTTGGCAATGGAAGAAAAGGGCACAGAATAAAGGGATCCACCTGAAGAGCAGAGCTCCTGGGGAGGGGTGTAGGGAAAGAAGAGAGGAAAGGTAGTGAGGAGCCCCAGAATGAATGCACTTATAGGTTAATAGAAGATGTTTGAACTGGATGTAGAAATCAAAAGAGAGCCAAAGAAGTGATTTGAAAAGAGGGGTTATGTGAGTGTAGTGACACTGGTGGAAGATTAGCTGTGCAGCTGAGTTTTGAACAGATTGAAAGGAGGACGGATTATTCAGAGGGAGACCAGTGAGGAACAGGCTGCAGTAGTCTACAAGGGAGGTGATTAAAAAGTGGATAAGAATCTTAGAGGTATGTTTACTAAAGGGCAGTAAGGTAGCAGGAGTTATCAAGTGTTAACAGCAGTTATCACTTCACTGGCTCCCCGTCCATTCCCATATCGTGTGCGAACCTATGGATGCATCCCTTCTATTGCCCCTCATTACCTTCCCTCTCTCCTTACACCTCTTCCCGTGGACTACACCCCTCCTCTGGCAACCTCCCTCTGTGCCCTGTTCTGCTACTGCCATCTCCAGACTCCGATCCTATCACCTTGCTCCTCCTTATGCCTTGTGCAAGTGTTCTCTCTCCATACCTCATGTCTCAGCTCTCTCCCTCTTCAAATCCATGCGGACGGCATACGTCATTGGGGCTGCTGTTGGATGCCCAACTCTTCTTTACCTGGTGTCGCCTCTCCCTATTGTACTCTTATTTCTCTTTATAGTACTGCCTGTCATCACTTGTTGCATGCTCTTCGGGCAGGTACTGTCTTTCTATGTGTTTGTACAGTGCTGCGTATGCCTTGTAGAGCTTTATGAATGATGTATATTGATTTTTAGTGTTCTCATCTTGCTGGTGATGGTGCATTGTGGGCATTTTGGCTCTGACATGCCCTGATCTCCTATTGCATAGCATTCCTTCCGCAGCATCATTCCCCCCCCCCCCCACCGCCCATGCATATATCCACTCACTATGTGCAGGTCAGGGTATCCTGATCCAAGGGCCAATCAATGCAATGGTCAGTGTGGGCAGCCTGCCAGCCGCTCCATCCCTCCCTGCTATTGTGGCACACCCACCAGTTCAGTGCTGCAGGTGGCCTCACTAATGTTGCACTTGTGCAGCTGTGCACACCTTGCCGCTCCTGCTGCCCTCCACCATGGGATGTGGCCAAGCGTCATGCTATGTCATAAGAACATAAGAACATAAGATATGCCATACTAGATCAGACCAAGGTCCATCAAGCCCAGTATCCTGTTTCCAACAGTGGCCAATCTAGGTCATATGTACCTAGCAGTTTCCCCAAAAGACACAGGTTCTGCAATGCTTGTACTAGGTCAAGCATTGATATCCTGGGTCCCTTCTTAATAATGGTTTATGGACCTTTCCTCAAGGAACTTGTCCAAACCTTTTTTATACCCAGCTACACTAACAGCCTTTACTACCTCCTCCGGTAACAAATTCCAGAGTTTGATTACACGTTGAGTGAAAAAATATTTTCTTTTATTAGTCTTAAATAGTTTACCCTGTAGCTTCATTGCATGTCCCCTAGTCTTTCTATATTCTGATAATGTAAACAATCGATCTATGTTTACCCGTTCCACTCCGTTCATTAATTTATAGACTTCTATCATATCTCTCCTCAGCCGTCTCTTTTCCAGGTTAAAGAGCCCTAACCTTTTTAGCCTTTCTTCATAGGAGTATCCTTCCATCCCCTTTACCATTTTGGTGGCTCTTCTCTCATCCTTTTCTAATAACGTCTGAACCTTTTCTAATAATGTCTGACTTCAATGGGGTGGAATCAGTATGTGCTCCGCTGTCCCTGGCACTGAAATGTTCGCCACCAGACTGACATGGGCAAATGTGATTTTGCACAGTACACACAGGGCCAAAACAGAGCTTTAGATTGCTGCAGGCGGGGGTGACAGTGCTCATTGTCTACAGTCCCCCACCATTCTAACATGGTGGCAATGGGGGTAGGGCACAGTGCCAGCCCGTCCAATAGGTGGGTTAGGCGTGCACCTAGGGGGGCAGTGCCAGATTGGTGTGGCAGCGGAACACATGCCCAGCTGCATCACACCCCCACCCAACTACCGCTGCTGCCCCCCCCCCCCCTAGCTACTGCCTTCTCTGTTTCAGGAGGAGAGGCAGACAGCCATGGCACCAGTATTTTAGTGGGCGGCCACTTCTTGCAGCCCCCTTTTGTGATACTGCTGCTGCCCCTTCCAGCCTATCCCTCCAAAAGTGGCTTCAACAACAGCAGTGGGGGGGGGGGGGGGGGCAGCCAGGGGCCAGGGATCCTTGGGTTGCTCCAAGGTTGTGTGCCATCTTTTCTGCAGCAGCAGCAGCAGCATATCTGTGTGCTGCTACTGTCACTGACGAGTCACGGCAGCCATCACAGATGTGCCCCCTGGCTAGCTGTCTGGTCAGCCTTGTGCACCGGTGCCCCCACTGCTTCACCCAAGTGCAACCTCTTTTGCCTCATTTGCACTAACAACATTGTGCCCTTTCATACTTGGGCACTATGTTATTGCTGCTAATGGAGCACTACTATCACTGTCTTGTTTTCCCCTGTATGTGGATCACATTGCAGACATTTAAATAGGCTCTCTCTCCTCAGAGTACATCCTTTCCCTGAGGTTTTACTTGGCGTTAGGGTTCTCTGTGATGAAGGTTCTAATGTGCAATTGCACAACCCTGCAGTAAGGGAGCACAAGCTGTTAACGCCCACTCTCCGCCTCCTTTTCCTTTAACGCTGCAGAACCCTGCAACGCTTGTTATTGCAGCATTATTAGCCCAACCCACAGCATTAAGGACGCAAGGGTGCCGATAACAGGCATTAATGGGACACTTGCTCCCTTACTGCCCTTTAGTAAACATACCCCTTAGTAGTGTGTTCATAAAAGAAAGGATACATTTTGCTGATGTTAGAGAAAGAAATGGCAGGATGTAGCTATATGTAGGATGTAAAAGGAGAGTCAAAGATTTTATTTATTTTATTTATTGAACAGTTTTATATACCGCCTTTCAGAAAAATCAAAGCGGTTTACAAAGAACAAAACTTGAACATTACATCGAAACTTATTCAAACAATTGAAATTACAGTGAACATTAAATTGTATATAATAAAAATGGTAATTTGAGGGTTACAATGCTGAGTAAATGCTGATTAGGTATATAGACAGTTTAAACATATATACAGATTGAAATATTTACAAATTTCAAAAATGTTATCATCTTATCTGAGCAAGGAAAAATGTATTGTAGTTCACTAGAATTATTAGAGTAAACAGTAAATGTGATAATGTGGAGAATTGGGTATTGTAAGATAGAGTAAGAAAAAGGAAAAAGTAAGTTGTGAATTAATGAATATGAGTATACATGAGTTTAAGTGGGAAATATTTCATCTATTGGGAATGAGTCTCCAAAGTACTCTATAAATAGGTGAGTTTTAAGATCTTTTCGAAATGCTGAAAGATCTGTGATATCTCTGAGTTTATCCGGCAGAGCGTTCCATATTAAAGGAGCATTGAAGCTGAATGCCCTATTTGTTGTAGTTTTATTGAGTTTTGAAAAGTTGTTTGGAACAAGTAGTGTGTTCAGGTTCCTTTGTCTCACGGTTCTAGTCCTTGAATGAATTGTCAGTAGATCAGTTAGATATGATGGGGCTATATCTCTTATCAGTTTGAACGTTGTTATGATAACTTTATATTTTATCCTACTTTGTATAGGTAACCAGTGAAGTTTGTACAGTATAGGAGTTATGTGTTCAGTTGGACCTGCATTTATAAGCATTCTTGCAGCAACATGTTGTGCTACTTTTAGTTGGTGTAAAGCATGTTTTGGAATACCTTGAAGAATTATGTTACTAAAATCTAAGTGAGGCAGGATCAGGGCTTGAAGGACTGATCTGAAGTCCAGATTTGATAATAATGGTTTTAGATTTTTAAGATATCTTAATTTATTATATATTGTGTTTGTTGTATTCCTGATGTGTGTTGTTAGACTTAACGTTCTGTCTATGATAACGCCAAGGTATCTTATTTCATCTTTTATGGGGATGCTTATGTTTTCAATTTTTATTTCTGTTGGGGGGGGGGGGTAAATTTTTGATTTCTAGAAACAAATAATGCTTCTGTTTTCTTGAAGTTAATGTGTAGATTGTGTTCATTTAGCCATTGCATCATTTTAGTGAAGCATGATTTGATATTGGAGAAGTCCAGGGAGTCTATGTCCATAGGGAGATAAATCATAACATCATCAGCATAAATTGCATATTTTAAATTGCACTGTTGAATGATGTGGCATATAGGTTGTAAATATATGTTAAAGAGTAGAGCTGACAATGCAGAACCTTGTGGGATTCCTTGTTTTTGCGTATAGGTTTTAGATGTATGGTTTCCTATTTTTACCTGTTGCGATCGATCAGTTAGATATGATTGGAACCATGCAAGAATAGTGCCATGTATACCAATCTGTTTGAGTCTTTCAAAAAGGATACGATGGTTAATTGAATCAAAGGCAGCCGACATATCCAAAAATATAAGTAATACTGCTTGTTTTGATTTGTCAATGTATTTTAGAATATCATCAAAGATAACTGCAAGAAGTGTTTCTACACTATGGTATGGTCTAAAGCCGTATTGGCGTGAATCTAAGGGGGCATGAAGTTCAATGTGATCCTGAAGTTGATTAGGGGTATGACCCCAAGGTTGCAAGCCAAGGAAACAGGGAGGTGTATAGTGTTATCCCTGAAAACAGAGAAAGAAGAAAGGGGAGAAGTGGGTTTTGGGGGAAAGATAAGAAGCTCCATGTTGGCCATGCTCAATTTCAGACAGCGATGAGTATCCAGGCAGCAATGTCAGATAAGCAGGCTAAGACACGGGCCTGGATTCCTGGAGAGATTTCAGGTGCAGAGAGGTAGATCTGAGAGTCATCAATGTAAAGACAGTACTGAAAACCATGGCAGGAGATCAGGGCACCGAGGGACTGAGCATGGAGAGAAAAGAAGAGGTACCACAAAAGAGCCCTGTAGTACATCTCATATGACAGAGCCTGATTGAGCACAGTTCATCCAGGGCCGGTAGGCTCTCCATCCTTCCACACCGCCCCCCCCCCCAATTGCCACTGATGCTGCCCCTCTCTGGGCCCTGCAGCAGCTGCAGTGGCATTGAAACCATGACATAGCGCTTACCTAAATTCTCCAGTGCTACATCGCGGTTCCTGTCTTCGTAAATTATCTGCCAATTCTTCTGCCCCCTCTGATGCAGTTCCAGAGAGTTTAGGTAAGCACAACATCATGGTTTAGATGCCACTGCTGCTGCTGCAAGCCCTGGAGAGGGGCAGAATGACAGAATGGGCATTTCCGGAAGGCCAATCCTCTAGGCGACTGCCTAGTTTGCCTAATGGTAGCACCAGCCCTGACTGCATTGATGACCTTTATCCTTTCCGCAATAATCCCTCCTCCTCCTCCTGTCTCACATTATAAGGTAATTTTGAGGTGCACACTGCATCGATGATCCTCATCCTGACAATAATCCCTCCTCTACCTCCTCAGCCCTGGGTGGAAAGTTCTTATTCATGTGAGTTTACTGTTTCGGTTTGTTTCTAGGGAGCTTCACTTCCCTCATCTATCCTGCAAATGGACATTGATTGAAACCATCTGTGCTTTTCTGTATCCCACTGAGTCTAAAATTAAATAACAGAAGATGTGACAGAAATGAGGTAAATGTAAACATATTACACAAAATTAGCTCTACTTCAAAAGTGAAGTTACACAACAAGGAAAGCTCTATAGCCCCACCTAGTGACCACAGAATATATTGAACTACAAAAATTTATTTGATTTTACTATATAGGCAGATTTAGATTGAGTCTGCTGCTTCTGTGACAACTATGATTACGTTGTCGCTGAGCACTGATGCTTTTATAGAGTATTTGAAACCTCACTGTTTCTTCCTGAAGGGGTATCCAGTGTCAAAGAGTCCATTGTAGCTCAATTATTGTAAGAACGATATGGATATACTGGCACATAATATTAATGTTGATGGAAGAGTTGGTTATTGTTACTCAAAGAATATTTTCAATAAAAGTAAAGTTACAAAAAAAGATTTTGCTATTTGGGAACTTTCCTCTAGCACCCCTTACTATTCCAGTACTGAGATCCTCATCCACAGCTCTGCCAATGCAGCTTAATTTCACCCTGAAATACCCCCTGCTAGTCCAGTACTGAGAAACACACATACAAGTGTGGTCAACATTATTGGCACCCATGCACTTCAACCCCTTAATGTGCAATATCTCCTAAAAAAATGGCAAGTGAAATGGCTTTGGACTATATATGCAGACATATATAGGCTGTTATATTTCCATATTTTGACAACTGTAATCTTATACTCCTAGGACTGCCAAGGTACACCACTCATCCTTTCCAGCTAGCCATGAATACAGCTACTCGCATTCTCTTCAGTGCCTCAGGATCGGAGAACATTGCACCGCTTCTTAAGCAACTACACTGGCTACCAATGTTGCAACGAATTACATAAAAATCATTGCTTACAACATTCAAAATCACTCACGACATATCTCCTACTTTCTTCAGTTCTCTTCTTCAGATGATGCCTGATAACAGAACCAGAAGATCATGATCCCATAATACATTCCTAACAGGGGCTCTACAGGTCAAATAATGGTAAAGATTTGAGGGTTTATTTTTATTAAATTGCTAGCTCTCTGACTGGGAGCTCTTAAAAGGGTTTTTGTATAATTTTAAAGCAAAGTTACTTTCTTTTTTGTGCTTTAGTAGAAATATTTCCTTGCGCGGAGTAGGTTGTTGAACTCTAGTAACCTTCTCAGCTTTTGGGAACTGCTGACACCTAATCAGGAGATCACAGAGAGAGGAAGACAGGCATCTATATTTTGAAAAAGTTAGAGAAGCTAGCAAAGTAGTCAGGAAGGCAAAGATTCAAAAAGAGGAGGAAATAGCCTATGCAATAAAATGGGGGGGGGGAGGGGGGGGGATAAGACATTTTTCAGATATGTTAGTGAGAAGAGGAAGGGCAAAAGTGGTATTGTCAGACTCAAGGGTGCAGGGGAGGAATATGTAGAAACTGATAAGGATAAAGCGGAATTGCTTAACAAATATTTCTGTTCTGTGTTCACAGATGAAGAACCATGAGCAGGACCTCAGAAAACACCCACAAACAGGAACAGAAGCGAGGGACATCTTGACTGTGTTCATGAGAAACTAGCTCAACTTAAAGTAGACAAAGCGATGGGACCGGATGGGATACACCCTAGAATACTGAGGGAACATGGAGAGGTTCTAGCAGCTCCACTGACTGACCTTTTCAATGCCTCGTTGGAGTCGGGAGTGGTGCCAAAGGACTGAAGAGAGGCTCATGTGGTGCCTTTACACAAAAGCAGAAGTAAGGATGTGGTTGAAAACTACAGGCCGGTTAGTTTAACTTCAGTGGTGAATAAATTATTGGAAACACTGCTGAAAGAAAAAATAGTGAGGTTTCTGGAGTCCAGCAGGTTACAGGATCCAAGGCAGCATGGATTCACCAGACGCAGGTCTTGTCAGACAAATCTGATTGATTTCTTTGACTGGGTGACCAGGGAGTTGGACCGAGGGAGAGCCCTAGATGTGGTGTATTTGGATTTCAGTAAAGCCTTTGACACTGTTACTTGTGGTCTTCCATGTGGTCTTTTTCTGTCATCATGTTTCTATGTTTCTATAAGTGGACTGTTGTAGTTGTTGATATGGAAGGACAGACTAGATAGGCCATGTGGTCTTTTTCTGTCATCATGTTTCTATGTTTCTCACAGGCGACTTATAAACAAACTGAGCACCCTAGGGATGGACCCTAAAGTTCCTGCTTGGGTTAGAAATTGGTTGGGTGGGAGGCGACAAAGAGTACAGGTAAATGGAGCTCACTCTGAGGAGAAGGATGTTACCAGTGGTGTGCCCCAGGGATCTGTCCTTGGTCTGATTCTTTTTAACATCTTTGTTAGTGATATAGCGGAAGGGCTGTCAGGTAAGGTTTGCCTCTTTGCGGATGATACCAAAATCTGCAATAGAGTAGACACCCAGGAAGATGTAGATGACATGAGGAGGGATCTAGCTAAGCTTGAAGAATGGTCTAGAATTTGGCAGCTGGGATTTAATGTTAAAAAATGTAAGGTCATGCATTTGGGCTGCAGCAATCCAAGGGAGCAATACAGTATAGGGGGTGAAGTACTTTTGTCCACTAAAGAATAGCGGGACCTAGGTGTGGTTGTGTCTGATGATCTTAAAGTAGCTAAACAGGTAGAAAAGGTGACGGCAAAAACTAGAAGGATGCTTGGGTGCATACGGTGAGGAATGGCTAGCAGAAAAAAGGAGGTGATAGTGCCTCTGTATAAGTCTTTGGTGCGACCTCATGTGGAGTATAGTGTGCAATTCTGGAGACCACACCTTCAAAAGTATGTGAACAGGATGGAGTCGGTGCAGAGGGTTGCTACTAAAATGGTTAGTGGTCTTCATTATAAAGCATATGAGGACAGACTTAAGGATCTTAATATGTACACCTTAGAGGAAAGGCGGGATAGAGATGATATGATTGAGATGTTTAAATACCTCCATGGCATAAATGTTCAGGGAGAGAGCCTCTTTCAATTGAAAGCAAGTTCTGCTACGAGGGGACATGGGATGAGGGTGAAGGGGGATAGATTCAGGAGTGATATGCTGAAATATTTCTTTACGGAAAGAGTGGTGGATCCGTGGAATAGTCTCCCAGTGGAGGTGGTAGAGATGAGGACAGTAACTGAATTCAAAAAAGCATGGAACAAACACAGAGGATCTCTAAAGGTGAAAAGGGGACTGTTGTAGTTGTTGATATGGAAGGACAGACTAGATAGGCTATGTAGTCTTTTTCTGTCGTCATATTTCTATGTTTCTATTACTCGTCCCATCTGTAAGCGCCAAGGTTAATCTCATGACCTTGAGGACAGCCTATTCTCTCTTTGCTCCAGCTCTATGGAACATGCTCTTGGGCAAACTCCATACCATCCATGACCTGTTGGACTTTTAAAAAAGACTGAAAACTCACCTGCTTTTAGAGCATGTCTCAAGTAGTGATGCATAAATGTCAGTTCATTGAGTTTATTTACCACTGTTATATGTAATTTACTTTTGTTCCATTGTACCTGTGTCCTGTTCTATGTAAAGCCTTCTTGGCCTTATTGCTTTTTGTAAACCACTTAGACCCTTAGATTTGCGGTATATAAAATTATCTAAATAAATAAATAAAATATTTGACACGTAAAAGAGAAAAATAAAACAAAACCAATTAAAAAAGGAAATAGTATAAAAATTGGGACATTGCCAGGACATTGATTATTCTCCAATAAGGTTCCAGTTAAAGATAGCTATCAATTATTTGTCGGAGCTTCAAACAAAAGAAGGTAGAGAACAACATCCACCCCCTCGCTGTAGCAGCTCCCTTTTAATTATATTTTGAAGTGAAAAAACATTTCAACCACTTATCTTAAAAAGATGCTTTTGTCTCCAAATTGTGCTTTATCACTGCCCAACAGACAACAACGTGCCACATGTCAGGCCAATGTTCACGACCCAGGTTGTAGGGAAGATTAAATCCAACAGTCTTACAAGCACAGGCTGAAGATCCAGAATGCTGTCAATCTGATATGCTTAAAAATGGCGTCTGACATCAGTACCGGTCATAAGAACTGGACCAGCCAATCAATGCATCGCCTTCAAATGCCAGCAACCAATAAGAAGGGAAAATCCCCTATCAAAGAGGGGGCTTCCACATCTTTTAGGTTAAAAAAGAGTCAGATGGTAAAGATGTCAATTGCCTATATACACCAACCTTGGTAAAAAAGTGTGACATACAATTACTTACAGCAAACTTGTCCATTCCAGTGCAGCATTTAAACCATGAAGGGCTACCGTTCCCAGGCAGAAAATCCAGCATTGCTCTCTCTTTTGTAGCTGGTAAACATGATTTCCACCCCGTGGGTCCTGGGGAATGCATATCCTGAATTGTCAAGAAATATTGAATAGAGTCACGTTATTTGACATCCTCCAGGTGAAGCCTTGGTGAAACGTTTTGGTGGACGTCCTGTTTGGGCATAGAGGAATATAAAATGTGATATTGACTATTGCACTTTAGAAGCTACACCCAGATAAGTAACAGTGATTTTCAATGTTTAAATCGGTCTCTACAGTGCCTGTCTGAGAGACTTGTTGGCTTCTATAAATGTGCCGTGGGGGTAATGTTTTTGTGGTGGCTTTTATTACACATTACCTGGAAACCTTGGGTCAGTGATGTTATGGGGTTGTCATGGCATGAACATCCTAAGTGACGTCACTGAAAAGAGAATGCTCTTTGCATGATATTCCCCATTGCTCTGGTTTTTGAAGTTATTAGCTGCTGTTTTTGGTGAGGTTTTGAGAGCCTTCTGTTTTGTATAGTGTTTCCACATCACTGGAACCAGACATTATAGTAGAGCTATGTGGATACATAGCTGTGTCATGGTCACTTTTTGGTCATAGTGAGAGTGCCATCTCAGCATAACATACAGTGGCCACCCAGGCAATGCACTGGCAGACGGGCATAATGGCATCTCAGCCAGTGACCCTACCATTGTGGCAGACACATCCAGGCCAATCTGTGCTGTTTCAGGTGATACCCACAATCTTCTGCTTTGCCTTATTCACATTTTCCAAACAGGCTAGAAAATACTCAGACAATGTGAACCAAAATGCAGTGCAGAAAGCCACAGGACAAAGAGGAGACACACACACACACACACACACTCATTGGTGTACTGAGCAAAAGTGGAGATGGCTGGCATTCCTGCTTGACACTCCTATCTCAGTGTCAGCAAAAAGACTAATAACGGTGTGCTCTGTTTGCAGGTGCTATTAGCCTCCAACCAGATGTGGATAGTGGAGCCTGTTAGTACTGCTGGTGGGTGTTTCCACCCTTGCTAGTCATCTCCTTGAGGGTTGCATATGCTGGAGCTGTACTTACACTATCAGTTAAACCTTGTCCACAGGAATATGCAATACAGAAACCCAAGTGGGGACCTGAACCTGTGACCTTTCACACATATACGCATCAACTGTGTGTGTGCTGCACCACAGTGTTGCCTTATGGGGTTAGCAGCGCCTGTTGCTGACATGCATCTCTCAGCTGACCTTTGGCACATGCTGCAATGCATATGGTGCACACGACCAGGACAAGGCTTCTGTCTGATGCAGGCTGGTGCCACTTCCCACGCCACTACCAACACCCCACCATGCAGACATCTCCATGCACTGTCAGTGGTGGTGGTCGCAGTCCCAGCATGATAAACATGCAGGTTTGGCGGGCACCTTGGGCAAAAGGTCTGGATGGGGGGGGGGGGCAGGGGCACACATGGACAGCCATGCAGCACCTCCCCCTCCAGCTGCCCAAGCAGGGGCCCCATCACCGCCTGCCACCGACACGTCTTGGGGGGGGAGGATGGCAGCCACTGCTGTAGTATTTCCCTAGGCACCTGCATTTTCCAGAATCTGGCACTATCAGCCTCTTCCCCCACAGCTGGTTTCTGTGGCAGCAGGGGGGGGGGGGGATGAGGAGAGGGAGGCAGCCTAGATCTCTGCCTGAGGTGCCAGGGCCCTTGTACTATCCCATGTGGCACATTGCCTTTCCGCAGCAGTAGCAGGACTGTGTGTTGCCACTGTCATTGTGGGATCATGACGAACATCGCAGATGGTTCTGCGGATGGCAGAATATCCCTTTGTGGAGAGGCTAAAAAGGTTGGGGCTCATCAACCTGGGGAAGAGACGGCTGAGGGGAGATATGATAGAGGTCTATAGATTATTGACTGGAGTGGAACAGGTAAACGTAGGTTGCTTTTTTTATGCCATCAGACTGTGGCCAGACTAGGGAACCTGCAATGTGGCTACAGTGTAACCCATTTAGGTCTTCTAGGTGAAAATACTTTTTCAGTCAACACGTAATCAAACCCTGCAATCCATTACAAGAGGATGTGGTAAAAGCTGTCAGTGTAGATGGGTTTAAAAAAATGTGGACGGGTTCTTGGGTAACGGTCCATAAACCATTGCTAAACAGGATCCGTGCTATGCACTGCTTGCCCCATTACAGCTATTGGGGATCCTGTGTGTCTTTTGGGGAAACTGCTAGGTACTTGTGACCTAGATTGTGCACTGTTGGATGCAGGATACTGGGCATGATGGACCTTGATCTGATACAGTTTGGCATATTTTGTAGTCTTATATTACAACTGGAGTGGAGGAGTAGCCTAATGGTTAGAACACTGGCTTGGTAACCAAGCAACCAGAGTTCAATTCCCACTAGTACTCCTTGTGGCCTTGGGCAAGTCACTTAACCCTCCACTGCCTCAGAAAAAAGGCCTGGCAATCTACTTCCAGTGACACTGCTAAGAAAAACCCAGGAGCTTCTGGGTCACCAGGAGTCAGGACTGACCCAAAGGCACACATTGCATTTTGCATTCCTATGTGCCATCTAGGCAGCTGCATGGTCCCCCCCCCCCCTGTGTACCAGCAGCCCCCACTGCATGACCCATGTGCCACCTCCTTTGAGCCATCAAAATAGTGCCCTTTCATATTTGGGCATTATGCTGTTGCTGCTAATGGAGCACTACTATCACTCTTTTGGGCTCCCCTCTCTGTGCATCACATTACAGACGTGAAATAGGCTCTTTCTCCTCACAAAACACGCTAAGGGGTATGTTTACTAAACCGCGGTAATGTTACCCGTGGTAGGTTCCACGGTAATGGTACAGAGGCCCATATAATGGCGTGGGTGGTGCATCATTATGGCAAGCTGTATCAGCTAACGCATGGTACAAGGTGTCTTAGACTAACGCGCATTACAAGGCGCCTTATAAGGCACCTTACTTGGCACATTACATGCCTTATAAGGCACCTTAGGTGCCTTATAAGTAAGGTGCCTTATAAGGTGCCTTGCTAGGCGCCTTGTAAGGTGCCTTATAAGTAAGGTGCCTTGTTAGGTGCCCTATAAGGTGCCTTGTTAGGTGCCTTATAAAGTGCCTTGTAAGGTGCCTCCTAAGGCGCTTTGTAAGGTGCCCTATAGGGCTCCTTAGGCTAAGCGCCGTATTAGGCACCCCTGGACAAGGCACCTTAGAAGGCACCCTGGGTTACGGAACCATAGGTTAAGGTGGCCTAACAAGGTTATGGTGCCCTAGGTCAGTGTGCCCTAATGGCTGCAAGGTGCTTCAGGATGACATGCATGAACTGTGAGCCATAGAAACAGATATAGCCCTAACACTAGATAGAGTACTGAGGAAAGGCAATGAACAGGTGAGTGAATTAGTGAGAGCTGGGAGCTGCCAGACCTGCCATATCTGTGGGCATCCCATGTGGCTGCCAGTAATGTTGACAAACATGGTGGGGGCAACTGTACCAAAGCACAGGGTGTTGGCAATATAAAGTACTGGAAAGACAGTGGGTGGCAGATGACAGGAATACGTGTCCCCCAGTGGAGGCAGAGGTGGCAGGATAGTTACAATGATGGGTGGACAGAGGAGTGGTGGTGCCATGCAGATCAGGCACAGGCAAGGCAAGCACAAAGAGACGCAATGCAGGAAAGGGTAGCAGTGCAGGACATGGGGTGGCAGCCTGCACAGGCAGGCAGAACTCTACACAGCTGACAGACGCAGATAGACGGACCGAAGGAATGTTGGCAACTGTGGCGAGGGTATTATGGGCTGGCAGCACAGCTCTGAAAAAATATGACTGTTACAGGCATGCAAACTATTTGAGTAGGACAGGCATGAAAGGAGGTAACAATGAGGAATTGAACCCATGAACACTGCCGAGAACGGTATTGTACTAATCAGTAGGCTATACCTCCATGGTGCATCTCACAGCAATGGCTGGGTACAGAAGGACTGCAGGTCACTGCACAAACTGTCTGCTCTGAGTGCCAGGATAGAGTAACCCCACCAGTACCCTTGATGCAATGCACATGCTGAATAGCTGTCTACAGCTGGTCACCAAATGGGGTCTGCACCTCTCCGGTACCTCAGCTTGGAAAGACGAACTGACAGTGCGTGATGCTGGCACAGAGTAGCTACAGACCATGCCATTGTGCAGGTTCTGTGTTCACCCTGAGGGATAGGATGGGTGCCCAGCACTAGGTCCGCAGTATATGTGGTGCTAGAGATAGGTCCTGCTGTGCATCCCCATCATTACCAGTGTGTGACAGGTGTTCCTTACAGTGCATCTGAAGGTAATTTGGTGTCCATCTGAACTCTGCAGTCACATGTGGCCCTCTGGGACCAGACACCACCCAGATTAGTGCATACCCAGTGTTAGGGTCTGGCTGACATGGGCACCTGTTATCAGGGCAGAGGGGTTTCTAGACTTGCATGAGGTTGGTGTAGCAGTGTCTCTACAGGTCAAAGTGGTATACACTATACACCCCAAAGGGGACAACAATCACCCTTTTTGTAGGTAAGGGACAGGTGCCTGAGCCCCTGTGAAGCAACCTCAATCCTGCTGTATAAGACAGCCCTCCAGGGTTGGTGGGCCAGAGCCATACCTGTGACTGGGGCAGTGGCAGACCAGCAGTAATGCTGGGGTTAGGTCTGGAAAACCTCAACTGCCACACACCATGGTCTGCCATTCACCAGCAGACAGCACAGTCAAACCACACCTGCAGCACCCTACAAGGTGTTCCAACCACACACAAACAAACTACAGATAGTCCACTAGCCAATCAATAGTGCAAGCTCACAGAGAAAATATGCACACCAAGCAGGTATCTCAGTGATGGGTTCCCAGCACTGAAAACACACAAATATCACTAGAAGGAGATAGCATAGAGTGCTATGTGGGAAACTAGACAAGCCATGGTCACTGCTTGGTCAGAGTGAGAGTGTCATTCCCCCCCCCCCCCAGCATGACCTGCTGTGGCCACCCTGTCCATGCAGGCAGTGGTCGGGCACTACAGTGTCCTAGCCATTGCCCCACACCCTGTGAAGATGCATCCTGGCCAATCTGCCCTGTCCAGGACATACCCACAATACCTTGCTCCTCATTATGCACATATTCAGGCTAACGCTGGTAACAGTGGGACATTGTGGGCCCGGTGAGGTGTGGGCAGCCACAAAACAATGGATAGACATACACACACACACTTCTATTGCAGCATTGTGCAAAGATAGGGGTGGGTGTTAACCCTGCCCGCCACACTGGTCTTGATCACAGCACCAACATTGCTAAACTGTGCAGGAGGTAGTAGTAGTGCTCTGGTGATAACTGCAGCTCTGTGCTGGGGCCAACAGCCTGACTCTCCATGCAGCTTTGGATTGTGGAGCCTGTGTGAGTGGGTGTTTGTACCCTTGTTCGCCACTGCTTTGGGCTTTGCACATGTTGCTGTTGTATCTGCATTATAGGGTAGAATATAAGGACATGCTCTGCAAGATCCACAGCTGGGACTTGAACTTGTGACCCTCTGCTTCTGGACACACTAGCTGTGGGTACTGCACCACACTGTTGCCACAGATACACAGTAGTCCCTGGAGCTACCTGTACATTTTCTCAGCCTGACCTTTTATGTTGCACTGCACACCACGTACTGGTACAGAGCATGGTTAGGTCAACTGCAGGCAGGTGCCACTGCCCCCTCCAGCATGGGCACATCCCCCCCCTGCCATGCTGACATGACCATATACTGTCAGTGCTGGTAGTGCGCAGTCCCAGGCCATCCACTGTGTGGGTAGGTGGTCACCTAGGGAGCAGGGTCTGGGGTGGGGAGGCATACATGGTTATCCTCACATCCCCCCCATCACCGTCTACCAATATTATGTCCCTTCCACTTGGGGGCGGGTTGGCTGGGTGGATGTCAGGTCAGTGCCCTGGCAACCATTAGCTAGGGTAGACCAGGTTGCTGTAGGTAGATTGTGTTTGGCCTTTGTCCACTGCTGTCTTCCTGATTTCCAGTTTCTATGTTCTTATGTGCCACCTAGGCGACTGCCTAGTCCACCTGTGCCCCAGCTGCCCCCACTGCATGTCCCGCCTGCAGTCCCCTATGCCCCATTTGCGCCATCGCCATAGTGGCCTTTCATACTTGGGCATTATGCTGTTGCTGCAAATTGAGCACTACTATCATGTTTCTTGGGCTCCCTGTCTATGCTGTACATTGCTGACTCTAAAATGGTTTCTCTCTCCTGCAAATGTGCATCTAACGCCAGGTTTTCATTCGCGGTACTTTTCAGCCCTTCGTTTCCCCGCGTTAGTGTAAAAGGAGCCTCTCCCCGCCCACTCCCCGCCCATTGACCCCTTCTCTCCGCCCTCTCTCCACCTTCTGCGGGACTTACTGCGGCCGGTGACTGTAACGCACGTTAGGTAACATTAACGCGCGTTAACGTAGCCACTGCTATGTTACCACAGTTTAGTAAACATACCCCTAAGTGTGCACATGCACAGTTAGCACGCGCTAACAGCACACTTACTCCTTTACTGTTTAGTAAACATACCGCTTAGAGTCTCCATCTGTCAGAGCCTCTGCTTTCCCACATCCTATTTATTTATTAATTTTTACATTTTTCTATACCGCCCCTTCCAGAGATCAGGGGCTGTTTACAGGGAACCCACAAACACGTTACATAGAACAGGAACAAAATTTTTACAAAATAACTTGACTTGCGAACAAGTTTATTAACAATACTTTAAGAACGTAACTATGTACAGATTAATTATATACAGGAGTTCTTCGTGCTCAGGTGGACAGGGTTTGGTTCTGTGTGGCCTTGGGCTTGTGCAGACCTTGTCCCGATTGTGTTAGGTGATGGGCTGTTGTTTCGGTGGTGCGTGTGTGTCCCTAGTACCTGCCTTCCTGCCTCCTACTCCCCTTCTCTAGCACCCACCCATTTACTTCCTTCTCCAATATTCATTAACCTTATCTTTTCTTCTTCTCACCCCAGCATGCGTTCTTATACCCCTCCCTTTGGTTGACTTTGCTTCTTCCTCATTCCCCACGATATCTGTCCTCCTCTCCCTTCTAAATCCCCCAGAAATATCCCTTTTTTCCTACTCCAATCCTAGCATTTGCCAGCATTATCCCCCTTTCAATCCCAGGACGCCCTAAAATTAGCTCCCTTCCATTCCCAGTCCTTTTATTTATTTACATTCTCTTATATACTGCACTATTCTGCATCAGTGCGGTTTACATTGAACAAACTGAAATTACATTGAACAGGGCATTATAACTTGGAGATAACTATTTTACAGGTAACATGGGCTATGGAGGGTTAAGTGGCTTGCCCAAGACCACAAGGAGCACCTGTGGGACTAGAAACCCCAGTCCTTCCGGCCCAAGGTTGCTGTCCTCTAGTGGGATTTGAACCCCTGACCTTCCGGCCTGAAGTACCTTGCCCCAACCACTAGGCCACTCCTCCACTTTTCCAGTCCCATCTCCCCAGCCCCAGTATCAACCCATTCCCAGTCCCCCCAGCACCCATTCTCAATATTAGCCAGCCCCCAGCCCCTGTATCAGCCACTTTACAGTATCTCAGCCCCATATAACAGTCCATTTACAGTCCCGGCTTCCCATTGTCAGTATCAGTCAACCCTCCCTCCTGGCCCCAGTATCAGCGCATTTCCAATCCTAGTCACCCATTCCCAGTATCAGCCCATTGCCAGTATTAGTCAGCCCCTCAGCCCCTGTATCATCCCATTTTCAATCCCCCCAGTCCCAGTATCAGTCCATTTCCAGTCTCAGACCCATTCCCAGTATCAGCCCATAGCCAGTATCAGTCAGACCCCCAAGCCCCTGTAGCAGCCCATTTCCAGTCCCCCAACCCCAATATCAGCCATTGCCAGTCCCCCCCAGGCCCAGTTCCAGCACCCTCACTCCTAGTATCAGCCCATTTCCAGCCCTCCAGCCCTGTTCCTCCCCCCCTGCCACACACAGCCCCAGTATCAGCCATCCCTCCCCTGTCTCTGCAGCAACACAGCCACGGAAGAACTTGCTTTTGCTCCTGCGGCTGTACTAAACATTGATATAACTGCAGGAGTAAAACCCAATGCTCCCCCAGCTGTATTACATAAGAACATAAGAAATGCCATACTGGGTCAGACCAAAGTCCATCAAGCCCAGAGTCCTGTTTCCAACTGTGGCCAATCCAGGTCACAAGTAGCTGGCAGGTTTGCAAAAAGATACATAGGTTCCATATTGCTTGACCCGGGGTAAGCAGTGAATTTCCTGGGTCCTCTTTAAAAATGGTTTATGGACTTTTCCTCCAGGAACTTGTCCAAATCTTTTTCTAAACCCAGCTACACTAATAGCTTTTAATACATCATCTGGCAACGAATTCCAGAGTTTGGTTACGTGTTGAATGAAAAACATATTTTCTCTTATTAGTCTTAAATGGGTTACATTTTATTTTCATTACATGTACCCTAGTCTTTCTACTTTTTGATAGAGTAAACATCCAATCTATGTTTACCTGTTCTACTCCATTCATTAATTTACAGTATAGACCTCTATCATATCTCCCCTCAGTTGTCTCTTTTCCAAGTTGAAGAGCCCTAACCTTTTATGCCTTACCTCATAGGTGTATCCTTCTATCCCTTTTATCATTTTGGTGGCTCTCCTCTGTACCTTTTCTAATTCTGCTATATCCTTTTTAAGATATGGCGACCAGAATTGCACACAATATTCAAGGTGAAATTGCAAATATTCAAGGTATTATTAAACATCATTACAGACGTGGGAGCATTTGCTTTTGCTCCCATGGTTGTATTAATGCTCAGCACAGCCGCAGGAGCATTTACTTTTGCTCCTGCAGCTGTATTGAATATTTATACATCTGCAGGAGCAAAATCCAATACTCCCATGGCTGTATTAAACATTTACACAGCTGCAAGAGCATTTATTTTTGCCCCCATGGATGTATTAATGCTCAGCATAGCCATGGGAACATTTTCCTTTGTTCCCGAGACTGTGCAATATTCAAGTTCTGGTGCTGGTGGCTTGAGTATAGCACAGCCATGGACGCAAAAGTAAATGCTCCCACAGCTGTGTTAATGCCACCAGGACCATACCGAGCCCTGAGCGAATGGTGTGGCCGCACAGGGCGCAAAGACTTAAGGGGCGCATTTTGGCTCTCTGCCGTTGCCTGCCACCACCAATTTAGCAGCGGCAGGCAGCAGCAGAAAGCCGAAATGCGCCCCTTAAGTTTTCTCGCCGGCACACTAAGCAGGTCTGCTCTCTCCGGGAGGGTCCAGACCTGTTTATTGTGCTGGCAAGTTGCACATAGGGTGCGCACCTCTTCTCTCCCGCCCTCATAAAGTGGCTAGATGGAGGTGCGGGAGGGGGGCACGCGCCCGATGTGCAACTCGCACAGGATGCTTTTCACCGTCGGTACGGCCCTGAATGCCACGATTGGGGAGGTAGAGGGCAGGCTGAAAGTGAGCCAGTGAGGCAGGCTTCCTGCACCCCTGTCGTGGTGCGCCCTAAGCCAGTGCCTCACTGGCTCACCTCTTAAGCCAGCCCTGTGCCTATGCTGCACAGGCAGATGCTACACAAAGACAACACAGGAATCCATATCGCTCATGCACAGGCACAACACAGGCATCCTTATTGCGCACAGCCATTACTGCAAATGAGATGGTCAAATAGTGCAGCCATTAGGGGTGTACATGGCCAAAACATGTTTAGGTTGTGCTTGTTTGAAATGGATTTTTAAGGTTTTTTTGGGGCTTTTTGTGTTTTCCCACACATTCGTCCTAAAGGCACACCTTGTATGCATACCAGGACTTTTTTACACATGTAGAGTGATTGTATGCACATTAATTTGTAGATATATGTGCATTGAAGTGACTCTCGTGCACGTGACATTTTTAGGCACCCCAATGACCTGAATGCACGTCCAAGAATTTACACGCCTAGCAGCCATTTCAAAGGGTCGCTCTCTGGATCTACTCTTCCTGCCTCCAGAAGCAGGGCCTCTATTTCAGAAGGGTTCACCAGTGCTTCCCAAACTTTTATCCAGCATGACCCCATTTTAATACGTAAACATTTCCATGACTCCAGATGATATTCAAAACAATGTAGAGGACTTCCACTCTTATCTTTTTCCTTCCATTCCCCCCCCCCCCATTTATCCAAAACATGGTTTAGGCACTTGATATACTGCTCTTTACTATGCGCATCAGAGCAGTTTACAGGTATATACAAACAGGTACTTTTTATTCCTTTGTCCCTGAAGGACTCGCAGTCTAAGCATATTTGAGGCAATGCAGGGTTAAGTGGCTTGCCCAAAGCCACAAGGAGTGGCCATGGGACTAGAGACCCCAGTCCCTCCAGCCTGAGGTAACTTGTCCCTATGTGGGAACTGAACCCTTGGCTTACCAGCCTGAGGTAACCTGTCCCAACCACTGCAGCAATGGTGTCAACAGCAACAGCAGTCAGCACAGGCCCTTATGTATCAGTGTGCACTGAAGGATCCCCAGTACTCTGCATCGGCTTCCAGTCCAACAGGAAGAAGGAACAGATCCTGGGATGTTCACTGACTCACAGGCCTCTTTCTGACTGCCACTACTGGGCATGGGATATAGTGGAGGCTGAAGGGGAGGGGAGCAGCTCTCTTTCTGTGACCCCCATCCACTGATAATGTAACCCCATTTGGGCTCCTGACCCACAGTTTGGGAACCACTGGGCTACAAAGAACATGTGTATGTATGTCTGCTGTTTTTGTGTCTCCTTTTCACCAGCTTTTCTTAGTATCTGTTCTTTCTTAAGCCTGTATGGATTTTGGTAGGGGCACTTGGTGGTTTACATGTGAATGCAATAAAGCAATAGAGAACGCTAACAGTATTGTCCTAGTAAAGGTCATTTCTGAGTCTCCGCCTTAAGTGGTGTTTTCATGTCTGGAAGCCTTACGGTCATAAGAAAGGATGGAAATGAGTCACAGAAGAGCTCTTAAAACAATTGTAATTGCTGGAGGAAAGAAGGCATGGAGGGATATGACAGAAATTTTGCAATATTTAAAGTTTAAATTTCAAAAAATGATACTTTCCATAGAAAAGGAAATCCAAAGGACCAGGAGGTCACGATATGAAGTTGAAGGGAGGGAGACTGACAGGAAATGTGAAGAAATACTTCCCTACTGAGTGGGTGGTGGATGCTTGGAATAATCTGCTCACAGTGATAACTGCAACCAAAAGAATGAATTTAAGCACACTTGGGACTGATACGGAAAACAGCAGAGAAAGGCTGAGGAGAGACTGGATGAATTCATTCAAGATCTGATTTTGATTTTGGAAGATAAAACTGTCATGGTCCGTCCTGTAGACTGTATTCTGTGAATTTGAAAGGAAGAGGGAAAAGAGGAGGTTTGAGCAAACCAGGAGTTTTAAATAAATCCTTCAGAATGTCCCCATGCCCATGTGTCACAATTTGTACTTGCACCACCAAAGAAACAGGAACAATAAGAACATTTTCAATTTCTGCATTCTGGTCTTTCCCTTTCTGCCCTTCCCCATCACCCAAAAAGAGGAAGAGTTCCAGTAGCCAGCACTTGTGCCTCTGATAAGAAAAGTAAATCTGCTCTGATGGTGACTGCGACTCCTCCTTCTCTTCACTGGGTGTTACGTTTATGCTTATTTTAAACTTTCTTTACCACCTTTCTGTTTAGACACAAAGCCGTTTACACTTGATAAAATCATTGAAAAGAGAAAAGAACACCATCAGTTAATAGGATAGAGGGGACGGGGAGGGTAGAACAAATAGTTGTAGCAGGAGGGGGTGCTAGAAAGAGAGGGAAGGAGGGTTGTTTAATGTCCCAGGAAGCCTTGTTGACAATGGGTGAAATTCCTTGTAGAAGCCCTTGCTCCTGATAATCCATTTTTCCCAGCCAGACCCCATCACCCCCAACCACACTGTATGATCCAGCCGCTGCCTCAGTGCAAACACAAACCCAGCACTCTCTCTCTCTCTCTATCCCCCGTCAGTCTTTCTCTCTCTCCCTTCCCACTCCATCTCCTCACTGGTCACACTCTCTATCCTCCCACTTCCCGCTAGTCCCTCTCTCTTCAACTTCCTATCCTGTCCTCACCACTTTCTTTGTCAACGTAGTATTCTGTCCCTATCACTTAATTTGTATTTTAATCACCTATCCTCACCCCACTACCCTCTCTCTCTATCATATCTTGCCTCCTAGTCTCTCTGGTAGAGTTTGGCAGGTAGCAGGTCTTCTCTTCTTTGACCAATGATGATGCTTCCTCCTCTCTTCTTGATCCCTTCGGCTGCACAGATTGCCAACACCCTGTTGGCTTCTTTTCCTTTCCTCCACATGGGATACTGACATCCTGGTTGGCTCCTCCTCTTTTCCCCAGGAGCTGTAAGCAGTTTGAGACATCAGCCAGGGATGGCATACACAGCCTTCCTCTGAAATTTCTGGCCTCACCTTTCCATGAAGGGTTGGTCATTGGGTGAGTGCAGAGGTAAGGGAACATTGTAATGTGGCCCATAGCTCTCCGCTCTTACCGGGATTCCACCAGACAGCTGGTTGTATGGTGAGAGGGAGATTGAGAGGGTAACAAGTAAATATGATAATTATCCTGTATTCACAGAAACGTTTGCTCTAACTACTGTATATTGTGCAAGAATCCTTTATTTTCAGTCAGCAGTACTCAGCTAAGAGCTCATTGTTTTTCTGCCACTGAGACTACAGAAAGTATTGCATTTTCACCTGGTTCAGCTGAGTATTCAAAGAAGAATTCATTTCAACTTTGACACAGTTTAGAGAATTTATTCAAGTTATTCTTGTCTCCATTTCATCATCTAATAAGTTCCATATTTGCAACTGTACTTTCAATGAATCTTTTTGGAGATTTATGTCTTTGTGAAGCTGAATGAAAGCTTAGCTACGCTAGTAACAAGGGAGAAGCAAAGCTTTGGGGAAGGGGATGAGGCACCAGCACTGGCTTCTGTCCAAGGCAAATGTACTCCACCCTTCCATGTGGCACTTGAGCGGGAGATCAGTGGATCATGCCTCCTTCAAGCAGGAAGCGAGGAGTTTGACTGCAGCCAGAGTTGTCGATAAATCACTGGTTTATACCACCTCCACAAGAAGAGAAGCCTGTACTGAAATGCAGAGGAGAAGAGTAGAGGTGTGTCTCAATTCCACTTGACCTTGGCAGAGGAGTATAGCCATTCTGGGTTGTTCTGCAAGGAGGTTAATAGTATACATGGGTTGTTGAGGCTATTCCAGCCCTGAGCAGAGTTGTATATCTGTCCAGGAGAGAACTGCTGGCTTCTTATTCTATGTTACAAGAAGGGGGAGGGCAAGAGAGGCATTGGTGACCATGGGGAATTAGGGAGATTGTAGAACTCTAGGCTTCCTGTTACTTCATTATTTAATATATTTATGCAAGCACTGCGGTCCTTGATTCACAACTTGGGTTTGTCCAGCTCTCTTTATGTCGATGCCATTCAGTTGATATTTCCATTTGGTAAAACCCCTTTTTCTACAGAGGTATAATAGTTAAATGCCCCTTTATCTGCCTTCAAAATGGCTTTTGATATGTTAAACTCTTTGAAATTTGGAAAGACAAAGGTTTTATGGAAGGTAACATTTTACTTAATAGATAATGTCCTTTGCTGGAGTCTTGCTAGACTAGTCTAGAGCAGCAGCCTGGTAATCAGAGAAGACTAGGGTTCAAACCCCACAGGTGCTCCTTGTGGCCTTGGGCAAGTCACTTAACACTCCACTGCCTTATGTGCAAGCTTAGATTGGAAGCCCTGTGGCGACAGGGAAATACCTATGTACCTGAATGTAGCTCACCTTGAACTATCACTGGAAAAGCATGAGCTAAATACTAATAATAAGTGGGTTGTGCTCCCCTTCCAGCAGAGGCATAGAAAACCTAGAAACTCCAAGTGACATCATCCTGCTACTTGTGCTGGTACAGCTAGTGGCATACTTCAGTATTCATACCCAAGTAAATGGTCAAGAACCTGACTGCATGCAACCTCATTGAGGATAGCAAAACAGAACTATGTACAACAATATGCAGAACAGCCACCGCAAAGAGTAACTGTCAAGATGTTCAAAGCTTGGAAGACTGACTACAGAGATAATTGAGCATGAGGGGCGGGTCCTGGACTGGTCTAGCAGGACTCCAGGAAAATACATTATCTGATACATAAAATGTTCCTTTCCAGATCATCTTGCTAGACCAGTCCAGACAAGTGAGAAGTTTCGTGGGGTTTCAGTTCAATTTCTGTCAACATATTTTTTCCTATTTTTAGTTTGTGGTTACTTATTCTATGCTTGGTGAGGATCTATCTATGATCTGCATGTGTGAGAAGCCAGATACTGTATCCTGTTAGCATTCAATGTCTATATAGGATCATCTGTAGTAGTTTGACTTGTTCAGGTTCCCAATAGGTGTACTGATATTCTAGTACCCACTGCAGTGTTTACTGTGCTGCCTTTTCCTAGGTAGGCCCTTTTTGTGTGACCCCCTGGAAGTAAGGCTGGCCCAAAAGTACCAGCCACCCTAGGAAAACTTTGAGATATTGCTGCCCCGTCCCAGCAAACCTTCAGCCATTGCTACCCCCGCTACCCAAATCTTTCAGGAGCAGCTCCCTTTTTTCTGCTATTTCTGAATTTCAGCAATGAATAGGTAAATGAAGCCACCACAGAGACTCACATTTGAGCATGTTAGAAGCCCCTGTCAGTCCTGCCTCCTCTGACATGCATTTCCTGCTGCCATGGGGGGGGGGGGGGGGGATAGCAGGGGCTTTTAGCACACAACACAAGAGGCTCCTTGGCGGCTTCATTTACCTTTTGGTGCCAATATTCAGAAATAGCAGAAAGAAAGGAGCTGCACCTGGAAGTGGGGTTTTTTTTTGGAGGGGGTGGAGGATGATGGCAGTAGAGGCATTTAAGTTGGCTGCCTTCTGCTGTGGCTGTCATCCCTAAAATTGTGCCATCCTAGGCAATTACCTAGCTTGCCTAGTGGAAGGGCCAGCTCTGCCTGGAAGTTAGTGATGTTACGGAACAGTACAATTGCTCTATAGGTCCTGAGTGACTTTTGTTGGGTTTTGTATTATTTCACAATGAACTAGGTAGTGGGGAGGGTTTGTCCCTCATTCTTGAATGTCCCACAATCTGCTTAGATCCTATTCCCCCACCGGCTCTCCCTATACATCCTGTGCTTCAGGAAGGGGAGAGCCGGTGGGGGGGTGGAAGGGGGTGGAGAGGGGGCAGGCTGCCCAGCAGCATGTACAGGGCCGATTCGGGTCATAGTCCTGTACATGCTGCCAGGCCTGTTGGGATGTGCTGCTTATACCACCTAGAACATAAGAAATGCCATACTGGGTCAGACCAAGGTCCATCAAGCCCAGTATCCTGTTTCCAACAGTGGCCAATCTAGGTCATACGTACCTAGCAGTTTCCCCAAAAGACACAGGTTCCGCAATGCTTGTACTGGGTCAAGCATTGATATCCTGGGTCCCTTCTTAATAATGGTTTATGGACCTTTCCTCCAGGAACTTGTCATCTAGGAACTTTATCTCCCTAGCATGTCCTGCCGTGACACTGACCCCGTCGATACTGGGGTAATTGAAATCACCCATTATTATTACTGCGCTATAACGTTTGTTAGCTTCCTTGATTTCTTTGAGCATTTCATCATCCATTTGTTCATTCTGGCCAGGCGGTCGATAGTACACCATCGCCTTCCCCTTTTACATGGAATTTCAATCCATAGAGATTCTACAGCAAATTTTATTTCTTGCAAAACTTTAATCCTTTCTGACTCAATGCCCTCTCTAACATAGAGCGCAACCCCTCCACCAATTTGATCAGCTCTATCGTTACGATATAGTTTGTATCCAGGTATCACAGTTTCCCACTGGTTGTCCTCCTTCCACCATGTCTCTGATATTCCAATCATATCTAACCTCTCATTTAGTGCTATATATTCTAACTCTCCCATCTTATTTTTTAGACTTCTAGCATTTGCATACAAGCATTTTAGAGACTGTATTTTATTCATATTAGTTTGGTTGTTGGTATACATGGGTAATTTGGGATCTTTAAGCTCTGTCTGCTCCATACTCGAGGGCATTTGGGCTACTTTACTCTTTTTTGGAACCTCTCTGCTTTTGGTAGTATCCTTCAAGGATACATTCTTCCGAATCATCCGCTCTTGGCCGACTGTCGGCTTTCCCCTATTATCTAGTTTAAAAGCTGTTCTATCTCCTTTTTAAAGGTTAATCCCAGTAGCCTGGTTCCATCCTGCTTAAGGTGAAACCCATCCCTTCAGAAGAGCCTCTCCTTTCCCCAGAATGTTCCCCAGTTCCTAACAAATCCAAAACCCTCATTTCTGCACCATTGTCTCATCCAAGAATTGAGACTCTGGAGCTCTGCCTGCCTTTTGGGTCCTGCACGTGGAATGGGAAGCATTTCGGAGAACGCTACCCTGGAAGTTCTGGATTTCAACTTCCTACCTAAAAGCCTACATTTAGCCTCCAGAACCTCCCTACCACATTTTTCTATATCATTGGTACCAACATGTACCAAGACAGCAGACTCCTCCCCAGCACTATCTAAGACCTTATCTAGGTGGCGCGTGAGGTCCGCTACCTTCGCACCAGGCAGGCATGTTACCAGGCGATCCTCACGTCCACCAGCCACCCAGCTATCTACATGCCTAATGATCGAATCACCAACTATAACGGCTGTCCTAACCCTTCCCTCATGGGCACAAGGCCCTGGAGAAACTTCCTCAGTGCGAGAGGGTTTTACATCACCTGGAGGACAGGTCTTAGTTACAGGATCACTTCCTGCCACACCAGGGTGATGCTCTCCTGTCACGTGACCTCTCTCCTCCATGGCAACAGGGATGCTGCCAGACTGGAGGTGGGACTTCAGGACTATATCCCTGTAGGTCTCTGTATGACTGATTTGGGTAATGAGCTGCATAGAGATGGCATAAGCAGCATTTCTTGGCAGATTGGGGCAGATGATCCACCCTGGGGCTGGTGTTGGGTGCTTGAGGGTCCCCGCTACCCGATCTAAGCCACAGGAGGCCAGCCGTGCATTGGACACTGGGTTTTTGGGGGGGCAGACCAAGGATGCCGGGGGTGCCTGTGGAGAGGATGTCCCCACAGGCAGAGGGGGCATGCCAGGCTGTCCAAGGGCCCAATTCTGGCTCCCAGAGGAATGTTTTGTTCTCACGGACCAGAATCTGGTCCTAATAGCCCTGTCTTCAGCGGGGACGTACCCCTCCCGCAATGGGGCTCTTTATGTTTATAGACACTGGTACAGATAATACATATTCCAAACATGTTTGATTTATTTATTTATTTATTTGGCAAACATTTATAAGCCGCCACTTCCAGCGATCAGCAGCGGACCATGGTGTAAATACAGGGAGTAACTTATTCAATCAAAGATACAGTATGATTTGAGGGAAGGGTACAGCAATAAACTAAAGGCAGCAATAAACTAAAGGCCAGCAGATCTGAAGCCTAATAGCTATTCGACAACCTATGAAAAAACTGATAAGCAAATCATTTAATGATTGCCAGTAAGCACAGGATTTCTGTTACAGTGCTCCTGAACACCACTGGCCATCAGGAAGATGCTGGACCTGGGGGTCTAGGGCTGACTGATAACTAAATGTTAAAGTTCCTGCATATATTTCCAGAATACTGCAAGTGCTCTTCTGTTCCATATGCTGCATTTTTTTGTTGTTTTTGACACATAATTTGCTGGAGTGTCTTCAGTGTGCATATAACCGCAGTGACAGAGGTAGAAGGCAAGAGGCAGCAGGTGCAGTTGCCTCAGAGCAGCACCGTGGGTGCATCTTTCCCTGTTGTGTACAGAATGCCCCCCCTCCCCCACACACTTTAGCTTCCCCAAACAGCTTTGTCACCAACCACCTATGCCACTACGGATAATATGTTGAAATTTTTGGCCCGCTGTGCCATGGCTACTAAACAAGCAAATAGAATGGTAGGGATTAAATATTCAAAAAAGGAATGGAGAACAAAAATGAGGCTGTCATTATGCCTCTGCATTGCTCCCTGGTGCATCCATACTTTGAGTAGGTTTTGGTTTATTGATATGATAATCCTCTTTTAAAGGCAAAAGCATCAAGGTGGTTTAGAATAATAAAGATAACATCTTTGGGAAAACTACTTAATCCATGGCATAAAAATATGGCAACTTCAGTGTTAAAAACAAAAAAAAGAGATTCGATTGCCCCTGAAGGGATAAACCTTCTAACAAGCAAGTTTCAAAAGCTGGTGAGAAAAAGCATGCCTTAACCATTGCAAGAAACAGAGCAGGTTAAATTACTGTTAGGGGTATGTTTACTAAAGGGCGCTAACGTCGCAGCGGCGGAATTAGTGCATGATAAGGTACGCTATCAGGCGATGAAGGTGCGTTATCGCGCAAAGAAGGTGCGTTATCGCGCGATGAAGGTGCGTTATTGCGCGATAACGTACCTTATCGCACGATAACATGCCTGCGGCATCAAGGCACCCTAACGCCGTGAAATCCAGCGCTGAAGGGTGGAGGAAGGCTTCCCAGAGGGCGGAGAGAAGGGGTCAATGGGTGGAGAGTGGGAGGGGAGAGGCTCCAGGCACACTAACGCTGTGGAATCCGGGTCTGATCACTAACGCCAGTGAAACCCTCGCGTTAAGGCACATTTGCAGGAAAGAGAAACCAGTTCCGTCAGCAATGTACAGCAAAGCCAGGGAAACCTACAAAAAGTGATAGTTGTGATACATGTGCACGGAACAAAAGGGCAAATAAACATGGAAAATGACCCGAACAAAATTTAAAATCACCATAACCACGCTGGCTAATAGTGATATTAATGGGAAAAATAAAAAAGCACTACTGAGAAAGCTCCAAAAAAAAGATATCATTTTTGGAAGGGTCTATGCTCTGTTCCCCTACAAGGTGAATGATCCCACATTGAAATAGCGCTGATCAGGGTTTTCCCTTTTTATTGGACAGATTTCCTATGGCGTGCACATGTGCAACAACAGCAGGGTGGCCAAGTCGGAAAGGGCAACTGTACAGATGCTTGAAAATGGGATACAGAGGGCTGCAGGCGGCACATGCTGTGGTGCAGCTGGGGCACAGTGCAGACTAGGGAGATGCCTAGGTGGCACATATGAATGCTGAAACTGTACAGCAGCCAGACAGCAACTGATGAGGGCCCAACATGGGCACGAGTGTGTTTCTCACAGTGTCACAGAGGATAGTACCCAGCAGGTACCCCCAAGGGCACAGAACATTGGCAGGCGGTGGTGGGGGGGAAGCATGGACGTCTATGGAGGCACCCCTACCCCAGATTCCGAACCATAGGCAGCCGCCTACTGGCATACTGGATGGCCTGAGACTGCGCATCACCAGCATAAGGGCATGTCAGCATGGTGGCGGAGGGGTATTGGTGGTGGCAGTGGCATCTGCCCACAGCAGACCATGGCCTAGCCCTGTTCAGGTGGGTTCCAAGCACTGCAACAGACAGGCTCTGTCTGATGAACAGTCATGGTATCCCCAGGGAATGAACTATCCGTGTGGTGCAGTACACACAGCCAGTGTGTTCAGGAGCAGAAGGTCATAGGTTCAAGTCCCAGCTGTGGCTCCAGCCAACCCAGGCCCCATATTTTACCCAGTACTAAACCATGGTAATAAAGACAGAACCTTTATTGCAGATAATATGAACATGCCTGAAACGTCTATATTTTACCCTACAGAGCACAGACACCATAAACAGGTGCAATACCTAGAGCAGAGCTTCCCAAATGCAGTCCTGGAGGGCCAAAAACCAGTCAGGTTTCATGCTGTCTCTAATAAAGATGCCTGTTCTGCATTTCTATGTGCCGCCCCCATGGTATGCAAATGTATCTCATGCATATTCATTAGGGACAGCATGAAAACCGAACAATGTTTGGCCCACCAGGACCGGAGTTGGGAACCTCTGCCCTAGAGCAGCGGCCAACAGGGGCATAAACACTCATACCCACAGGCTCCACTATCCAAAGCCTCATGGAGAGGCAGGATGTTGGGCCTTGCGCGCAGCAGCATCTCCCAATACTAGCACTTGCATACCTTAGCAATGCCGCCCTAAACCTGGGAATATGTTACACAAATATCAAAAGGTTGCTATGACTGAGCAGTGAACATGGCATGGCTAGGTTCCCCCATAGTGCTATATAGTATTTTTCTCAAGTGATATTTATGGGTTCCCTTTTCTGGGGCCTAATCACTGACTTATCTGCTTGGTGGGTGTGCTCACATCCCAGTTTTGGGTACACACATCTCCTCCAGGAACATGCACTATGGACTGGCTAGCAGACTGTCTGCAGTTATATGTGTATGGCTGGAACACCTTGCAGGGTGCAGTGGCTGGAGACTCACTGTGTGTGCTGCTGGAGAATGTCAGATGGTGGTGGGGGGCAGCTGAACATTTCCAGGCCTACTGTCTGTCTGCCATTGCCTTATGGATGCATACAGATCTGCATAGACTGCCCTGTAAGGTGTCTGTTGCCCAGCAGGACTGGGGTTGATGGTCCTCTCTGCTGCAGGAAGGTAGAATATGAATCTGTTGGTGGGAGATCCTGTTTGGGTGGTGGTACATAACCTGCCTATGAGTTCAAACACCCCCCTTTACTTGCATCATGTGACCATTGCACCAACACAGGATATGCACTATTCCGGGTCTATCATAGCCCATAAGAACTAGGCATGACTGAGAAACACAGATGTATCCTAAGTATGTCTGCAGGAACCACTGATCTCTCACACACTGGCACTAATAGAAACCTGCAGCATAGCCTATCTCAGCTATGACAGGTGCTGGGCACCCCACCTTAACCTCAGGGTGAGCACAGTACCCGCACAATTTGACGGTCTGTAGCTTATCTGTGCCAGTAGCACACACGGTCATTACCCCCTACCAGGCTGAGGTGCCGTGGGGGTGCACACGGTCACTTCGCCCTACCAGGCCAAGGTGCTGTGGGGGTGCATACCCCATCTTGTGATCATCTGTAGACTGTTGATTTGCATGTGCAGTGCATCATGGGTTCGGGTGGGTTAACCCTATCCTGGTAACCACAGCAGACAGTTTGTGTGGTGACCTTCAGTCCTTCTGTAGCCAGCCAGGGATTTGTTGGTAGCTATAGAGATGTAGCCTACTGGTTACTTCACTGCCTCTAAAGCCAGAGGTCATGGGTTTGATCCCACAGTGGGGTTATTTGATAGGGCTATCAGAGGCATTTCCTTTTTATTATTTAAATTAGCGCTGCCAGCAAAAACACACTCACAGTGCTGTAACCTTAAGGTGCCTCATAAGGCGAACCATAAAGCGCCCATAAGGCACCCTATAGGGAACATTATAGGGTGCCGTGGTGGACACTTTATAGTGTGCCCTCTGGAGTGCCCTATAAGGCGCCTTTTGCGGCACCTTAGGTTATGGCACTGTGAGGGTATGTTTGCTGGCAGCGCTAATTTAATGTAAAAAAGAAAATGCAGCACACAGCACTGGTTTAAAGTAAAGGGTAATGCCTCATAAAGCCTTATTCATTAAGACCACTGGGGGGATAAAACTCATGACCCCTATACCATCAGTCAGTGTAGTAACCATTGCGCTACAGCTCTGTTGCTGTAGTTCCAGGTCAGCGCGCCTACTTAAGATTAGCATGCGTAAACGTGTGCCGCTCCCTCTATCGGGCGATGATGTGCGCAGCACACATTATCGCGTGATAACGCGCGATTGCTATGCTTTGACCGGAATGCCCACTCCTTTTATGGCATCCTGCACATTATCGCCGGGCGCACGTTAAGACGCTTTAGTAAACATACCCCTTAGTTCTTGAGGCAGTGAATTCCATAAAATGGGGCCTTGATAGCTGAAGGCTGTCTTTGGTACTACTTCTATGTGTGGTCTGGCCAAGAAAGGTACTATGAGTAGATTTTGATCCACAGATCTTAAAATTCTAGATCGTGCACTGGAAATGAGTAAACTGAACAGATACAATGGTCCGTTTGTTAGCAGGATCTGAAAGACCACTGACAGACTCTTCAGCTGTAGTCTGTATTGAATGGGAATGACATGGTTGAATCTTTTACCATGACATTTCATCTTTGTTGCTGTGTTCTGAACTAGTTGTAGCCATTTATACATGTAGGCAATTACTCCAGTTAAGAGAACATTCCCACAATCTAACCTCAAGATCACCAAGGCGTAGGTAACTGAGGTAACATCATTTTTATCCAAATAGGGTCATAACGCCCGAATTGCCCACAAGTAATAAAAAGCAATGGCGTTCTGGTTGCCCCATCTCAAAAAAGGATACAGCAAAATTAGAATAATAATTTCCAATTATAGCACAGGCATAAGAACATAAGATTTGCCATACTAAGGGGTATGTTTACTAAACCGTCTTAATGTTACTGGCGTTAGTTGCAGTCTTACTGTGACGAATGCCATATAAGGTAATGGGTGTTCCGGTCTTAAGGTAGCATTTTGGGTTATCGCACGATAAAGTCCGTTATCGTGCGATAGAGGGAGCCGTGGCACATTAACACGTGTTAGCCTTAATTAGGCGCGCTGACCTAGAAACACAACAACAGAGGTGTAGCACAATGGTTAATGTATTGACTGGTAAAACAGGGGTCATGAGTTCAATCCCCCAGTGGGCTTAATGAGTAAGGCTGTCAGAGGCCTTACCCTTTACTTGAAATCAGTGCTGTCTGAGGCATTTTCTTTCTTAATTTAAATTAGTGCTGCCAGCAAACACACCCTCACAGTGCTGTAACCTAAGGTGCCGCATAAGGCGCCCTATAAGGCACTCCAGAGGGCACATTATAAAGTGCACTGTCCGCCAAGGCACTTTATAATGTTCCCTATAGGGTGCCTTATAAGGCGCCTTATAGGGTACCTTATGAGGCACCTTAAGGTTACAGCACTGTGAGGGTGTGTTTGCTGGCAGCACTAATTTAAATTAAAAAAGGAAATGCCTCAGACAGCCCTATCAAATAACACCACTGTGGGATCAAACCCATGACCTCCGACTCCACAGTCAGTAAAGTAACCAGTGGGCTACATCTCTACAGCTACTAACAAACCCCTGGCTTGCTACAGAAGGACTTCAGGTCACCACAAAAACTGTCTGCTGTGGTTACCAGGATAGGGTTAACCCAGCCGTACCCATGATGCACTGCACATGCAGATCAGCAGTCTACAGATGATGCACCCCCACAGCACCTTGGCCTGATAGGGGGAACTGACCGTGTGTGGTACTGGCACAGAGTAGCTACAGACCGACACATTGTGGGGGTACTGTGCTCACCCTGAGAGCGAGGTGGGGCGCCCAGCACCAGGTCCACAGCACCTGGCTTAGCTGAGATAGGCTATGCTGCAGGTCGCCATCAGTGCCAGTGTGTGATAGGTAGTCCTTGCAGATGCACCTAGGATACACCTGTGTCCATCCGTATTTCCCAGTGACGTCTAACCCTTGTGCACTATGGTGCACCCAGAATAGTGCATATCCTGTGTGGGTGCCATGGTCACATGATTTAAGTGAAGGAGGTGTTTGGACCCATAGGCAGATTATGTAGCACCACCCAACCCGCTCTCTGGGGCTCAAGTTGGGGGACAGGATCTCCCACCAACAGATGCAAATTCTACATCCCTGCAATGGTGGCAGTAGAGGGGACAATTAACCCCAATCCTGCTGTGGAACAGGCACCCTATAGGGCAGTCAATGCAGATCTGTACGCATCCATAAGACAATGGCAGACAGACAGTAGGCCTGGAAATGCTCAGCTGCCCATCACCATTATCTCACAGTCTCCAGCCGCTGCACCCTGCAAGATGTTCCAGCCATACACATACTAACTGCAGACATTCTGCTAGCTAGTCCATAATGCATGTTCCTGGAGGAAATGCATGCACCCAAAACTGGGATGTGAGCACACGCAATAAGCAGATAAGTCAGCGATTGGGCCCCAGAAAAGAGAACCCATAATTACCACTTGAAAGAAATACTATATAGCACTATGGGGGAACTTAGCCATGCCGTGGTCACTGCTCAGTCAGGGTGAGAGTGACCTCCCAGCAGGACATGCTGTGGCCACCCTGTCCGTGCAGGTGGTGGCCGGGCACTACAATGTCGCAGCCATTGCCCTATGCCGTGTGCAGATACATCCTGCCCAGGCCACCCTGTCTGGGCTATACCCACAGTACCTTGCTCCTCATTATGCACATTGGCAGGCTAACACTGGAAACAGTGCAAGCAGTGTTGGCTGAGTAAGGTGTAGGCAGCCACAACACACTGGATAGACAGACACACACTCCCATACCTATGCCAGCATTGTGCAAATATAGAGGCTTTTGGCAGCCCTGGCCACCACACCAGTCCTAGGCACAGTGCAGGCATGGCTGTGGTACACATTACTATTGGGGTCACTCCCCGGGGTGGTAAACACTGTCAGAAACCAAAACTGAAACACACTCCACAGATATCAGAAAGGTTGCTATGATGCAGCTCTATCAGCAAATTGTGCTTAACTTAAGAATTGCTATCTGCCATTAATCATAGCAACCTTTTGATATATGTGCAACGTATTCCCAGGTTTAGGGCGGCATTGCTAAGGTATGCAAGTGCTAGTATTGGGAGATGCTGCTGCACGCAGGGCCCAACAGCCTGACTCTCCATGAGTCTTTGGATAGTGGAGCCTGTGGGTGTGGGTGTTTATGCTCCTGTTCGCTGCTGCTCTAGGGCAGAGGTTCCCAACTCCGGTCCTGGTTGGCCAAACACTGTTCGGGTTTTCATGCTGTCCCTAATGAATATGCATAAGATACATTTTCATACCATGGGGGCGGTGCATACAAAAGCAGCACAGGCATATTTATTAGAGACAGCATGAAACCTGAATGGTGTTTGGCCCTCCAGGACTGCAGTTGGGAAACTCTGCTCTAGGTATTGCATATGTTTAGGGTGTCTGTGCTCTGTAGGGTAAAATATAGGCGCTTCAGGCATGTTTATGTTATCTGCAATAAAGGTTCAGTCTTTATTACCACGGTTTAGTACTGGGTAAAATATGGGGAAAGGGTTAGCAGGAGCCACAGCTGGGACTTGAACCTGTGACCTCCTGCTAATGAACACACTGGCTGTGTGTACTGCACCACACTGTTGCCACAGGGACAGTTCATTCCCTGGGGATACCATGACTGTTCGTCAGACAGACCCTGTCTGTTGCAGTGCACGGCACCCACCTAAATGGTGCTAGGCCATGGTCTGCTGTGGGCAGATGCCACTGCCCCCTCCGCCACCAGCACCCCTCCGCCACCATGCTGCCATGCCATTATGCTGGTGGTGCTGGTGGTGCGCAGTCCCAGGCCATCCAGTATTCCGGTAGGCAACTGCCTATGGTGTGGGTTCTCGGGTAAGGGTGCCTACCTGGACATGCGCGCTTCCCCTCCCCACACCACCTGCCAATGTTATGTGCCCTTGGGGGTACCTGCTGGATAATCTCCCCTGTGACACTGTGGGACACACACTCGTGCCCATGTTGGACCCTCATCAGTTGCTGTCTTGCTGCTTTACAGTTTCGGCATCCCTATATGCCACCTAGACATCTGCCTAACATGCACTGTGCCCCAGCTGGATCACAGCATGTGCCACCTGCAGCCCTCTATATCCCATTTACAGCATCAGTACAGTTGCCCTTTCCTACGTGCCCACTCTGCTGTTACTGCACATGTGCACGCCATAACAAACCTGCCCAATATAGACGTGAATAAACCCTGATCAGCACTATTTCAATGTGGGATCATTCACTTTGTAGGGGGACAGAAAATAGACCCTTCCAAACATGATATCTTATTTTTTGAGCTTTGTCAGTGGTGTTGCTTTATGTTTATCATTAATATCACTTTTGGCCAGCTTGGAAATTGGGATTTTAAATGTGGATTAGGTCATTTTCTATATTTATTTGCCTTTTTGTTCCGTGCACATGTATCACTACTATCATAGTTTGGGGTTTCCCTGGCTTTGCTGTACATTGCTGACTGAAATGGTTTCTCTTTCTTGCAAATGTGCCTTAACGCGAGGATTTCAGTGGCGTTAGTGTTCAGACCCAGATTTCACAGCGTTAGTGTGCCTGGAGCCTCTCCCCTCCCACTCTCCGCCCATTGACCCCTTCTCTCCACCCTCTGGGAAGCCTTACTCCACCCTTCAGAGCCAGATTTCACAGCGTTAGTTTGCCTTAACGCCGCCGCCACGTATCGCGCGATAATGTTACATTATCGCACGACAACATCACTTATCACGCAATAATGCCACCGCTGCGACGTTAAGACGGTTTAGTAAACATACCCCTAAGTAGGACAAAAGGTCCATCAAGCCCAGTATCCTGTTTCCAACAGTGGCAAATCTTGGTCACCAATACTGGCAGGCTCCCAAAAGCTAGACAGAGCTGGGGCGAAATCATTTCCTTATATATCAGTTTGACATACTGATGCATATCCCTGCATGCAAAATAGCTTGCATTCAGCATAGGATAGTTGTCCCTGACTCTGGATTTTCTAGCAGGGACATCTGTGTGGCTTCCAAAGCAGTCATCCATTTAGGTACACCCATGTTTTCAAAATTGAGCCTACACTTAAACATCCCTGACGTTTTTTGGATGTTTTGCCCTGGAAGCCCCAGATTTCACTGGGCTATACTTTATTCAGGAAGGACAGAATAGGGAAAAGGGGAGGAGGAGTGGCAGTATATTTGAAAAATAATACTAAAGCTACAGAATTACAGGGCTTATGAGGGAATGGGGCACACATTTGCATTGATGTGATATACAGATCTCCTTCACAGACAGAAGTGGACAGAGACTTAATTGAAAACATTTGCAGTATTGCTATGAAAGGAGAAGTACTACTGATAGGTGATTTCAATATGCCAGATGCTGAGTGGCACATCCCTGCTGTGCTGTCATCTATAAGTAAGAAGATCCTGGATTCTCTACAGGGAGAACTACTCCGGCAACTGGTAACAGAACCTACACATGAGGAGGCCATACTGGACCTGATGCTTACCAATGGGTAAAATGTTTCTGATGTTGCAGTGGATGATCGTCTCAGTCTTGAGGGATTGCCAAAAAGAACTGCTGCTGCTTGGCAGGGGTTTTAAATGAGCTGGGTGTGTGACTGTGGTCTGGACACCCAGGGGCACATCAGAGCATTCGCCCATAGCCCCATACCTGCAGAGTGGGTTTCTACATGTGTGATGGGGTTCACACTCCCACACTTGATGTGCTGCCATGTTCATGTCTGTAGAGGTGTGAGGGATTACAGGCCTAGCAATAATGTGTGCCCGCCATGCTCTGGGCACCAGCCCTATAAGTGGAGGTGCACAAACAGTGTTATGTATCCTCACTCACATGTGTATCAGGTTGTTGACTGGTGGCTACCATAACCACATGTATGGGGGACTGTGGGCAGACAGGCACAGTGGTGGCAAGTGTGCACATATGTTTAGTGGTCTTGCTGTTCTTGTATGTATTTGAAGCCTTAGATACGTACATGGATGGTGTGCCACTCACCTATGTTAGCTGCACATTGGGACTGTACCTGGGGCTCACCTCTGGTGGCAGGACATGGGTCATGTGACAGCACAGGTCAGTGGGTGCACCTGTGTCTTCTCAACCAGAACTTCTGGTCATGCACTCAAATGACAGTTACTGTGGCCTTACCTGTGCCACTTTTGCTCTCCCACAGACCACAGACAGAAAGCTGGAATGCAGCAGTGAACAGCAGCCCACCATGGATGACACTTCAGCACAGCAGGCACCAGCCAAGCCAGATTTGGAGTTCCCAGTCCCTAAAGAGACAGCTGACGGAGGGCCAGATGACATTAATCAGGATCTTCTGCAGGAGGGGGAACAGATCCTGAGGTCCACAGAGGCCATACATGAGGAGCTGCATGGCCTATGCCAGGACTCAAGGTCACCAATGAGCTCCTGCAGGAGCAGAACAGCAGGGAGCAAATGGCCTACATGGCTACTATCACCAGTGCTTGTCGGTGACTAGTGCAGCTCAGCAGTGAACAGGTGCTGGCCAAGTGGCTGATCCAGCCACACCTCCAGGTGAGACCACATCTGCAGAGACAGCTACTTTTTTGGGAAGGATACTGCAAGCACAATATTAGACACAGCTCCTTTGAGGCACAGTGCATGTGTCACTAAGCGGCCAGGGCTAGAGCACAAGCTGGGGGGTGAGGGGTGAGAAGTGAGACTAGAATGTCTCCTGCATGAATCTCTTCCTAGTGGCAATGGCCAGGGCTATCTGGGGTTGGCTACCACTCTGCACCCTGTCATTATCATCAGCCTCTCCAGCACTGGCATCACCTGCCGCCAATTCCTCTGGGATGGAGATGCCTTGTTGCATACTCTCTCCAGCCTGTACAACAGCTCTCCACCACTGCAGTCAATGCATCTGAAGCAGCTCTTCAGCACTCCCATGGCTCTCTCTATCCAGCCCTGGTCCTCTGGTATGCTTGATTGTACAACTCCTCTGGTGGTGTGTGGGTGGTACAGTAGCCAGGTCCATAGTTGGTTATTTATTTCTTATAACTAGGCTTATATACCACTTTTCTACAAGTCAAAGCAGTGTACATTCAGGCAATATATATATATTTATTTCCCTTGTCCCTAGGGCTCGCAATCTGTTTCTTTTTGTACCTGAGGTAATGGAAGGTTGGCTTGCCCAAGGCTACAGGGAGCTCCTGTGGGACTAGAAACCCCAGTCCTTCTGGTCCAAGGTTATTGTCCTCTAGTGGGATTTGAACCTCTAGCCCTCCAGCTTAAGGTATCATGCCCAAACCACCAGGCCACTCCTCCCTCCTACAAGCACCTGTGGGGCCAGAAGGACAGGCATGCATCAGTCTTGCTATTGGGCATGGTGTTTCAGAGCTGGCAGAGAAACTGCTTATCCCAGGTTCTGGTCAGCACCAGCACCCAGATACTTTACGAACATCTCACCGCCAGCACTGAATGGCAGACCACACTTTACAGGCACACATACATTCACTTATGAGATGCAACAACACAGTGTGGCATACAGTGCTCACAACCTATCCCATCACCTCCCACCCCTGTCCACTCACCAAGTGACCAGGCATCTCCAAGGTGTCCACTGGCTGCAGCTTATCCCAATCCAGAATGCCCAAATATGTAGTAGTCACGGCAGGAGCCCAAGAATTGGGTGCACCCAACTGTGATGATCACATTTGCATTCACCACCACTTGCATATTCATGGATGTATAGTTATGGCAGTTCCTGCATTCCCTCTGGTCTTGTTGTGGTGCCCTCAGAGCAACAATGGTGCAGTCAATGACACCTAGGACTGAGAGAAATCCGCCAAGATCGTAGAAGGCCTGCATCATCTCCTGCCGCTCAGGTGGTGTTCTGGGGAAGGTGATGAGGTGTCCCAGCCTTCAGAGAAGGGCACTAGTGAAGGCATCAATGTGGTGGCACGTTGCAGACTGCGTGATGCATGTTGTGGCACCGATGATGTGCTGAAAACTTCCTGTGGCCAGGAAGCCAGGGCAGCAGTGACTCTTACTGCCACTGGCAGTGCCTGGCTTTGAGCAGTGGCTGGCTCCAGGTCCTGGCTCAGGATGGCAAACAGCTCTATAATGGTGGCATTGCCCATGTAATACCATTGGTACACCTCTTCTTCTGTCAGTAGGAGGTAGCTTATCCTTAGCCTGAACACCCTGGGTGTGTGGTGCTGGCTTCTGTGGTGCTGGGCCACTGCCTGCTGTTGTTAAAGGCCACATTGTCACCTCCTCTGCTGTGCTTGTGCCTGTCAGTTGCATCTCCACTTATGGACCATCATGAAGTATTTATTATTTATTTATTTACATTCTCTTATATACCGCGCTATTTTGCATCAGTGCGGTTTACATTGAACAAACTGAAATTACATTGAACAGGGCATTATAACTTGGAGATAACTATTTAAATAACCATAAAAGCATCAAATCCCATTAAATACTTCATTAAACAACCAAGTCTTCAGTTATTTTGACAGCTGCCAGCTCCGTGAACTCCAAGAGTCAGGTAATATCGGGCCCATCAGGGGAAAAGCTCATCTCCTACTGAACAACAATGTGCAAAGGTCCCCTCTAGGACTACCAAAGCTGAACAGCTGGAACATATAAAGACTACCTGCCGCCCTGGGCAATCACCATGCAGTTCCTTTAAAGTGGGGAGACAGGATTCCCCTGATGAAGGCCAAAGGACAGTCATAGAACTGTATTTGGTATCCATTGCAGTCTTTTGATGTATCTCTGCACTACAGTTAAAGAAACAGCCTTGCAATAACCCAGGTGTGTAACTGTCCGTGACTATGTAACTAATACAAAAAGTGCACAAGGAAATCAAGAGAGAGCCGAGGGGAGACATGATAGAGGTCTATACATTAATGGATGGAGTGGAACGGGTCAACAAAGATCGACTGCTTACGCCATCAAAATATAATAAGACTAGGGAACATGTAATGAAGCTACAGTATGACCTATTTAAGACTAATAAAAGAAAAGCGTAGCTACTCACCTGTAACAAGTGTTCTCCAGGGACAGGAGAAATCAGTCCACACATATGGGTGACATCGACACAGACAGAACCCGCATGGAGCAAATCCCAGCTTTCAAAGAAAGCCTTTGGGATTGTTACCACACATGCATGGTCCCCTTCCCATCCAAGGGTGCCATCCTGCCCAGTCAAATGACATAGCTAAAAAGACAGCAAAAACAAATAAAGATGGTGTGACTGCAACACCAAGGGGAAGAGGGAGGATAGTGAGGACTGATTCCTGCTGTCCCCGGAGAACACCTGTTACAGTTGAGTACCTGCGCTTTCTCCGGGAACAAGCAGAAAGTCAGTCCTCACATATGGGACTTCCCAGCTACAGGTTACCAAAAACCTACAGCCAAAAATGTCTCCCTTGTGGAGAGCCACAAGCAGCAGCAATGAAATCCGTGTAACGGACTAACAGGACCTCTGTGTCCAAAAGAACTCGCACTCAGGTAGCCTGAACACAGAAGGGTCAGAGAGTAGGAATTGCCTATACCCCGAAAAGGTTACGGAACATGGCCTGGTCGAAGGCACTGTCCCGTCTGGACTCTCTATCCAAGCAGTAATGAGCTGCGAAGGTATGGACAGAAGACCAGGTGGTGGCCCGGCAGATGTCTGCCAGAGGGACCGAACGCAGGTATACCAACATTGCACGGGTCTTTCCTAGTACATGGGTCTGAGTCTTACATGGGTTCTCCGCTGTTGTTCCCGCTGTCCTAGGCATCTGAAACACTAGACTAGATTTCTGCAATTATGATGTTTTGGACTGCTGCCCAGTGCCGTAGAATATCTACGTTAAATGGGTACATTGTGACCATGCCCCTGGTACACCCCGTTATGCCCTCACAGATATCCAGTTAGTGTTACCAGTGTTCACAGGATTTTTGGAGCTACCCGATAACTGACAATCTGCATTGCCACTTATGCCACACATCCACCGGTGCAGTCACCATTTACGGCACCTTGGTAATGCCTACAGCTTCCAATATCGGGCCTGTGAGTTTTGAAGATTCAGTGTTTCTGTTGGGTCAGTTAGGGCCTACTAAAAGAAAACAGCTTTCAATGAAATTGAAGGCAGTTAGGTCTTGCTATAACAGGACAGCTTTCATTTGGATTGAAGGCAGTTAGGACTTTCTATTACAAGACAGCTTTCAAATGGTGTTCCTTTCCCTCTCACCTACCCCAGCTCCATCCACCCGAGGCATGGCCCTTGATTTGTAGCCTCCTGAACCAGTTGGGAGGAGGGGAGTGGTCTTAGGTTTAACTGATTATCTTAATAAGAAAGTTATTGGGCCTTGAGAGCAGATTAATCATAGAAACATGACGGCAGAAAAAGACCACATGGCCTATCTAGTCTGCCCTTTAATATCAACTACAATAATCCTCTTTTTATCTTTAGGGATCCTCTGTGTTTGTCCCATGTTTTTTGAATTCAGATACTGTCCTTGTGTCCACCACCTCCACTGGGAGACTATTCCATGCATATACCACTCTTTCCATAAAGAAATATTTCCGCAAATTACTCCTGAATCTATCCCCTTTCACTCTCACTCTATGTCCCCTTGGATACCTGTGAGGGCATAACGGGGCATGCCGGGGCATGGTCGCAATGTACCCATCCTTGCAGTTCACCTTGAGGTGAAACTAAAGGTATCCTGTACTTTTTGGGTGTGGTTGTGTTGGTTCAAGTATCTCTATTCCCTAGTGGCTTTAAACAACTGAACACCTTTACGCAGATAGAATAAATCTTTGGGTCTTATGATGAGGACATCGGTCTAGCAGGGAGGTGGGGGCTGTCCAGTCTTTTGCACAGAGTGTTACATGTGTGATTTTCTCCCAGTTGGTGAGGGGTTTTGTGTGTGCGCTGGGTGCAGGGGGCTCTTTGCTCTTGGATGGCAGGTCTGGTCTCCAGGAGCTGGAGTGGCAGACTTGGAGCAGCTGGGGCAGACAGAGGGGTGTGTGGATGGGACCTACAGGGATGTGGTGGTGGTGGGGGGGGGGGGGGGGGTCCCACCACCAGTCTAGTAGCCTTTCTGCTGCCATGAAGGAGAGTGGTTGTGTGGAATGGGGGGGCATCACCTTGGTATGGTAGGGGGTGGTCCTGTGGCTAGGACCTGTCTTCCAGATCATGTGGTGCCCTCCAGGTAGTCATGTCTTCAGAGCTGTGTACCCATGGAGGAGGGGTTGGGATGGCCGTTGCGATTGGCGATTCGATCATTGGGCATGTGGATGGCTGGGTTGGTGGAGTGCTGGGAATCATGGGGAGGAGAATGGAGGGTAGAGCTAGGGATGTTGTGTTGCCTCTGTGTTGCTCCATGGTGCGACCGCACCTTGGATATTATATGCAGTTCTAGTGGCCGTGTCTTGAAGGAGATGTAGTGGAGTTGGAGGCGGTGCAAGGGGGAGCAACCAGGATAGTGGAGGGGATTGAGGGGTATTCCTGTGGAGAAGGGCTTGGGGGGTTGGGTCTCTTCAACTTGGAGGGGGGCAGCTGGGGGGAGATATGATACTGTACATTGGTTATAGTTATATGACGTTATATGTAAAACAAATCCATGATTTGTTGCCTGTTGTTATTTGTGAACCGCAGCTGATCTTAGGAAGCTGCGGTATATAAGAGATTGTTAAATAAATAAAATAAATAAATAAATATGATAGAAGTCTACAGAATAGTGAATGGGGTGTAATGGGTGGGCATGGATCAGTTGTTTGCTCCTTTGGGTGCTGAAAGGACTGGGGGGCATGCAATGGGGATACAGTGTGGCACATTTAGGACTAGTTGAAGAGAATGTTTTTTTACTCAGCACATAGTCAAGCTCTGGAATTTGTTGCCAGAGGATGTAGTAGAAACTGTTGGTGTAGCTGGGTTCAAAACAGGTTTGGATGAGCTCCTGGGGGAAAAGTCCATGAATCATTATCAAGAAGGACTGAGAAATTCACTGCTTACCCCTGGGACAAGCATCATGGAATGTGTATATCTTTGGGAACCTGGCAGCTACTTGAGACTTGGAATGGCCACTGTTGGAAACAGGATACTGTGCTTGATGGACCCTTGGTCTGACCCAGATGATGTGGTTTAGTATAAGGACTAGGCCTGATTAAGTCCATTCAAAAGTGAAAGTTTAACAAAACTAACTTTGCCAAAATGAGACAATACCTCAAAGAATCATAAAGTGGGATGGAAACAGAAGGGAGACGTAGAAAAGCAATAGGTAAAACTGAAAGGGGATCTTTTAAGGGCAACAAACCTTTTTGTTTGGAAAATAAATAAATGTAAAAGGAAAAGGAGGCCACTATGGTTCACAAAAGAAGTAGATGAAAAGATGAAGAAAAAGAGGGTGACTTTCAGAAAATACAAAAGATCACAGAAAGAGTTAGACAAGCATGAATATTTGGAAAAGCTAAGAGAGCTAGAAAAATAATCAGGAAAACAAAAAATAGGGGGGGGGGGGAGACATTGTTCAGATGTCAATGAGAGGAGGAAGTGTAAAAGTGGTAGTCAAGGGTGAAGGGGAGGAATATATAGAAGCTGATGAGAATAAAGCAGAATTATTTAACAAATATTTTTGCTCTGTGTTCACAGATGAAGGGCCAGGAACAGGACCTCAGAAAACACTCACAAATAGGACTAGAATGGAATGGAATCTTGAATGATTTTCAGAAGACTGTGTTCGTGAGGAACTAGCTAAACTAAAAGTAGACAAAGCAATGGAGCTATATGAGATATATCCAAGAGTATTGAAGGAGCTTGGACAAGTTCTAGTGGCTCCACTGTCTGACCTTTTCAATAATTCCTTAGAGTTGGGAGTGGTCTCAACCCTAAAAAATTCATGGAATAGGAGGCAGTGTACTATTGTGGATCAGGAGCTGGTTAAAAGATAGAAAGCAGAGGGTAGGGCTAAATGGCCAATTTTCCCAATGGATAAAGGTGAATAGTGAAGCACCCCAGGGATCTGTGCTGGGTCCACTGCTTTTTAACATATTCATAAATTACCTGGAAAAGGGAATAATGAGTGAGGTTATCAGATTTGCAGATGACACAAAACTATTTAAAGTTGTTAAAACCCAAGAGATATAGAAATGTGGAAAATTGCACGAGGATCTTGATAAATTGGAAGACTGGGCATCCAAATGGCAGATGAAATTTAATGTGGACAAGTGCAAAGTTATGCACCTAGGAAAGAACAACCCAAACTATGGTTACACGATGCAAGGTTCCACATTGGGAACCACTACCCAGGAAAAAGATTTAGGTGTCATCGTGGATAACATATTGAAACCCTCCTCCCAGTGTGCAGCGGCGGCAAAGAGAGCAAATAAAATACTAGGTATCATAAGGAAAGGAATGGAACATAAAACATAGGATATTATAATGCCTCTGTATCGTTCTATGGTACGACTGCACCTTGAATATTGTGTGCAGTTCTGGTCACCGCATCTTTTTTTTTAAATTTATGTTTTATATACCTATACAAAGGCCTATACACTCAACCAATATTGAACATTCCTTCTTCTCAAGGGTTTAACAACAATAGGTCATTTCACCAATTATTTTGCTTGTACATTTACATACAAAAACAAAAACTTTTTCCCTTTTTCCCCCATTATCCAAAACTACACCCCTCCTTCCCCCCAATCCCCCCCTCCTCCCCTCCCTCCACCCATCTGATTCCCGACAATCCAACTATAGTTCTAGTTACATGCTTCCCACTTTAGGTACTTCCCCCAAACACTTAAAAATCATTGTGGTCTGTTATTTTTTAATGCAGTGAGTTTACACATTAGGTAAATATGACCCAGGGCAGCTTTGTATTCCCCTATGGTTGGTACCATGCTCTGTTTCCATTTCTTTGCAATCAAAACTCTTAAGGCTATGCACCCCACATTTAGAAAGATACTCTCATTACTTTTTAATACCTCGGGTTTCCTCCCCAGCATTGCTATCGCTGGGTTTGGCTTTACTTCTTTCTCTAGGATATCACTCATTATAGAAAACACTATTTCCCACACTTTATATAATTCTTCACAATTCCACCATATATGCATATAACTGCCTTTCTCCCCACATTGTCTCCAACATGTATCAGCTATTTGGTTATGCATATTATGTAATCTCTCTGGAGTCAGGTACCACCTATACATTATTTTATAGTTATTTTCAATTAAATTAGTAGCTAGTAAGCCTTTATATCGATTTTGGAATATTTGCCCCCACTCTGCATCCTCCCAACATTCTCCTAAGTCCAGCTTCCATCTCTTTTGGAAACGTTCTTTCCAAGTTTCTTTGGTCATCATATTATACATTATTGCTAATACCCTTTTTCTTTGTCCTGTCAGGAATATCTTTTCAAGTCCAGTAACATCTCCCTTAAGCTCTGGTAGTATCTGATATCGTAGATAATGACATATCTGGTTATATTTATATAATCCTTTTCCTCCAGCCCATATTGTTTTTTTAAGACCTCAAAATCTTTTATTTTTTTCCCATCTAACAATTGTCCTGTCCTTGCTAATCCCTTACCCTCCCACTTCTCAAACTCACTCTTCCCCATCGCTGGGGTAATCCTGGATTTCCTCTAATAGGAATCAGCCTGGAGATCCCATTCCTCCCCAGCCATATCTGTTTCCATTTAGTCCACAGATCCAGCGCCCGTTGTATATGCGGGTTACTACCACGCCTCCTTGGTTGTACAGCCCTAGGAAGCCACATCCAGTCCCCTATCTTCCCTATCATCCATTCCTCGTTTTCCATATGCACCCACTCTTTCAATTCATCCATTCCCCAGTCTATTATTGCGCTCGGTTGTGCTGCCTCCAGATATCTAGTTAGATCCGGGATGGCCATCCCTCCTCTCTCTTTCCTTTTTGTAAGAGTCTTCCATGCCACTCTATTGGGTTTCCCCCCTCCTATAAATTTCATTATTGTCTTCTGCAATCTTTCCATATATTTCTTAGACACCCATAAAGGCAAGGCCCTAAAAATATATTTCCATTGGGGTAAAATCATCATTTTAAACGCAGCCATTTGTCCCATCCATGACAATTTCTTATTTTCCCATAATTCTAAGTCTCTCTTCATCTTTTTTCCATGCTTATAAAGTTTAATCCAAACATGTCTGTATCTTGGGCAAATAGATGTATTCCCAAATACTTAATACTTTGTTTCGCCCATTTAAAAGGGAACTTGTCCTTTATTTGCTTTTGCGTTCCTACTTCTGCTGATATATTTAGGGGTATGTTTACTAAGCAGTCTTAACGTGCGCCCGGCGATAGTGTGCAGGCTGCCATAAAAGGAGTGGGCGTTTCGGTCTTAACGTAGCAAAACGGAATTATCGCGCCATAACGTGCGCACATTATCGGGTGAGACGCCGCTAAGCTGACATATAAACACAGAAACAGAGGTGTAGCACAATGGTTAATACACTGACTGATAGTACTGGGGACATGAGTTTGATCCCCCAGTGTGCCTAATGAACAAGGCTGGCTGAGGCATCTCCCTTTATGTTTAATTAGTGCTTTTTGAGGCATTGTAGTTTTATTTTAATTAGTGCTGCCAGCAAACACACCCTCACAGTGGTGTAACCTAAGGTGCCGCATAAGGCACCCTATAAGGCACTCCAGAGGGAACATTATAAAGTGCACTGTCCGCCAAGGCACCCTATAATGTCCCCTATAGGGCACCTTATAAGGCACTTTATAGGGCGCCTTATAAGGCGCTCTATAAGGCACCTTATAGGGTACCTTAAAGGGCTCCCTATAAGGTGCTTTATGAGGCACCTTAAGGTTACAGTACTCTGAGGGTGTTATTGCTGGCAGCACTAATGTACATTAAGAATAGACAATGCCTCGGACAGCCCTATCAAATAACCCCACTGTGGGCTAGAACCCATGACTTCTGGTTCCACAGGCAGTGAAGTAACCAGTGGGCTACTGCTGCTAACAAACCCCTGGCTGGCTACAGAAGGACTGCACGTCACCACACAAACAGTCTGCTGTGGCTACCAGGATAGGGGCAACCCACCCGTACCCATGATGCACAGCACATGCATATCAGCAGTCTACAGATGAGCACAAGATGGGGTATGCACCCCACAGCACCTCAGCCTGGTAGGGGTTGCCGACGGTGTGTGTTAGTGGCACAGAGTAGCTACAGACCGTCACATTGTGTGGGTATTGTGCTCACCCTGAGGGTGAGGTGGGGCGGCCAGCACCAGGTCCGCAGCACCTTCAATGGCTGAAATAGGCCATGTCGCAGGTATCCATCAGTGCCAGTGTGTGTGATAGGTAGTTCCTGCAAATAAACCTAGGATACATTAGTGTCTATCTGAAGTTGTCAATCAGGTCTGGCCCTTGTGGGTTATGATGCACCCAGAATAGTGCATATTCTGTCTTGGTGTCATGGCAACATGATGTAAGTTACAGGGGGTGTTTGGACCCATAGACAAATTATGTACCACCACCCAACCCACCCTCTGTGGCTCAGGGTGGGAGACAGGATTCCCCCACCAACAGATCCACATTCTACCTCCCTGCAACAATGGCAGTAGAGGGGGGGCCATCAACCCCAGTCATGCTGGGGAACAGACACCCTACAGGGCAGCCAATGCAGAGCTGTACACATCCCTAATGCAATGGCAGGAAGACAGTCAGCCTGGAAATGCTCAGCTGCCCCCAACACCATCTGACATTCTCCAGCAGCAAGCACAGTGAGTCACCAGCCACTGCACCCTGCAAGGTGTTCCAGCCATACACATATAACTGCAGACAGTCTGCTAGCTAGTCCACAGTGCATGATCCTGGAGGAGATGTGTGCACCCAAAAGCTGGGATGTGAGTACACCCACCAAGCAGATAAGTCAGTGATTAGGCCCCAGAAAAGAGAACCAATATATTTCACTGAAAAAAAACACAAAATAGCACTATGGGGGAGCCTAGCCATGCCGTGGTCACTGATCAGTCAGGGTGAGAGTGACCTCCCAGCAGGATATGCTGTGGCCACCCTGTCAGTGCAGGTCGTGGCCAGGCACTACAATGTCCGAGCCATTGCCCTATGCCATGTGCTGATGCATCCAGGCCAGGCCACACTGTCCAGGCTATACCCACAGTACCTTGCTCCTCATTATGCACATTGGCAGGCCAATACTGGCAACAGTGCTAGCAGTGTGGGCTGAGGAAGGTGTTAGCAGCCACCACACACTGGATAGACAGACACACACTCCCACACCTATGCCAGCATTGTGCAACTATAGAGGTGTTTGGCAGCCCTGGCCACCGCACCAGTCCTGGGCACAGTGCAGGCATGGCTATGGTACGCAATACTATTGGGGTCACTCCCCAGGGTGGTAAACACTGTCAGACACCAGACCTGAAACACACTCCACAGATATCAGAAAGGTTGCTATGATGCAGCTCAATCAGCAAATTGTGCTTAACTTAGGAATTGCTATCTGCCAGTAATCATAGCAACCTTTTGATAGCTGTGTACCGTATTCCCAGGTTTAGGGTGGCATTGCTAAGGTATGCAAGTGCTAGTATTGGAAGATACACGCAGGGCCCAACATCCTGCCTCTCCAGGAGGCATTGGATAATGGAGCCTGTGGGTGCAGGTTTGTCTGGCCCTGTTGGCCGCTATTTTAGGGCAGAGGTTCCCGACTCCAGTCCTGGTGGGCCAAACACTGTTCGGGTTTTCATGCTGTCCCTAATGAATATGCATGAGATACATCTGCATACCATGGGGGCGGCACATAGAAATGCAGCACAGGCATCTTTATTAGAGACAGCATGGAACCTGAATGGTGTTTGGCCCTCCAGGACTGCATTTGGGAGATTCTGCTCTAGGTAATGCGCATGTTTATGGTGTCTGTGCTCTGTAGGGTAAAATGTAGGTGTGTTGGGCATGTTTACATCATCTGCAATAAAGGTTCTGTCTGTATTAGCATGTTTTAGTAGTGGGTAAAATATGGGGACTGGGTTGACAGGAACCACAGCTGGGACTTGAACCTGTGACCTTCTGCTCCTGACCACACTGGCTGTGTGCACTGCACCACCATGTTGCCACAGTGACAGTGCATTGCCTGGTGATACCATGACTGTTCATCAGACAGGGCTTGTCTGTTGCAGTGCATGGCACCCACCTACACAGGGCTAGGCCATGGTCTGCTCTGGGCAGCTGCCACTGCCCCCTCCACCACCAGTATCCCTCTGCCACCATGCTGACATCCCCTTCTGCTGGTGGTGCGCAGTCTCAGGCCATCCAGTGTGTGGGTAGGTGGCTGCCTATGGTGTGGGTTCTGGGGTAGGGGTGCCTGCATAGCTGTCCACGCTTCCCCCAAGCACCGCCTGCCAATGTTCTGTGCCCTTGGGGGTACCTGCTGGGTACTATCCCCTGTGACACTGTGGGAAGCACACTCATGCCTATGTTGGGCCCTCATCAGTTGCTGTCTGGCTGCTCTACTGTTTCAGCATTCCTATGGGCCACCTAGGCATCACCCTAGTCCGCACTGTGGCCCAGCTGCACCACAGCATGTGTCGCCTGCAGCCCTCTGTGTCCCCCTTTCCAGCATCTGTCCAGTTGCCCGTTCTGAAATGCCCGCCCTGCAGTTGCAGAACATGTACATGCCATAGGAAACTTGTTCAATGGAGAGGGAAAGCCCTGATCAGCGCAATTTCACTGTGGGCTCGTTCACCTTGTATGGAACGGCGCATAGACCCTTCCAAAATTCATATCTTTTTTTTTGGAGCTTTCTCAGGAGTGTTTTTTGATATTTCCCATTAATATCACTATTGCCCAGCTTGGTTATGTTTTTTTTATATTTTCTTCTGGTCATATTCACTGTTTATTTGCCCTTTTGTTCCGTGCACATGTATCACACTTATCACTTTTTGTAGGTTTCCCTGGTTTTGCTGTACATTGCTGACGGAAATGGTTTCTTTTCCCTTTAAATCTGCTCTAATGCCAGGGTTTCACTGGCGTTAGTTTTCAGCCCCGGATTTCACAGCGATAGTGTGCAGGGAGCCTCTCCCCTCCCACTCTCTGCCCATTGACCCTCTCTCTCCGCCCCTGTGGAACCTTCCTCCGCCCTCCGGGAGCCTTTCTCCATCCTCAGCGCTCATTAGCGCCGCTGTGCACGTTATCGCATGCTAAGGTACCTTATCGCCCGGTAACGCGCCTTCATCGGGCAATAAGGTATCTTATCGCCCGATAATGTCGCCGGGCGCACATTAAGCCGGTTTAGTAAACATACCCCTTAATATCTCTGACTTCGTGGCATTTTATCTTAAAACCCGAACACTTTCCAAACTCCCTTAATATATTATATACTACTTCCACCGACTCTGCCGGTCTTGTCATCATGAAAATCAAGTCATCCGCAAAAAGTGAAATTTTGCTTTCTATTCCATTCCTTTTTACCCCATATATCTCAGAATGCTCTCTTATCCTCTGGGCTAAAAGCTCCATGGAGAGAACAAACAAAATTGGAGAAAGTGGGCATCCCTCTAAATAATTCAAATGCCGGAGTATACTCTCCATTAATGCGGATTTTAGCCATCGGTTTTTCGTAGATAGATTTTACCCACTGTAAGTAACTACCCTCTATCCCCATATGCTCTAGAACGTTAAGAAGAAAAGGCCAGGACACTCTATCAAATGCTTTCTCAGCGTCTATTGTCAGTAATACCATCTGTTCTCCTCTTCTCCCCTCCCATAATGCATTCAATACTCTCCGTATGTTATCTGTAGTCTGATGGCCAGGTACAAAACCTGCCTGATTTTCATGTACTAGCCTAGGCAGATACCTTAATATTCTATTTGCTAATATTTAATAAGAATTTTGAAATCAGTCCCCAGTAGAGAAATCAGCCTGTATGATCCACATAGGGTTGGATCTTTCCCCCCCCCCCCCCCTTTGGCAGGATTGTTATGCCTGCCATGTGCATTGTTTCTGGGATTTTCCCTCCTTCCTTAAATTAGTTATTTATTTACATTCTCTTATATACCATGCTATTCTGCATCAGTGCAGTTTACATTGAACAAACAGAAATTACATTAAACAGGGCATTATAACTTGGAGATAACTATTTTACAGGGAACATGGGCTATGGAGGGTTAAGTAGCTTGCCCAAGACCACAAGGAACACCTGTGGGACTAGAAACTCCAGTCCTTCTGGCCCAAGGTTGCTGTCCTTTAGTGGGATTTGAACCCCTGATCTTCTGGCCTGCAGTACCTTGCCCCAACCACTAGGCCACTCCTCCACTTATAAAGCCTTACTAGGGGAGCACTGTACCTCATTGAATATCTTATAAAATTTGTTTGTGAAACCATCCATCCCCGGTGCTTTATGTGCTGGTAGGGATTTAATCACCTCCACCACTTCTTCCACTCTTATAGGTTTAGAAAGCTGGTCTGATTCCTCCCTTGTTAGTTTAGGCAAGTTTGCTTGAAGGTAATTATCTATATCTTCTTGTGTGCTGCTGCTCTCCTCTGTATATAATCGTTTATAAAATTCCACAAATATTTCCTGAATTTGGTCCATTTTCCTTACCTTTTTTCCTTTTGCATCCCGGATTTTTGTTGTAAAATTCCTATTCTGGTGTTGCTTTAATTTATAAGCCAATAGTCAGGTAGGTTTATTGTCCATTTCGAACACCTGTTGTTTAAATTTATCCTGTGCAAATTTGATCTCAACTATCTCCAATTCACCTAGCTCTTTTTTTGCAATCCTTAATTCCTGTATGCCTTTATCCTTCAAAATCCCTTGCTTTTGAAGGCCCTCTAAATCCCGAATCTTCCTGCGTAACACTTCCTTCTGTCCTTCCTTTATTTTTTTCATATAACAGCCTCGATATCAAATCTCCTCTCACTACTGCTTTCAAGCACTCCCATAATGTTCCAATTTTACAGTCCTCCCTATCATTGAGCTCCAGGTATACCCTTATGGAATTATTAATTTTCTCCACTACCTCTGGATTTTCTAATAATGACTCATTCAGCATCCATCCAGTGCTCTTTCTCTCTCTGTTCACTAACATAATATCAATCCATACGGGCGCATGATCAGTCCACATTCTCTCTCCAATCACACATCGCTCCACTCCCCTCATCATAACCTTAGATACCCAAATCATATCCAGTCTCGAGAATGATTTGTGCACCGGTGAGTAAAATGTGAAATCTTTTTCCCTATCTTTCAGTTCTTTCCACGTGCCTATCACCCCCAAGTTTTTACACATTAGCTTTAACATTCGTCTACTTTTGTCACATCCGTCTCTAGTGCCCTTAGAATTATCTAGCTGGGAATTGATTGTTAAATTGAAATCTCCCCTCATAATCACATGCTCCTCCGCAAATTGTTCTACTACTGGGGTTAAACCCTCATAAAATACCCCCTGTACAGAGTTTGGGCCATATATATTCATCAATGTATATAATTGTTCCTGTATTTTTATCTTGAGCAAGATATATCTTCCTCCCTTATCCTGCTGTACACCACAAACAGAATAGGGAATTTTCTCATTTATCAAAATTCCTACTCCCCCTTTCTTCAATTCAATCCGATTCAATGCATACCACTTCCCCGGGTACTTTTTATGTGCCACCCTCCATTCATCACTTTTTCTCAGGTGAGTCTCCTGAAGGAATATAATCTCTCCTTTAATTCGATTTATTTCCTTAAACATTCTCTGTCTTTTAGTTGGTGTATTCAGACCACGTACATTCATGGTCACTACTCTTATCTCATCCATTTGTCCACCAAAACAACTCTCTAGTACCTTGATGTTTTATGGCTAGGAATCCACCCTTCCCCCCCTTCCCTTCCCCTCCCCTCCCCTGCCCCCTCTCCCCCCACCCCTCTTCTGCTCTCCTAACCACCATCACTAATCATATTCCGAGGCATGACTTCACCAGGCCCGACAACTTCTTTACATGTACTTCCACCTACTCCTGCTAAGTTTACATATACAAAGCTCATTAACTGCCACTCCGTCCCCAGTCCAGCGTAGCTTATTCTCTCTCAATTAGAGTCTCCATGCACAGTCTCTTTTTTCAACCTTTTTCTTCTGGTTGGAGCGTGTTTCTCTTCTGCCTCTGCAGTCGTTTATCCCCTTGATATGCTCGCCTCCAACCACCTTCCTCCGTCGATCTCCTCACCATTGCTGTTCTCGCTGTACTTTCCACAACTGGCACTTCTGACCAGCCTGCTTTCCGCAGTACACCAGCCGCTTCTTCCGCCATCCTCACATGTGAGGTCACCCCTTTAATACTAAATTGGAGTCCAAAATGGAAAGTCCATTTATATTTGATTTGTTCATCTCTCAGGCGTTTCGTTATCATGGCAAGGTCCCTTCTTTTCCTCATCGTAATTGCTGACAAATCTGCATATACTTCAATGCGTTGATTCTCCCATTGTATCTCAGATAGCTTCCTTGCTGCTTCCATTACAACATTTTTTGTCGTGTATTCATGAAAGCATGCCACTATATCTCATATCCCCTCTTGGGTCCCAGTGCTCTATGAGCTCTATCTATTTTCCAGCTGTTCACTTTTCCATCCATGCCTGCTTTTACTAGTATCTGTGTGCTGATTTTTTCTACTACCTTTGCACAGTCTTCTCTTTCAGCACTTTCAGGGACCCCTCTTATCCGGATGTTTGCCCTTCTGGACCTATTTTCAAGGTCCTCCACTTTTGACCACAGCTCCTCTTGCTCTGTCTCCAGTGCAACAATTTTTTCTTGGATACTGCTCACTGTGCCTTCCTGCACCTCCAACTTATTTTCCACTTCCTCTAGGTACTGCCCCACTTCCCTAACGTCCACTCTCAGCTCTTCCATCCACGTTTGCACCTCTGATTTAAAATGTGCCAAATCTTGTCTAATGGTGGAGAACCAGCCTTTCAGCTCCCCTCTGAGGTCTTCTAATTCACTGCCATGGTGTACCTCCACATGCTTTTCAGCACTCATCTCTCCTTCCGTCGTTGCACATGCCGCCACCATTTTCAACTTCCCCACAGTGTTCCCTGCCGCATTCTTATAAGCAAAGGATTTGAGATCCGCCGTTCCTTTTTTCATCCCGGCGCCGCTTCGTGCCTGTGCGCCGGCTCTTTAATTGGAAATCTGGACTCTCTGTTCCCTCCGGAGTGTTTTATCACCGCAGGCTTTGCTCGCGTTCATGGAGCTCCCTGTCTAAGCGGCCGTCTTGCCTGGTGACATCATTTCCTCATCCTGGTTGCCGTATCTTAAAAAGGATATAGCGTTATTAGAAAAGGTGCAGAGAAGACCCACCAAAATGGTAAAGGGGATGAAAGGATACTCCTATGAAGAGAGGCTAAAAAGTTTGGGGCTCTTCAACCTGGAAAAGAGATGGCTGAGGGGAGATATGATAGAGGCCTATAAATGCATGGAGTGGAACAGGTAAACGTAGATCGATTGTTTACGTCATCAGAATATAAAAAGAATAGGGGACATGCAATGAAGCTACAGGGTAACCTATTTAAGACTAATAAGAAAAAATATTTTTTCACAACGTGTAATCAAACTCTGGAATTTGTTACCGGAGGATGTAGTAAAGGCTATTAGTGTAGCTGGGTTTAAAAAAGGTTTGGACAAGTTCCTAGAGGAAAGGTCCATAAACCATTATTAAAAGGGACCCAGGATATCACTGCTTGACTCAATACAAGCATTGAGGAACCTGTGTCTTTTGGGGAGACTGCTAGGTACTTATGACCTAGATTGGCCACTGTTGGAAAAAGGATACTGGGCTTGATGGACCTTGGTCTGACCCAGTATAGCATATCTTATGTTCTTATGTTCTTAAGGCGCATGTGGTCCATTACACACAAGCGGAAGTAAGGATGAGATTGGGAGCTAAAGGCCTGTTAGTCTGACTTCTATGGTGAGTAAATTAATAGAAATGCTGCTAAAACAGAGGATAGTAAGGTTTCTGGAGTCCAATGGATTGCAGGATCTGAGGCATCATGGTTTTTATTACAGGCAGGTCTTGTTGGACAAATTTAATTCATTTCTTTGACTCACCAACCAGAGAGTTAGACTGAAGGAGATCCCTAGATGTGGTATATTTAGATTTCATTAAAGCCTTTGACACTGCTCCACCCAGGCAATTTATAAATAAATTGAGCACCCTAAAGTGATTGACTGGTTAGAAATTTATTGAGTGATACGCGGAAAAGGGTACAGGCAAATGGAGATCACTCTGAGGAGGATATTACCAGTGGTGTGCCACAAAGATCTGTCCTTGGTCTGATTTTCTTTAACATTTTTGATAATGATATTGCAGAAGGGCTATCACATAAGGTTTGCCTCTTTGCAGACTATATCAAAATCTGCAATAGAGTAGATACCCAGGAAGGAGTAGATAACATGAGGAGGAATATAGCTAAGCTTGAAGAATGGTTGAAATTGGCAGCTGAAATTTAACACTAAAAATGCAGGGTCATGCATTTGGGTTGCAAAAATCCAAGAGAACCATACAATATTTATTTATTTTAAAACATTTCTATCCTGCCATATGCTAAAATGCATCCAAGGTGGCGTACAATATATAAAAGGTCCAAAGACCCAAACACAGAAAAGACTAAAGAACAAGTCCCTCCTCCCCACATCCTGCTACCTGGCTGCCTCGGCCTAGCCCTGCCTCTTACCATATCCTGACTAGAGAAACAAAAAAAGATTTTCACACTTTCCTAAATACCAAAAGTTTTTGTTCCTGCCTCAAGCAGACCGGAAGCTTATTCTATAACAAAGGGGCCGCCACCGAGAAACATTTCTCCCTCCATTTCTTCAAACATCCCTGCTGGGGACACAGGACCACTAAGCGTTGGCCCTGATTTGACCGCAATTCCCAATCCGGTTAGCACCACAATAACACATCCGTTGGATATCCAGGCCCCTGCCTCTCAATGCTTTAAATGTCACTAGGAGGAACTTAAACACACTCTGCTACTCAACTGGGAGCCAGTGAAGCTGGGCCAACACATCAGCTACCAACTCTTTTCAACTGCGCCCCAAAACCACCCTCATCTCTGTATTCTGCACAACCTGCAGCTTCCACAGCTGGTACTTTGTAACCCAACATACTGTAGATTACAATAATCCAGTACTAGCATTACCAGGGCCTAAATGATCAGGCGCATCGTCCCCTCATCCAAGAATGGACACACCTGTTGAACCTGATGCAACTTACTGTACACCACTTGTACCACATTTGACACCTGGGAGTGGAAATCCAAACCTACATCCATCACAACCCCCAAGTTCTATATTTATTTTTTCCATTCCAACTTTTTACCTGCAATCCTTAGCCATTCCCACACATCCCCCTCCTCTTTTCCCCCAAACACTAATAGTTCAGATTTCTGAGCATTCAAAACCAGATGGTTAGCCCGCAACCACACACACACCTCCTCCAAACACCTGTTAAGCTTCTCAATAGTTTCTTCCAATGAACATTCAGAAACTACCATCAAATGAATGTCATCTGCATAAAGAAAAGACTGGAAGCCACGCTGCCCTACTGGACTCATGAAAATGTTAAAGAGACAGGGGGAGAGTGCCAAGCCCTGTGGAACCCACATGGCAACTAGCGCACAGTAAACCTCTTCTCACCCCAACAGACCTGGAAATGATGCCCATGCAGAGAAGCAGATAGCCACCTCAATACCATACCCCATGCCATGACACCTCCCCAAAAGAATATCCCAATCTACCAAGTCAGTATAAGGGGTGAAGTACTTCTGCCCACAAAAGAAGAGCAGGACCTGGGCGTGATTGTTTCTGACGACTTTAAAGTGGCTAAACAGGTAGCAAAGGCGATGGTGAAAGCCAGAAGGATGCTTGGGTGCATAGGGAGAGGAATGGCCAGCAGGATGAAGGAGGAGATAGTGCCTCTGTATAAGTCTTTGGTGAGATCTCATTTAGCATATTGTGTGCAATTCTGGAGACCGCACCTTCAAAAGGATATAAATAGGATGGAGTCGGTGCAGAGGGTAGCAACCAAAATGGTCAGTGGACTTCATAATGAGGCATATGAGGACAGACTTAAAGATCTCAATATGTATATTTTGGAGGAAAGGCGGGAAAGGGAAGATATGATAGCAACATTTAAATACCTCTATGGCATAAATGCAGAGGAGGAGAGCCTCTTTCAATTGAAAGAAAGCTCTGCAACGAGGGGATATAGGATGAAGGTGAAAGGGAATAGACTTAGGCTAAATATGTGGAAATATTTCTTTATGGAAAGAGTGATAGATGCATGGAACAGTCTCCCAGTGGAGGTGGTAGAGACAAGGACTGTTTCTGAATTCAAGAAAGCATGGTGCAAACACAGAAGATTTCTAAAGGAAAAAAAGGGACTATAATAGTATGGAAAGGCAAATTAGACAGGCCATATTGCCTTTTTCAGCCGTCATGTTTCTATGTTTCTAAAATAAAACTACCCACATTTTATAGCAAAGCATGATTAATTTCCACATTGAATGTGGTTGCTTTAATTAGGTATAAAGCAGTTTATTCCAGCTAAATCTAGACTTTTAAAAAGTTATCTTAACACTGGCCAAGATTTAGTCAGAAGACACATTGCAGGAGTGTGGAGGGGGAGAACATGCACATAGACATAGGTGGCCAAGAGGAAGGCTATATTTAATTACCCCTGTTAAAGGACCATCTCTTTCAGCTCATGGGGCCCAGCTATCTTCTCTCATCCTGTGTCTGTAGGAAAAGGCTCCTAGATGATGGCTTTACTTATTAAGGTGATTTGTTAAATCCCCAAAGGCAGCAGCAGATGTTGGTATCCTGATAGTTTACAATCAAAGATTGTAACTGAATATATAAACAAAATATGAGAAATAAGAGCATAAGAAATTCCATACTGGATCAGATGAAGGTCCATCAAGCCCAGTATCCTGTTTCCAACAGTGGCCAATCCAGGTCACAAGTACTCGGCAGTTTCCCAAAAAGACACACAGGTTCCACAATGCTTGTATTTGGGCAAGCAGTGGATTTCCTGGGTCCTCTTTAAAAATGGTTTATGGACCTTTCCTCCAGGAACTTGTTCAAACCTTTTTTAAACCAAGCTACACTAACAGCTTTTACTATCTCCTTCAGTAACGAATTCCAGAGATTGATTATGCGTTGAGTGAAAAAATATTTTCTTTTATTAGTCTTAAATAGGTTACACTGTAGCTTCTACTTTTTGATGGTGTAAACAATCAATCTACATTTACCTGTTCCACTCCATTCATTAATTTATGGACCTCTATCATATCACCCCTCAACTGTCTCTTTTCCAGGTTGAAGAGACTTAGGGGTTTGTTTACAAAGCCGCGGCAGCGGTTTCCGATAGTTATCGGAGCCGCAGCCCCATTGAAACAATCGGAAACTGCTATCGCGGCTTTGTAAACAAGCCCCTTAGCCTTTTAAGCTTCTCCTCATAGGGGTATCCTTCCATCCCCTTTACCATTTTAGTGGCTCTTCTCTGTACCTTTTCTAATTCTGCTATATCTTTTTTAAGATACGGTGACCAGAATTGCACACAATATTCAAGGTGCGGTCGCACCATGGAATGATACAGAGGTGTTATAATATCCTTGGTTTTATTCTCTATTCCTTTCCTTATGATTCCTAGCATTCTATTTGTCTTCTTAGCTGCCGCTGCACATTGGACAGAGGCTTGACCGGATCTGCTGGAAGCTAACTGGGTAGCGGCGATATTCAGCCACTGGTCGGTTAGCTTTCACAGTAAACGTTAGGCCAGTCTTTGCTGCGCCTGATTTCCACCGCATTGCCATAGCTGGGCAGCAGTTCAATATCACCACTGCTCAGTTATAGCCGGGTACTACCCCTGGACTGGCCCTGGTGCTAACCGCTTAGGATTGGGGCATGCAGCGGAAGCACTTGCGATATTCAGCAGCACTATCTGTCCCCTGCAAACCATGTAAATGCTTTAAATATTGGGCTCAGAGAGGGGGAAAGTACAATATTAATCCTAATTCACCAAGGGAGCAGACTGAAAATATATATTAGATGTGAATCTGATAGTCTTTATAAAAGAGCCATGTTTTCACCTGTTTTTTTTTAATTTTTATAAGAAATCTCCATGCAACTGTCAACAGCTAATGAGTTCCAGAGTGCCGAGGTATTATATGCGAAGATGGAGAGCCTGATGAACTCATATTTTAATTTTTGACAAGAAGGGACTATCGGAAGGTTTGCTTGAGATGATCTTAATTGTCAATGGGGTGTATGTAGAATAAGAAGGAAAAAGATCTAAAGTGGAAGTCCTGTATAATAGGATCAGTGTGATAGCCTCAGAGTGTTAAATGTAAAATGCTGAGAGATCAGAAGCTAATGTTCCTTAATTAATAGCAGGGCAGAGTGATCACTGCGATTAGCACCATATATCAGTTTCACAGCAGCGTTCTGAATTTGTAAAATTTTAATTGAATAATGCGGGAGTTCAATAACTAGGGCACTACAATAATCTGAATAATATTAGGGCATGGATCAGAGTTCTAAGCGAATTCCCATCCAAGTATGTTTTGACTTACCTGATCTTCCTTAGGGCATAGAAGGATTTTCTGACTAAGGAGGAAATACGTGGTCTAAAGGTTAATTCTTTATCTGGTATAATTCCTAAGGTGGCGATAGTGTCCTTAATCGATGAGGAAACCAGCAATTTGAGGGGATCAATTACAAACAAAGTCGTCCTTACTAAACCAAATAGCAAATGATTTCTGAACATTAAGAACAAGTTTGTGTCCCATATTCCAGATGGCAATTTTATCTAAATATTCAGAGAGGGTTCTTTGAAAATCTGGGTCCATGAACATGGCTAATGACTATCTGATTATTGTCTGCGGACAGATGAACTCCTAAGTTAAAACTTTGGATCAGAGTGGCTAAGGGAGCTAGAAATATATAAGAGTGTGGGAGAGAGAATTGATCCTTGTGGTTCAGCACAATTTAGAGGAGATAGTTTGGGAATATCCTCATCTATGAAAACCCTGTAGGACCACTCTGAAAAGTAACAACTGAACCAGTCTAAGACAATTTCTTTTAACCTAGACAGCAAGAGTGTGGGATTAACTAAGTCAAATGCAGCCAACAAATCAAATTGCAGTAGAAGAACTTTCTTACCTCTGTCAAGGAGGGTAAGAATGTCATTCTGCATTGCTACTAAGAGTGTCTCTGTACTGTGATAAGTTCTAAAGCCAGATTGTTCTCATACAGAGGGTAACCAGAACTGATCCCGAGAGACACAACACTTAGGGGTATGTTTACTAAACTGCGGTAAACGTGAATAACGCGCATTGTATGATGTTAACGATCGTTAGCGCGCTATAGCGTGCGCTATAGCGCATTAACGATCGTTAACGTGCTATAGCGCGCGTTATCACGCGCTAACGAGCGTAATGCTCCGTGGCGCGGTAAAACACCGCAGAAGGTGGAGAGAAGGGGTCAATGGGCGGAGAGTGGGCGGGGAGAGGCTAACGCGCTGATTTCCAGAGCTGAATTCCAACGCGAATGAAAACCTACCGGTAAAAGCACTTTAAAGGGGAGAGAAACCATTTCTGTGTCAGCAATGTACAGCCTAGGCAGGGAAACCAAAAAAAGGTGATAAGTGTGATACATGTGCACAGAACAAAAGGGCACAGAAACCCCGAAAATTACCCCAACAAACTGGAAAAAAACAACAACCAAGCTGGCCAATAGTGGTAGCAATGAGAAACATCAACCCCCCCCCCTGAGTAAGCTCCATAGAACAGAGATAATTCGTGGAAGGGTCCATACTCCGTCCCCATACAAGGTGCATGGGCCCACAGTGAAATAGCGCTGCTCAGGGATTTCCCCACCATCGGACAGGGTTCCTATGGCATGCACATGTCCCGCAACATCAGGGCGGGCATGTCGGAACGGGCAACCGGGCAGATGCTGGAAAATGGGATACAGAGGGCTGCAGGCGACACATGCAGTGGCGCAGCTGGGCCACAGTAGGGACTAGGGTGATGCTCAGTTGGCCCATAGGAATGCGTAAACAGTAGAGCCAGACAGCAGCTGATGAGGGCCCAACATGGGCACGAGTGTGTTTCGCAAAGCGTCACAGGGGAAAGTACCCAACAGCAACCCCCAAGGGCACGGAACACTGGCAGGCGGGGCTAGGGGGGAGCATGGACGTCTATGCAGGCACCCCTACCCCAGAACACGCACCATAGGCATCTGCCTACCTGCACACTGGATGGCCTGAGACCACGCACCGCCAGCTCCACCAGCAGAAGGGCAGGTCAGCATGGTGGCTGAGGGATACTGGTGGTGGAGGGGGCAGTGGCAGCTGCCCGGAGCAGACCGTGGCCTAGCCAACAGTCATGGTATCACCAGGGAATGCACCATCTCTGTGAGAACATGGTGGTGCAGTGCACAGAACCACTGTATGCAGAAGCAGAAGGTCACAGGTTCAAGTCCCAGCTGTGGTTTCTGCCAACCCAGTCCTCATATTTTACCCACTACTATAACGTGCTAATACAGGCAGAACCGTTCTTGCAGATGACCTAAACATGCCCAAAACACCATCATTTTACCCTACAGAGCACAGAAACCATAAACATTCACATTACCTAGAGCAGAGCCTCCCAAATGCAGTCCTGGAGGGCCAAACACCATTCCAGTTCCATGCTGCCTCTGATAAAGATGCCTGTGCTGCATTTCTATGCGCCACCCCCATGGTATGCAGATGTATCTCATGCATATTCATGAGGGACAGCATGAAAACCCGAACAGTGTTTGGCACCACAGGACTGGAGTTGGGAACCTCTGCCGTAAAGCAGCAGCCAACAGGGGCAGACACACCCGCACCCACAGGCCCCATTATCCCAAGCCTCCTGGAGAGGCAGGACTTTGGGCTCTGCGTGCATCTCCCAATACTAGCACTTGCATACCTTAGTAATGCCACCCTAAACCTGGGAATATGGTACACAGCTATCAAAAGGTTGCTATGAGTACTGGCAGATAGCAATTTCTAGGTTAAGTACAATGTTCGGAGTGAGCTGCATCATAGCAACCTTTCTGATGTCTGTGGTGTGTGCTTCAGGTCTGGTCTCTGACAGTGTTTGCCACCCTCGGGAGTGACCCCCACCAGTATTGCGTACCATATCCATGCCTGCACTGTGCCCAGGACTGGTGTGGTGGCCAGGGCTGCTAAACACCTCTATAGTAGCACAATGCTGGCCTAGGTGTGGGAGTGTGTGTCTGTCTATCCAGTGTGTGGTGGCTGCAAACACCCTCCACAGCCCACACTGCTAGCACTGTTGCCAGTATTGGCCTGCCAATGTGCATAATGAGGAGCAAGGTACTGTGGGAATAGCCTGGATAGGGTGGCCTGGCCTGGCCGCATCTGCACAGGGCATAGGGCAATGGCCGGACATTGTAGTGCCCGGTACCACCTGCACGGACAGGGTGGCCATAGCATGTCCTGCTGGGAGGTCACTCTCACCCTGACTGAGCAGTGACCATGGCATGGCTAGGTTCCCCCATAGTGCTATATAGCATTTCTTTTATGTGATATTTATGGGTTTCCTTTTGGGGCCCAATCACTGACTTATCTGCTTGGTGTGTATGCTGATATCCCCGTTCTGGGTACATGCATCTTCTCCGGGACCATGCACTATGGACTAGCTAGTGGACTGTCTGCAGCTAGTATGTGTCTTGCTGGAACACCGTGCAGGGTGCAGCGGCTGGAGGCTTCCTGTTGGAGAATGTCAGATAATGGTGGGGGGCAGCTGAGCATTTCCAGACCTGCTGTCTGTCTGCTATTGCATTATGGATGTGTAGTGCTCTGCATTGCCTGCCCTGTAGGGTGTTTCATCCCGAGTAGGACTGGGGTGATGGTCCTCTCTACTGCCACCATTGCAGGGGGTTGAAAGTGGATCTGTGGACAGGAGATCCTGTCCCCCATCCTGAGCCCTAGAGGGTGTGTTGGGTGGTGGTATGTAATCTCCCTGGTAACCACAGCAGAATGTGGGTGTGGTGCCGTGCAGTCCTCCTGTAGCCAGCCATGTGTTTATTAGTAGCTCTAGCCCACTGGTTACTTCATTGCCCATGGAGCCAGAGGTCATAGGTTCACAACCCACAGTGGGGTTCATTGATAGGGCTGTCTTAGGCATTGTCTATTTTTACTGTATATTAGTGCTGCCAGCAGAACCACCCTCAGGGTACTGTCACCTTAGGGTAGCTCAAAAGGCGCCCTATAGGGCACCTTTTATGGCGCCCTATAGGGCGCGCCTTACACGGCGCCCTATAGGGCGTGCCTTACAAGTCGCCCTATATGGTGCGCCTTCCACTTCGCCCTATAGGGAGCGCCTAAATATTCCTATCAAATGGTATATAATACATGACCATGTCAGAGAGAACGTCACTATTGGAACATATTGCATAAGACGGGTACAATTTTCTTGACATATGCAAACTGTAACCTGCCTGCAGACTGTGGATTAAAATATTATAGTCGGCTTTCAAAGGGTTACACAGGATGCCTCAGCCAGCCTTTTTCATTAGGCACACTGGGGAATCGAACCCATGACTCTTGTACCATCAGTCTGTGTAGTAACCATTGTGCTACAGCTCTGTTTCTGTCTTTGGGTGTCTGCGCGCTGTCTTAGGCGTGCGCGCAGTGGCACGCGCTGTAGCGATTGTTGCTGCGTGGCACGTAATAACGCGCGCAACTGCGCGTTATCGGTTACGATGTCCCGCCCATGTCCTTTTTTGGCTTTCCTTCCACTAACGCGGCTCCTAACGCGAATTGCACTAACGCAGTTTAGTAAACATACCCCTTAGAGAATTGCTTCTTTCAAATCTACATCTCTCCTGTGCTCAAGTCTTCTCAAACACAAAATTGCCCCCACTCCTGAAAACTACCCCCTGCAATTGCTCCCCACCACAAAATGCCACTGCCCACCAAAATATCCTTCAAACTCCACCATGATGCCACAAGTTGCCCTCACCCCAAAACTACTCCCATAACTGTACACCACTCAGCAGTGACACCACCTCCCAAAATATACACCCTGCAACTGACTCACTGCCCCACATATTTCCAGACCAATAAAAACTACCCCCTGCAACTGCCCCAACACCCTGCAAACTGCTACCACCCCAAAAAACTACCCTTGCAACTGACCCATCACCCCACAACACCCCAGAAAATACACTACCCCTAAAAATCATCCCACTGCAACTGCTTCACCACCCCAGAGACTGTCCCACACCCAAAAAGGAGTGGAGGAGTGGAGTGGCCTAGTGGTTGGGGCAAGGTACCTCAGGCCGGAAGGTCAGGGGTTCAAATCCCACTAGAGGACAGCAACCCTGGGCCGGAAGGACTGGGGTTTCTAGTCCCACAGATGCTCCTTGTGGTTTTGGGCAAGCCACTTAACCCTCCATAGCCCATGTTCCCTGTAAAATAGTTATCTCCAAGATATAATGCCCTGCTCAATGTCATTTCAGTTTGTTCAATGTAAACCACCTTGATATCATGAAAGGCAGTATATAAGAAATGTTAAATAAATAAATAAAAATAAAAACTATGCTCTCCACAATTACTCCACAAAATACCCCACCACCTAAAGCTACCCCTGCAATGCCTCACCACCCTGCTAACTGTCCCCACTGCCAAAAAATACTCCCCACACATACACATATGTATTTATTTTAGTTATTTAACTATTTTTATATTCCTCCTTTTCAGAATGTCAAGGCGGTTCACAGTTTAACAGATTACCTGAATATTGAACTTACATAGGAACAAATAGAAACATATGAACATAAGGAAGAATATGCATATTGCAGGAAATTCAAAGTGGATGAGCAGGTTGGAGGGGAGCAGAACCAGGTAATGAGAATAATTAACTATTTATACAAAGTGCTAAGAATAGCTAACTGGAGGGTAGAGTTCTGTCCACATATAATACATATTGTACACACGCAAACACATGCACATCACGGACACATATACACAAATATTCCAGCATATGCACACCACATACATACTGTCCCCCTCAGCCCCCTCTGGTGGCGGCGTAGTGGTTCCACAGGGGCTGGGGAGCGCATAAGAAATAAAGGGTTTCAGGGTTGACCTGTTGTGAGGGTCAATGAGGTAGCAGGCCTCATTGTCAGCCTCAAGGTCAACTTCCTAAAAAGTAACTCTTGCCAAGTGTAGGGTAAAGAAAAGGCTTTTATTTCACCTTTGCGCATAAAGAAGTTCAAAATATGAGGTAATGAGTAACAGAACACAAACTTTGGTTGCATCAAAATGTGAATCAGCAAAAACACTCAAAATAACATGGTTATCCGTCACCAACTTAAAACATAAGGTTTCCAGTATTCTTTGCATACATGGGATTTGTTTGCCTTTTACTTAAACATCTCCTTGTGCAATAATCACATTCCATTGGTTCTATGTCTTCAATACCCTCAGATTCCCCTGGCAGCCATTCCATTTCTACGGGGTCCGAATCTGAGGTCTCTGAGATCTCTGGGATGTTAAAGCCTGGTTTTCTAAAAGCATGCCATACCGTATCCCAGTGCTGGCTTGGGAGTTTGGGGCGTCGGCTTTTAGGTATATTATAACTCCCTGGGCTTACTGCCGTTTCAGGATTAAAGGTTTGCTTCTTCCAGTCTCTGGCAGCACTAAACTTTTTCCTGTAAAACTTATCTGGTATTTCTGGTTTAAAACAGTCCTTATTATCCAGATAAAAGCTAGCCCTTTGTTTCTCTCTAGGCTTCTTGTGAAAGGCTTGAGGGCTAGTCTGAAAGTCTTTTGCTTCAGGTAATTTCCAACGATCCCAGGATATCTTTCCTGTTTTAGAATGAGGTATAATTCTTTTGAGGTAAGGCTGCTGCTGAGGGGCCTGTCTTCCACCTCCACCCCTGTGGCAGTTGATTAGGGGCCGCGCCCTCTCAGCTATATCCTCTCTCTTAAGGCTATGAACCTTTCTTTCATCCTTCAAGTTACTTTTGTAAAAACTTTTAAAAGTACCTTTTTTCTCTTGAAGGTTTCTCCTCCAGTTAGAAGGATAAGCCTCTCCTTCCTTGGCTGTCCTCTGTATGACTGCCTCTTGCAGTTGTGTATGGCCTTCCTCTAGGCCTGCTCTTGGGCCTTCAGCTCGGCCTGCTCTCCCAGTAGCTTTCACTCCTTGAGCTCTTCTGGGTTTGTCAGTGACTTCACCTCGGTCTCTGACTCCGGCTTCTGGAGCTTCCCTTGGCACTGCTTCCTGCGCTTCCTGTGAAGGTCTCTGCCAAGCTCCTTGCCTCCTCCTGTGCTTCCCCTCTGGGTTGCTCCTTGACTGCCTCTCTGGCTTGCCCCTTGGCTGCCTCTCCGGCTGGCTCCTTGGCTGCCTTGGCTTCCTCCCTTGCAATGCTCTGTCCCTGCTTAAATCCAGAGCAGCTGCTTCTGAGTCCTGCCCATAGAGGTGTGGTTCTTCCACTTCCAGGCTTGCTCTCCTGCTCCCTCTATGTGTCCCTTCTCGTAATTGCAGGTAAATCTTGTTTTTTTCAAGATTTAAAACTTTCTTTCCTTGCGTCAGAGGGCCCGCGGTATCACATATCCCCCTTCTCAAAATATTACGGGCTGGGGGAAGCTCTTCACCGCAGCACGTAATCCATGACTTGCGGCCCGCTTTTTCCTGCTGCTCACGACCATAGGTGACATGTCTGCCGATTTCCGGCCTCTTGTTGAGGTGATCTCCGCGCTTAGTATATGTCCAAAGCGCGTCCCGCTCCTTCCAAGGGCGTAGGAGATTAGCATGGTAGACCTGTTCTCTACCTTTTGAGTTTTTCACCACATAGGAGGTGGTGCCTACTGGGTGTACTACGGTATGGGGACCCTTCCATTGATACTCAAATTTTGGGGTCGCCCCAGGAACCAGAACCACTACCTTCTCCCCGACCTTCAAATGTCTTGACTTCGCTCGTCTATCATAGTAGTGTTTCTGTTTCTGTTGGCTTTCCTTAAGCCTTTCCGTAGCAATTTGGGCAGTTCGTTCGAGGCGTGTCCTTAAATTCCGTAAGAACAGGGGTACACCTATTTCTTCTTCCAGGGGTTCAACCCACTGCTCTTTCAAAACATCCAGTATGCCTCTAGGTGAGCGCCCATACATGAGCTCGTATGGTGATGTGCCCAATGAACTTTGCCTTCTTTCGCGGCAGGCATATAGTATGAAGGGTAGCATGGTGTCCCACTCCTTCATCTCTCCGTTTAAAGCTCGTCTCAGCATTTACTTTTGACTTTGATTAAGACGCTCTACCAATCCATTGCATTGGGGATGGTAGGCCGCCGTCTTTACATGTTGGATCCCGAATGCCTCCCAGACCTGGGCGAGGTATTTCGATAAAAAGTTGCTTCCTCTGTCTGTTAAGACTTCCTGCGGGAATCCGACCTCACAGAACAACTTGACCAATTCCGCTGCGATCGCCTTGGCGGAGATATTCCTTAGGGGCACTGCCCAAGGGAATCGCGTGGCCTGGTCAATTATTACAAAGATGTATTGAAAACCGCGTGGGGTCTTGATTAGGGGTCCGACGATGTCCATGGCCAGTCTTCTAATGGGCTCTGCTATTACCGGCATCGGAACTAGCGGTACTCCCGCTGGCCGGTGCGTGGTAACCCTCTGGCAGGAGGCACAAGACTCGCAAAAACGGGTGGTCTCCCGGAAAACACCTGGCCAATAAAATCTTTCTAAAATTTGGTCCAGGGTGCCTTGTGGACCTTTATGGCCTCCTGTAGGATGGTCATGGGCTAGTCGGAGGACAGATAGTTTAAACTTGCTCGGGACGACCAATTGCTTACGGATCAGTCCCATCCGTGGATTTCTACTTTCTCTGTACAAGAGTTCTTCGTCCATTATAAACCTAGGGTAGGTCTCACAGTCTTCTTGAGCCTGTTCGATTGCTCGGACCAAAGCTGGGTCCGCCCTCTGCTCCATTTTAAAGGAGGGAAATTTCTCTACCACGTCTGCGGGTACCCAAGGCATACTTTTTCCGGCCTCCAACTCGGCTCTCCCCTGGGATCGGCTTTTCCTCTCTTTTCTTCGCATAGCTTTAGGCTTTCGTCCCCTTCATGCTGGGTCCCCTATCAGCTCGTCATGCGAAGGTAAATCATCCCGGGTCGTCTCTCTTGAACAAGAAGGCTTCTCACTATCCTGAGAATGGGCTCTCGTAGAGACTAGAGCGTTAGATTCCCTCTTTATACTATTCAACTGAGGTGCGCGAACTTCCGCGCGACCGGGGTTAGAGATGCATCTAGGGTTTTTTCAAGGTCAGGTGGCATGCCAGTGGAAGCTGGTTTAACATGAGGCAAACACTCTTCCTTCAAAGTTTTCCTAAATTGTGGCCAATCTCTGCCCAGGACTAAGTCCTGCGGTAACCTTGGCACCACTGCCATTGGCATTTCTTTTTTAATGCCCATACCCTTTATCCATAACTTATAAATGGGGTAGGGTGTGGCTGCGCCATGTACACACTTAATTTTCACATATCCCTCGGGTGATTCTGGAACCAACAGTCCATGATCCTGGATGGTCGACCATAACTTTTTAGAAAGCATAGTCTGGTCGGCTCCAGAATCTAACAATGCTTGTACACTTATTCCGTGTATTTTTACATTGACGAGAAGCCCATCATGCACTATTCTTGGTGACTCCCCCACCAAGGCAGTTCGTGCATGACATTCGTACTGTACATGTCCTTTTTTTCCACAAGCAAAACATTTTTTTGTATTCACTTTCTCCAGGGGTTTATAACTCTGCCACCTACCACCTGGAGGACGTGAGGGACTTCCCCTTCCTTGTGCCTCCAATCCCATGGCACTTCGTGGACTTACACTAGGCTGTGTCACCTTTTCAGCCTCTAAGTATCTTTCAGTGAGCACAATAGCTTCAGTGGTATTGCTACAATTTTGGAGCATCAGAAAGTTCTGCACCCTATTAGGTAGTGCATTCATATACTGCTCTAAAATTATTGCATCCATGAGCGTATTTATACTTCTCCTTTCAGGTTGTAGCCACTTGTAAGCAAGACTACGCAACCTGTGGCCTAATGCCTTAGGTGTCTCATCTACCTTAAGCATAGCAGCCCTGAACATTTTATTGTACGCCACTGGCGTAAGACCAACGCGATCTCTAATTGCGTTTACTACATCCTGATATGAATTTGCTAGCTCTGGGGGTATTGACCTGTAGGCCGCCAGCGCTTCACCTGTAAGTGATGCCGCTAGGCGTATGGCCCACTGCTCCTCAGGCCACTTAGCAGAATTCGCAATCCTAGCAAAAGTGTCTAGAAAGTCATCAATATCGTCACTCGGACTGAGTTTCCCTATCATTAAGTCCGAACAGGACCAGTGTCCGTGTTCAGGGTTTACCCGTCCGACGAGTGATGTTCCTTCCTTCTTGCTTTGAGCCAGCTCCTCTCGCTGTTGCGCAAGCCATGCGCTCATAGTTTCTATGACAGGTGTCTGCTGCTCTTTCATCGCCTTTAGCGCCTGTTCCTGGCTCTGTTGTGCCAGCTCAGCCTGTTTGGTGAACTGGTGTGCCATCCAGGCACACAGTTCCTTGGGCTCCATCGTACCTGTTGAGAAATCAAACAGAGAGAAAACCCAAGTGCGGCTCTTTCACAAATATATATTTTTTTTTCAGACCCTCTACTTTTTTTTTTTCAACTTCCCCAGGTGTCCAACACTAGGTAGGGTTATATACGCCTTACCTTGCTCTAGTGTTGCATCAGCTTTTTGGGGAATATACGTGCGGTCGTCCAGGGTTTGCTCCACCGCTCCTGGAATCTCCAAAGGACCTCCCACCTTCAGGATTTTCCTTTTTCTTCTTTTTCAGCTCCGGTCCGGATTCCTAGGACTCTGCTCCTGGTTTTTAACTCCGGTCCACTTTCTTGTAACTGCTCCGGTCTCCTGATTTTCCCTTCCGATCCGTTTTTTTTTAATACAGGACGGTCCGGGTTTTACTTGCAGTTTTTTTTTTTTGTTGTTTTTTTTTTTTTCAAAAAGAAAAGAGCTTCTATTTCTCTTTTGTGTAGTTCCCCACGTTGCTCTGTACACTCAAGAGTACCCCAAAAATCCTGCCAACTACGCCACTTATGTCCCCCTCAGCCCCCTCTGGTGGCGGCGTAGTGGTTCCACAGGGGCTGGGGAGCGCATAAGAAATAAAGGGTTTCAGGGTTGACCTGTTGTGAGGGTCAATGAGGTAGCAGGCCTCATTGTCAGCCTCAAGGTCAACTTCCTAAAAAGTAACTCTTGCCAAGTGTAGGGTAAAGAAAAGGCTTTTATTTCACCTTTGCGCATAAAGAAGTTCAAAATATGAGGTAATGAGTAACAGAACACAAACTTTGGTTGCATCAAAATGTGAATCAGCAAAAACACTCAAAATAACATGGTTATCCGTCACCAACTTAAAACATAAGGTTTCCAGTATTCTTTGCATACATGGGATTTGTTTGCCTTTTACTTAAACACATCTCCTTGTGCAATAATCACATTCCATTGGTTCTATGTCTTCAATACCCTCAGATTCCCCTGGCAGCCATTCCATTTCTACGGGGTCTGAATCTGAGGTCTCTGAGATCTCTGGGATGTTAAAACCTGGTTTTCTAAAAGCATGCCATACCGTATCCCAGTGCTGGCTTGGGAGTTTGGGGCATCGGCTTTTAGGTATATTATAACTCCCTGGTCTTACTGCCGTTTCAGGATTAAAGGTTTGCTTCTTCCAGTCTCTGGCAGCACTAAACTTTTTCCTGTAAAACGTATCTGGTATTTCTGGTTTAAAACAGTCCTTATTATCCAGATAAAAGCTAGCCCTTTGTTTCTCTCTAGGCTTCTTGTGAAAGGCTTGAGGCCTAGTCTGAAAGTCTTTTGCTTCAGGTAATTTCCAACGATCCCAGGATATCTTTCCTGTTTTAGAATGAGGTATAATTCTTTTGAGGTAAGGCTGCTGCTGAGGGGCCTGTCTTCCACCTCCACCCCTGTGGCAGTTGGTTAGGGGCCGCGCCCTCTCAGCTATATCCTCTCTCTTAAGGCTATGAACCTTTCTTTCATCCTTCAAGTTACTTTTGTAAAAACTTTTAAAAGTACCTTTTTTCTCTTGAAGGTTTCTCCTCCAGTTAGAAGGATAAGCCTCTCCTTCCTTGGCTGTCCTCTGTATGACTGCCTCTTGCAGTTGTGTATGGCCTTCCTCTAGGCCTGCTCTTGGGCCTTCAGCTCGGCCTGCTCTCCCAGTAGCTTTCACTCCTTGAGCTCTTCTGGGTTTGTCAGTGACTTCACCTCGGTCTCTGACTCCGGCTTCTGGAGCTTCCCTTGGCACTGCTTCCTGCGCTTCCTGTGAAGGTCTCTGCCAAGCTCCTTGCCTCCTCCTGTGCTTCCCCTCTGGGTTGCTCCTTGACTGCCTCTCTGGCTTGCCCCTTGGCTGCCTCTCCGGCTGGCTCCTTGGCTGCCTTGGCTTCCTCCCTTGCAATGCTCTGTCCCTGCTTAAATCCAGAGCAGCTGCTTCTGAGTCCTGCCCATAGAGGTGTGGTTCTTCCACTTCCAGGCTTGCTCTCCTGCTCCCTCTATGTGTCCCTTCTCGTAATTGCAGGTAAATCTTGTTTTTTTCAAGATTTAAAACTTTCTTTCCTTGCGTCAGAGGGCCCGCGGTATCACAATACACAGCTGACTAATAATTCCCTAGCTGTGATGTACTGCATTTTATGTTATTTACATATATTTTCATTTTCTTAACTGTTATTTCTACTGTAAAATCTACAAACTGAAATATACTACTTTCTTATTGTTTCTATACCTAATACCTACTGCCATCGGCAGGGCTACTGTACATTAAGGCACTGACAAGCTAGGGACATATCTTGATACCAGAGTTTAGGGGAGCTCTCAGATGCACTCAGGAAAGCAGGTTAGAATGGATGACAGTGTGCCTTTTTCAGGATTCTAGTGATTTTTACATTAATGACCAGAAGCTAAAAGGATGGCTAATATATGTGGACATTTTTCATGGAAGCATAGAAACACAGAAAATGATGGCAGACGACCTACTGTAGCTAGTCTGCCCTTTCACAAAAACTATAAAGTTCTGCAAGCCCATTGTCTCTATCAGAGATCCTCTGTATTTGTCCCATGCTTTTTTGAATTCAGATGCAGTTCTCATCTCCACCACCTTTACTGGGAGGCTGTTCCATGCATCTACCACCCTTTTCCTAAAGAAATTTCCTCATTTGCTCCTGAGTTTATTCCTTTTCACTTTCATCTTATGCTCTCTCATTCCAGAACATCCTTTCAACTGGAAAAGGGCTACCTCTTTATCTTTATCTTTATTCGGTTTCTTGATAAACCGCCTAAACCATAAGGCATCAAAGCGGTGTACAATAAATGGGCTGCAGGGAGGAAAGATAGAAAAGAACGCCATGGTATGACAGGAAAGAAAAGAGAAGGAGAAAAGAGGAGAGAGAGTAAAAAGGGCAGAGCGACACAAATAGAAACTTAAAACAAGAGAGAGGGGACTGAGGGGGTAAACAAGGGTAAGGGGTACCGGAGTGAAGGGTTCTATGAATGGTGATGAAATATTAGAGGGTACTGGGAGCAGTAAGTATGAATGAGGGAGCCAATAGTGTCAAAGAGAAACTGGAAGATCAAAAGCTTGTGTAAAGAGGTGTGTTTTAAGGAGGGACTTGAATTGTGGAAAAGAAGGCTCAGTACGGAGGGGGAGGGGGAGGGAATTCCACAGGGCAGGAGCAAGGAAGAAGAAAGCAGAGTGGTGAGTAAGTTCGAGGTGCGCTTGAGAAGGGGAAGGGAGAAAGAGACGGTTACCATGGGAGGAACGAAGAAGGCGAGGAACAGGCTGGTGAAAAATGAGATCGGAGAGATACTGAGGGATACCGGAGTGGAGGGTTTTATGAATGGTAATGAGGTATTTGAAGATAAAGCGGCATCGAATAGGGAGCCAATGGAGGGAAAGGAGACAAGGGGTGATGTGATCACGGGGAGAGAAGAAAGTAACCAGGCGGGCGGCGGTATTTTGAATAAGTTGGAGACGGCGTATCTGAGAGGAGGGGAGACCAGCAAAAATGGAATTACAGTAATCAAGGCGAGAAATTACAAGGGAGAGGACTAAAGTAGTGAGAGAACTAGAGGAAAGATAAGGACGAAGGGACCTGATACGACGAAGGTGGAAGAAGCAGCTGCAGACCAAGGAGGAGATGTGGGAGTGGAAAGACAAGGAGGTGTCGAGGGTTACACCAAGATAACGAAGGCAGGATACAAGAGGAATGGGCAGGGATGACATTAAAGGAGCCAAGGTGGGAGGGGAAGTTGAGAAGGAAAACCAAATGGCCGATGAGTATTTATGCACTGAGGTATTTAAATGTCTATCATAGCACTCCTCTCCAACCTTTCCTCCATATATTGAAATTAGATCTTGCCTACTAATTGTCTTTCCTTGAATCCCTCCAGTTCAGTCCAGATGCGTGGGTTTATGCAAACCTGCCAGCAGAGGGAGGCTGAGAACCACTGGTTTGATTTTGAATCATGCTATAAAGGGTCCTGTGCAGCCTCACTCTCACTAGTATTTTTCAGTCTCCAGCAGATGGAGCCTGTGCAGGCTGAAGTGGATTGGAAAGGATGAGGATTTTGGGGCATAGGTTGGATGTTGCTAGTTCTAGTAGCCCTGGGGTGAGAAACCTGGTGGTGCCGGGTCCCTCCCACCACCCCCCATGTTGCTACCACTCTTCCGAGATGGGGAAAAACTGGTATAAAGGGTCCTGTGCAGCATTGCTCTCATCAGCATTTCTGTAACAAAGCAGACTCTGCAACTAAAAATTATTAAATACTTATCCACTACACTACTTATCAAAAACACTACCCGGTATACTCACCTAAGAGGTTTTCCTGCTCCAACGAGCTTACGGAATAGGAGACATCACCAAAGTTTCCAAGACCGCAAACAGAAAATATGCTCACTAGCATCATCTAGGAATTCACTGGATACCCCAAATGATTGAGATGGAAATGCAACAGAAATTCTCGGCTCCACTGTCCCATGACAACTACTGACATGAAAGGCTGGAGACAAAATGAAGAATATAAGGCGGGTCCTGGACTGGAGTGGAGGGACTCAAGGAAAGACAATTAGCAGGAAAGGTCTAATTTTGCCTTCCTCATCGTCCCTCCAGTCCAGTCTAGAAGTGTGGGATGTAACAAAGCATCCAATTGGGAGGGAAACAGAACAGCCCGGCCTGAGTTTGAAAGAGTACCATCCACCGAGTTGAAACCTTGTCATGACAATAAAACCTGAAGCAGACCCAAACTAGCCTCAATTCAGGTACCGCTAATGGAGATACGCAGTCCCCTGCTTTAGCTACTGCAACGTTCACTAGAAGACATTGTTCTCTGAGCCATAACAAGCGGCTCCCTCTTAAAACCTGCTATAGACGAACCAAGAGGCAAGGCCCACATAAAATAGACTATACTGTCAGAATAAAATATGCCAGAACAATGAGAATGCAAGGTACAGAGCCCCTGCAAGCAGACATACCCAGCATTAAATGGTAAGGATCGACTTGGAACCCAGAGAGAGACATGCCTGCGGGAGACTAAAAAGACAAAGGGGTATGTTTACTAAACCGCGCACACGTGCGCGACGCACAAGAGCGTACGCTAATGATGCACTTAAGTGTTCTTAAGTGCTGCGCATGCGTGTGCGTCACATTAACGGGCCGGCGGACGTGTGCGGGGCGCTGATGTGCGATAGAGGCGGGGAAAGGCTTACGGAGGGCGGAGGAAGGCCCCCGAGGGGCGGAGGGACGGGGTCAATGGGTGGAGAGTGGGAGGGGAGAGGCTCCCTGCACAGGAGTGGGGCTGAATTTCGGCCAAAAAAATACCGCGAGTGAAACCCTCGCGTTAGAGCCAATTTAAAGGGAAGAGAAACCATTTCCGTCAGCAATGTACAGCAAAACCGGGGAAACCTGAATAACGTGAGCAGTGTGATACATGTGCACAGAACAAAATAGCAAAAATAAAATGAAACTGACCACAAAAAATTCCAAATAAATTATAATCCAGCTGGGCAACAGTGATATTAATCGGCAACCATAAAAAACACTCCCAGGAAAGCTCCAAAAAAAAAGAAATGATTTTTGGAAGGGTTCAAAAATCACTGCATTTTAATGGAGCTTTCCTGGGAGTGTTTTTCATGTTGCTCATCACTGTTGCCCAGCTTGGCCTTGGTTTTTTTCCCCTATTTTTGGAGGTCATTTTTGAGGTTTAATTGCACCTTTGCCCCCATACAAGGTAAACGAGCCCACAATAAAAATGTGCAGAGCAGGGTGTCTGACTCGTGCGGCCAGGTTACCTATCTCCAGAGACTGCACTGTCTCTGTGGCCACAGTGTGGTGCAGTGGACACAGCCAGTGCTTGTAGGACCAGAGGGTCACAGGTTCAAAACCCAGCTGGGGCTCCTGCCAACCCAGTCCCCATAGTTTTACCCACCACTAAACAGTGATAGTGTAGCAGCAAAGCGCAGACAAACCAATGATACCAGGAGTCTGTTCAAAAGGTCCAAATCATTTATTTGTGCACAAGTCTCAAAATGGCTGAGCAAAGTTTTCAAGCATTACAACAACTTTTATAGACTTCTGTTCCATTCTAGGTATAGAAAAACATTTCATTGGTCCCGGTAACCTTCCGTACCTCCCGTACCTCTTCTATTGGTCCCGGTACTGATAAGGTTATCCAGTTATGTCCCTCCAGTGGGCATGACACCTGCATACCCCCCTTCTAGTCCCAATTACAATGGTCAGTTCATCAACTTGTTACTTTCACACTCTCAAGGTTATAGAACCAATTTGTACGTGCAGAGGAGCTGGGCTCTGCAACTCATCTGTCAGCACTCCCAATTATTTCTTTGCAGATGTACTTTTTCTTATCAGTAACTTTTAAACATGTCTTTTCTGTATTTTTCCATCTTTCAATACTGCAGTTCTGCTTACCTAAGCTAATTCAATATTTCTACTGAGTTCTATCTTACAATAGCAGCATATTGGGGGATGTGCAATCCTATATGCCTCTCCACAGGCCTCATTTACAGGTCAAGCTAGCCATGCTGGCCTGCTTATGTTCGGACACTGTGGGTCACAGGCCTGCACCTGCCACAATAGTACAGACACTCCTTTATGGCAGAGAACATAAGCATGGTTCCAACACCTATATTTTACCCTACAATGCACACAAACCATAACAATGGCCATTACCTACAGCCGAGTCCCCCAAATTCAGTCCTGGAGGGCTCCACACCATTCAGGATCCATGCTGCCTCTAATAAGAGGGAGAGGGAGGAGTAACCTAGTGGTTGGGGCAAGGTACTTCAGGCCAGAAGGTCGGGGGTTCAAATCCCACTAGAGAACAGCAACCTTGGGCTGGAAGGACTGGGGTTTCTAGTCCCACAGATGCTCCTTGTGGTCTTGGGCAAGCCACTTAACCCTCCATAGCCCATGTTCCCTGTAAGTATTAGTGTATGTGTCTCATATCCCTGCTTGTTAAATGCATCCCCCAATTGTGTTGTGACCGCTTTGATTGAAGGATAAGGCAGTATACAAAAACTGTCTAAATAAAATAAAGATGCCTGTGCTGCATATCTATGCACTACCCCCATGGTATGCTGATGTAGCTCATGCATATTTATGAGGGACAGCATGAAAACCCGAACAGTGGTTGGAACACCAGGCTGGAGTTGGGACACTCTGCCGTAAAGCAGCAGCCAACAGGGCCAGACACACCCACAGGCCCCATTGGCCAAAGCCTCGTGGAGAGGCAGGACATTGGGCCCTGCCTGTATCTCCCAATACTAGCAGTTGCATACCTTAGCAATGCCACCCTACACATGGGTATATGGTACACAGCTATCAAACATTGCCCATGATAACTGACAGATATCAATTCCTACGTTAAGCACATTTTGCTCATTGATCTCCACCATAACAATCATTGTGATGTCTGCGGTGTGCGCTGCAGGTCTGGTCTCTGACAGTGTTTACCACCCTGGGGAGTGACCCCCAAAAGTAGTGCGTACCATATCCATGCCTGTACTGTGCCCAGGACTGGTGTGGTGGGTATGGCTGCTGGACTCCTCTATAGTAGCACAATGCTGGCATAGGTGTGGGGGTGGCTGTCTGCCTATCCCAGGGGTGGGCACCTCCGGTCCTGGAGGGCCGCAGACCAGTCAGGTTTTCAGGATATCCCTAATGAACATGCATGAGATATATATGCATTAGAGATATCCTGCCAACCTGACTGCTTTGTGGCCCTCCAGGGCTGGATTTGGAGACCCCTGCCTTACACATCTGTCATTTCAGATCGTGAGTGGGCAAGGTACAGATGTCCTAGACATCGAAAGGGTATATAGAATGTGTCACATTCCTCCTCGATTCTCAACACCACCAAAAAGTTGTCTAATAGACAATTTTTTGGTGGTGGTGAGAATTGAGGAGGACTGTGACAAATTCTATCTAACCTTTTTGATGTCTTGGACATCTGCACCTTGTCCACTCACAATCTTAAATGACAGAGGTGTAAGGCAGGGGTCTCCAGATCCAGCTCTGAAGGGCCACAAACCAGTCAGGTTGGCAGGATATCTCTAATGCATATATATCTCATGCATATTCATTAGAGATATCCCGAAAACCTGACTGGTCTGCGGCCCTCCAGGACCAGGTTTGCCCACCCCTGGTCTATCCAGTGTGTGGTGGCTGCAAACACCTTCCACAGCCCACACTGCCAGCAATGTTGCCAGTATTGGGCTGCCAATGTGCATAATGAGGAGCAAGGTACCATGGGTATAGGCCGGACAGGGTGGCCTGGCCAGGGTGCATCTGCACAGGGCATAGGGCACTGACTGGGACATATTAGTGCCTGGCCACCACCTACACAGACAGGGTGACCTCAGTATGTCCTGCTGAGAGATCACTCTCACCCTGACTGTGCAGTGACCACAGCATGGCTAGGCACCCCCATAGTGCTATATAGTATTTCTTTTGTGTGATAGATATGGGTTTCCTTTTGGGGCCCAGTCACTGATTTAACTGTTTGCTCTGTATGCTGACATCCCAGTTCTGGGTGCATGCATCTCCACTGGGAACATGCACTGTGGACTAACTAGTACACTGTTTGCAGCTGGTATGTGTCTTGATGGAGCAGCTTGTGGGGTGCAGTGGCTGATGATTTGCTGCAGGAGAATATCAGCTAGTGGTGGGGTGCAGCTCACCATATCCAGGCCTAATGTCTGTCTGCTATTGTGGTATGGATGTGTATAGAGCTGCAGTGACTGCCCTGTGGGGTGTCTGTTCCTCAGCAGGACCTGGGTTGATGGTCCCCTCTACGGCCACCTTTGCAGGGAGGTAGAATGTGGATCTATTGATAGGAGACCTTGATTGCCACCCTCTGCCCGGGGGGGGGGGTCCATGGGGGCTGCACCTGACTGAAACAGACAGAGATATCCAAGGTGTTTGTGCAGAAACTACCTATCTCACACATTAACACTGGTTTAGACCTCCGGCATGGCCTCTTTCAGCTATGGAAGGTGTTGTGGACCTGTTCCTGGGCGCCTCATTGCACCCTCAGGGTGAGCACAGTACCCGCACAATGTGACGGTGTGTAGCTATTCTGTGCCAGTAAAACACACGGTCAGTACCCCCTATCAGGCCGAGGTGGTGTGTGTGTGCACATGGTCACTTCCCTCTACCGGGCCGAGGTGCTGTGGGGGTGCATTGCCCATCATGTGTTAATCTGTGGACAGCTGATTTGCATGTGCAGTGCATCATGGGTATGGGTGGGCTAACTCTATCCTGGTGACCACAGCTGACTGTCTGTGTGGTGACGTGCATGCTCTCTGCAGCCAGCCAGGGGCTTGCTAGCAGCTATAGAGCTTTAGCCCAATGGTTACTTCACTACCTCTAAAACCAGAGGTCATGGGTTCAAACCCACAGTGGGGTTATTTGATAGGGTTGTCAAAAGCATTATCTTTTTTTAATGTACATATTTTGATGCCAGCAAAAACACCCTCAGCGTACTGTACCCATAAGGTGCCTCTGAGGGTGCTTTATAGGGCGCCCTATAGGGCACCTTATGGTTCCCATCCATATAAGGTGCACTATACATTCTCCTGTGATGCAACCTATAGGGTGCCCTATAGGGGACATTTTAGGGTGCTGTGGCGGACAGTGCAATTTATAATGTGCCCTATGGGGTGCCTTATAGGGTGCCTTATACGGCACCTTCAATTACGGCACCTGAGGGCGTGTTTGCTGGCAGCAATTCATAACATAAATATAAAGTGCTGCAGGACAAAATATGTACAATGCAAAGCTGATGCCACAGCCAGCCTTACGTATTAGGCACCCTGGGGAGCAAACTCATGACCCCTGTATCAGCAGTCAGTGCCTTAACCATTGTGCTCCACTGCTGCTCCTCCTTGCCTGTCAGCGCACCTATGTATGCTTTTCATTCCTTAAACTGCACAGTGCTGCCATAAAAAACAGTACACTGACCTTGCGGTACCTCATACGGCACCCTCTAAAGCGCCCTATCAGCAACATTCTAGGGTGCCTTGGCTGACAGTGCACTTTAAAATGTGCCTTATAGGGCACCTTATGTTAACATGCTTTGGGAGTGCGTTTGCTAGTAGTGGTAATTAAAATATGAATAAAATGCCTCCTAAAGCAATCTTCCCCATAATATGTTATGCCTCAGCCAGCCTTGTTCATTGGGCACTTTGGGGGATTGAACCCCCAATCCCTGCACCATTGGTCAGTATCTTAACCATTATGCTGTGGTTCTGTTCCTATGATTGCACATCAGCGCGCCGCCTTATGCCGCCCAATATTACACTGGCTCCTAAAGTAATGCCTCAGCTAGCTGTCTTCATTGGGCACTGTGGGGGATTGAATCCCTGATCCCTGCACCGTTGGTCAGTGTCTTAACCATTGTGCTGTGGCTCTGCTCTATTGCTTGCACTTCAGCGCGCCACTTATGCCTCTCGCGCAGCTATCCCATGCGCTAAGGTGCGGGGCGCACATGGGTGCCGCACACCTTAGCGCATATGTAAATTCCGCCTTTCCTTTTTCAGGATGGAACACCCACTCCTTATATGGCACCCGCACGCTACCGGGGCCCGCACTTTAACGGGGTTTTAGTAAACATGCCCCAAAGCTTCAAGTTTATACGAGACCCCATAACAAGAGCAAACAGGTCCACAACATGGGATCATGGAAGACTTGAGCTCTGTACAGTAAAATCAGAAGTTGTTAACCCTAGCCCAAAGCCAAAAAGGGTTAGCAGTAGATAAGGTCCAACAAGTATAACTGGACCTGCATGGAAACTAGAAGTCCCGTACTAATAAAAGATCTCTTTCCCCCTCTTTTTTTTGAAACACCGACGAAGGTAGACTTCATTCCAGTTCCCCACTTAGGAGTGAAACAGCTCACAACTGTCCGAGTTGCAGTGATAGTATTCTGTTTGAAATAAGTGAGTGCCGGAATCCTAAGGCCAAGCATCCATCCGCACTCCTTAACCATCCAAGATGAACCCTTGGGGACGAAGATGACCACACTATAGGGGTCTCTCCTATCCTCGTTTAGCAGGTCTGGACGTCCGATCTGGACATCCAGACCCACCAAACGTCTGGATTGCACTGGCGGGAGCTCTGTTCGTGGGAGGGAGGGGGTGGGCTGGGGAGGAGCAAGGGGGGGTGGTGGGTGTAACGTGATCTCAGATGTACAGGGCAGATTCTGAGGTCAGCCCTGTACGTCCGAGGTCGGCTATGTAGATGGGGGACTTATTCCACATTGGAAGTGGAATAAGTCCCCGTGGACAATGGGGGACCGCGGAGCCAGGCAAAATCAAAGAGATGAGGGGGCGCAGGGGTTCCCCACAGCCCAACCCTGGTCATGGAAGGCCAGATTAGGGGTCAAGCTGCAAGAAAAGAAATTTATTTTTTGTGGCCGGGGATCACAGTTCCTAACAGTGCCATGGCAACAGAACGCTGTAGCAATGTGGCTCCATTCAAGAGCCTGGCTGATTTAGCCGGGTATGTGGCTGGGCGGGCTGCCAATCAAAATCAGTGTCTGGCCTGAACATCCAGGCCGTTAGATCCAATTCTGATCCCACTGACACCTCATCAGGTGTTAGTTACCTCCCTACCTACCCCAGCTCCCACCTACCCCATGTGAGCATTCATTCTTTATAGGGCATCTCCCCAATTAGCTACACACAGGGACTTAGAACAGCACATCTAAAACACATTTAAAAGAGGTTAGCTGCTTTTTTTCTTCAGTACATCTGAAAAACAGGCTGGTACTTTGGTAGGTCTCTCTTTTGCTTCAACCACCTGAATAATGGCTTCACCAATGGTTTCAAGCTCCACCAACTGAATAATGGCTGGGAAAAATCATATCGACAAAGCTGTTGTCTAGACAGAGATCCCAATGGCAATTGAAGGACTGGCTCCATGTGCATGCTGCGTGCTGAAGCTCTCAAGAAACAAGTGGAGGAGCTCAGAGAAGAGGTGGCAAGGCTGAGGAACATTTAAGGCAGTGTGAAGTACATTGATGAGATGCTTCTTGAAACAACCAAGCACTACAGAATGACGAAGGTTGGACATGAGTCACCAGGGCCTGCAGAATCACCAATCCAACTCCTCCAGCCCTTGAATTAAAGAACCATTATACAGCTCTGGAAGTGGAGGAGATGAAAGCATCCCATGAAAGGGAAGAAACAGAGCTTGAACACCCCAATGTTGCAGAATCAGTGACCACAAGGAAGCAAAGGGTAATGGTGGTTGGTGACTCTCTTCTGAGGGGTATTAAAGCATCCATCTGCCAACTAGATTTGATGTCCAGAGAGGTATGTTGTCTGCCGGGTGCCAAAATCTGAGATATTATGGAGAGTTTGCTGAGACTCATCAAGCCCACTGATTATTACCCGATGTTGCTCATCCATGTCAGCACAAATGGTACTGTCGGGTATTCCTCTGAGTGTATAAAAAGTGACTTCATGGCTCTGGGACAGAGAGTGAAGCAGATAGATGAGCAGGTGGTGTTCTCTTCAATCCTCCCTGTTGAGGGTAAAGGCCAAGGCAGAGAAATTTGCATCCTGGAGATAAATGCATGGTTACGTGGATGGTATCATTGAGAGCTTTTGGTTTCCTGAACCTTGGGATGGTGTTCCAAGGGTTGTAGAGTAGAAATGGTGTCCATTTGTCCAAGAAGGGTTGACGTGTCTTCACTAACAGACTAGCTAACCTATTGAAGAGGGTTTTAAACTAGATTCGTTGGGGATAGGTGAAGAATGCCCCAGGTACGAGAAACATTAAATACCTTTTTGGAAATGGGTAAAAGGGGCAACATATGGAAAGCAGTGTTTATAAATGCTTGTAGAATGGGAAATAAGATCCCAGATGTTGAGGCTTTAATGGGAAAGGCTGATTAGATTTAGTGGTAGTAACAGAGACATGTTTCATGGACAACCATGAATGGTATGTAAATATACCAGGCTATAATTTATTCAGAAAGGGCAGGGTAGGAAGAAGAGGAGGAGGAGTGGCACTATATGTAAAAAACAATATTAAAGCTTTGGAAATACAGGGCTTAAAATGGAGAGAGAAGGCACTGTAGGTTAAACTAGAAAGAGGGAAAGAGAAATCCATTTGCAGTGGCGTGATATACAGACCTTGTCACAGGGAGAAGTGGACGTAGATTTAATAGAAGACATATGCAGCATTGCCAGGAAAGGGGAAGTGCTACTGATAGAGGACTTCAATATGCCAGATGTTGATTGGTGCATCCTTGCTGCAGTATCATCTAGAAGTAAGGAGATCCTGGATTCTGTACAAAAAGAACTATTCAGGCAATTGATAACAGAACCCACATGTGAAGGGGCCATACTGGATTTGGTGCTTACCAATGGTGAAAGTGTTTCTGATGTTTTATTTATTTTTATTTATTTAGCTGCATTTATATCACGCTTTTCACCGGGTCAAAGCGGTTGGGGGATACATTTAACACGAGGGGATATGAGACACATACACTAATACTTACAGGGAACATGGGCAATGGAGGGTTAAGTGGCTTGCCCAAGACCACAAGGAGCACCTGTGGGATTAGAAACCCCAGTCCTTCCAGCCACTGTTCCCTCTAAGCTGTGCGCGTGTGCGCGCGCACACACCTCGCCGAGTGAGCGCACATACTTTACAACAGAGCGCACAAAAATTACGGTTCTGATTCTGATAGAAAACAACAGACGTCTTAAAATTTAAAAGTTGTTGTGTATTTACGGTTTTCACAAGTTCTACAATATTTTCTAGTGCAATCAATGTGGTGTACATACTGTATTCTGACGTGTAGTCAAATTTTAAAGTATATAACTCCGAGTGTCGTTATGTGGCGCACAAAAATTTAACCTTCCTTCAAAAGCTGCACAGCTGATATTTTATGCGCACACAGCCTACAGAAAATTAGAGGGAACATTGCTTCCAGCCCAAGGTTGCTGTCCTCTAGTGGGATTTGAACCACTGACCTTCTGGCCTGTAGTACCTTGCCCCAACCACTAGGCCACTCCTCCCTTCATGTTTGATGTTATAGTGGGAGATCAACTCACATCCAGTGTGGTTCAGTATTAGAACTACAGCTGATAAAATCTATTCAAAATAGAGGGTCTCAGACTTTAGGAAAACTAACTTTGCCAAGATGGGCCAATGCCTCAAGGAGTTGTTAGCGGGATGGGAACAGCTGGAGGATGTAGATAAACAGTGAGCAAAACTGAAATGGGATATTTTAAGGACAACCAACCTTTTTGTTAAAATGGTAAATAAAGGTAAAAGGAAGGTGAAGAAAAAGAGGGAGGCCTTCATGAAATACAAGAGATCACAGAAAGAGGAAGACAGGCTTCTCTATTTGGAAAACCTTAGAGAGGCTGGCAAAGTAGTCCAGAAAGCAAAGATTAAAAAAGAGGAAGAAATAGTCAATGCAATAAAATGGGGGGATAAGACATTTTTCAGATATGTTAGTGAGAGGAGGAAGGGAAAAAGTGGTATTGACAGATTCAAGTGTGAAGGGGAGGAATATGCAGAAGCTGATGAGGATAAAGCAGAATTGCTTAACAAATATTTCTGTTCTGTGTTCACAGATGAAAGACCAGGAGCAGGACCTCAGAAAACATCCACAAATGGGAACAGAGGTGAGGGACATCTTGAACGATTGTCAGAAGACTAAGTTCTGAGGAACTAGCTAAACTAAAAGTAGACAAAGCGATGGGACTGGATGGGACGTTCTAGAAGCTCCACTCACTGACCTTTTCAATGCCTCTTTGGAGTCAGGAGTGGTGCCAGAGGCCTGAGAAAGGCACATTGGTTCCTTTACACAAAAGAGGAAGTAAGGATGTGGTTGAAAACTGCTGGCCAGTTAGTTTAACCTTGGTGTTGAGTAAATTATTGGAAGCGCTGCTGAAAGAGAAAATAGTGAGATTTCTGGAGTCCAATGGATTACCGGACCCGAGACAGCATGGATTCACCAGAGGCAGGTCTTGTTAGATAAATCTGATTGATTTCTTTGACTGGGTGACCAGGGAGTTGGACTGAGGGAGAGCTCTAGATGTGGTATATTTAGATTTCAGTAAAGCCTTTAACAGTGTTCTGCACAGGCGACTTATAAACAAACTGAGCACCATAGAGATGCACCCTAAAGTTACTGCTTGGGTTAGATATTGGTTGAGTTGGAAGGCGACAAAGGGTACAGGTAAATGGAGTTCACGCTAAGGAGAAGGAGGTTACCAATGGTGTGCCCCAGGGATCTGTCATCGGTCCGATTCTTTTTAACATCTTTGAAAGTGATATTGCGGAAGGGCTGTCGGGTAAGGTTTGCCTCTTTGCGGATGATACCAAAATCTGCAATACAGTAGACACCCAGGAAGGTATAGATAACATGAGGAGGGATCTAGTTAAGCTTGAAAAATGGTCTAGAATTTGGCAGCTGAGATTTAATGTTAAAAAATGCAAGGTCATTCATTTGGGCTGCAGCAATCCAAGGGAGTGATACAGTATAGCAGGCATCTTCAGTATAGCATACCATCTTCCCTCTTCTTCTTCCCCTGATCGGGGACGCCGACCCGGCCAGCCTGCCCTCCCGCGAAACACCTCCAACCCAATCGGGGTTGTGGGAGGGGGAGGAGCAGCAGGCTCAATTAAAGAAAGCCGCCGTCGGGCGGGAAGAGGCACCATCTTCCCTCTTCTTCTTCCCCTGATCGGGGACGCCGACCCGGCCAGCCTGCCCTCCCGCGAAACACCTCCAACCCAATCGGGGTTGTGGGAGGGGGAGGAGCAGCAGGCTCAATTAAAGAAAGCCGCCGTCGGGCGGGAAGAGGCACCATCTTCCCTCTTCTTCTTCCCCTGATCGGGGACGCCGACCCGGCCAGCCTGCCCTCCCGCGAAACACCTCCAACCCAATCGGGGTTGTGGGAGGGGGAGGAGCAGCAGGCTCAATTAAAGAAAGCCGCCGTCGGGCGGGAAGAGGCACCATCTTCCCTCTTCTTCTTCCCCTGATCGGGGACGCCAACCCGGCCAGCCTGCCCTCCCGCGAAACACCTCCAACCCAATCGGGGTTGTGGGAGGGGGAGGAGCAGCAGGCTCAATTAAAGAAAGCCGCCGTCGGGCGGGAAGAGGCACCATCTTCCCTCTTCTTCTTCCCCTGATCGGGGACGCCGACCCGGCCAGCCTGCCCTCCCGCGAAACACCTCCAACCCAATCGGGGTTGTGGGAGGGGGAGGAGCAGCAGGCTCAATTAAAGAAAACCGCCGTTGGACAGGCCCGCGCCTGGTCGGGCCTGCGCCTGAGGGCCTCGCCAGAGGGCCCTTTGGTGTGGCCCTTAGGCGGGGCACTCCGCACAATCCCTGCCAACGGAGAAGCCGTTCTAACCTACCTAAGACATTGATACACGCGAGGCCCCGGGAAACCTGCAACAACAAGGCAGCACTGAGAACATCCCAATCGACAAAGACTGAACACTCCTTAACAGAGCCTAACAAAAGATAAAGGGATTCTGCACCGGATATCTGTATATCCTACATATCTGTCTATCCTACAACGGCAGCCCATTACATTATCTTGCAAGTATATATATTCTCTAGATAACCACCATTGTATTCCGTTTTCTGTAACCAATGTTGCTATGCCTAGGTTGTATTAACTAACACTGCGATCAGAACACTGTAACATTGATCCCTTCTAACCTTAATAACGGCAGCCCATTACACTCATAGTAGCCATTCAGGCAGGATATTGCAACATTGTCTCATGACTTACTGATTGCTACATTGTTCCATGGTCACTGTCTCGTTATTTGCTGAGTGTTACATTGTCTCATTACCTGCTGACTGACATATTGCCTCATTGTTTGATCGCTACTGTACTGTTTCTTGTCTTGTATACTGCCACATTGTCCCAAATATCTACTCATGGTCAGGCAGTGAGTTTATACACCACTGATAGCAAGCACAGTAGTCAACACCGGTCCCACTAACTACCCAACAACAAACAGATCACATACTATCCACAAAGACGTCCACAAGATGCATCCATTACTAGCCCTGGCATGTCTACACCTAGCCACCTGGCTCCCCCTTACATCCCATGCCTTTCACACAAGCACCAACCACATCCCATTACTCCGCAGTGATGGAAAAAGATGGACGGAGAATCACCAACAACCCCCAAGAGAACCCAACGACACGCCTTACTCACATTTATTACACATCCCACTTCAACACATCAAGAAGTCACATTTGTACCGTCAGCAGCACCATCATGCCCTGAAGTGTGCACTTATCAACGCAAGGTCAATACGCACTAAATGGCCAATAATTACCGACCTGGTCACGACCCATGATCTTGACATCATCATGATCACAGAAACTTGGCTATCAGAATGCGACAATGCAATCATAAACCAGATGTTTCCCACAGGATTTTCAGTCCATGCATGCCATAGAACCAACCAGAGAGGAGGCGGAACACTCATCCTGGTCAAAACTTGCCTAGGCTTCCAGATATGCAACGCAACCAGCACAGCCCACCTGGACTCCCTCACTATAACAAATGATACCTGCACGATCAACCTACTGTACCGAGCGCCAACACCATCTTCAGAGGATCTGGCAACAATAATTGGCCTCGCCTGCCACTCAAACAGACCACGATCCCAAAACTGGATCCTAGGCGACTTTAACCTGCCTACTCTACAGGAATCCCAAGCCTCTGCCTTCCTAGAAGCGCTACAAGAGCTAGGCTACGATCAGCTAGTTGATAGTCCCACTCACGTCAAGGGAAACAAACTTGACCTGATATTTGCCCCACAGACAGATAAGGATACGACCCAACCAATGCTACCAACCATAACTCCTGTACCATGGTCTGACCATAGCCTGATCAAATTCCAGATACCTATCAACACATACAATCAAAACTTCAAAAAAACCAATGCTGTCCACGAAACCTCGTTGAAGCGCTTCCGCCCCTTTGATAAAGAAGAGATTCGAGGGAAGATCCTCCCACTCCTCGACAATGTACCACACGACCTAGATGCTTTGGTGTCCACCTGGGATGAGAGCCTCAAGACCATCGCACGCATACCAGCCACACATAAAACAACAAAGAAACGAGAACACGCACCATGGTATACCAAAGACCTCCGAGCTTCACTCCAGTGCCTGCGCAGGCTCGAGAGAAGATGGCGTCGGGCTCGCTCTACTGAAGCACAAAATACTTACATCGCTCACCTAAGAGCACACCGTGGCGAACTAACAAAGCAGCGGAAACAATATCATTCCAACATCTTGAAGCGGTCACTAAACAAACCCCACGACCTCTTCAATATAGTGAAATCTCTCATAAAAGAACCTCCCGCAGACCAATCTCATATGCCACACCCCCAGGCATACTCCAACTACCTACAGTCAAAAATGATCCAGACTACTACAACCTCAAACAACTACCTACAACCTGAAGTGATCCAGGATGATGCTACATCGAGCTCCGCGGACAACATCTCTCAACATCTCTCAACATCTCTCAACCAGCACCACTATCCAAATTTGACAAAATATCACGCAGAGAGATCGAAGACACTATAGCCGCAATCAACCCCACTACCGCGCCCAACGACCCATGCCCAGCTCGATGGATAAAGGAGTTACGATGTGACTTAAGCCAATATCTAAGCGAATTAATAAACCAATCCCTTACAACCGGATCGTTCCCACAAAGTCTGAAACAAACATCAATCAGACCACTGCTGAAAAATAACAAGCTGGACCCAACGAAAGTTGAATCATACAGACCAATTTCAAGTATCCCCATGCTTGCCAAAGTAATCGAAAAGTTAGTACAGCGCCAAATCCAACAGCATATTGATACTGAAGCCCCACTGGATCCTTCCCAGCATGGGTTCAGAGAAGCACATGGGGTGGAAACCCTCCTCGTCACCCTATTTGACCACCTAATCTCTGGAATCGACAAAATTTATCAAGGATTCGCCCTCATATTCCTCGACATTGCAGCGGCCTTTGACTCGGTGAGCCACGAGATCCTCATACAACGCCTCAGTGAGAAAGGAATTCAGGGAACAGCTCTAAAATGGTGCAAGTCATACTTGACTAATAGATGGCAACATGTAAGGTCTGGATCCACAACCTCTGAACCGTTTTTACAAAGCCAGGGTGTACCACAGGGTTCGTCACTATCTGCATTGATGTTTAACATCTACATGCAGCCCATATGCGCTATAGCACGTTCATTCAAGGTCAACTGTCTAGCATACGCGGATGATATCCTGCTATACATCCCATTCAGGACCAACCAACCAGACCTCTCCCCTCTAACAAGATGTTTTGAGGCAGTAGCAGAATGGTTCAACACACAAAACTTGAGAATCAACTACAGCAAAACAGATGTCCTTTTCATCTCAAGGAACCAGGACTTCACCCCTCCACCCTCTTTAAAAATCGGCAACACAGAACTGAAAACCAAACCCACAATCCGCTACCTTGGCGTTACACTGGACCAACAACTGGAGCTGAAAACCCACATAAAAAACATAGTAAAAACAGTATACATGAAAATAAGGACCTTAAAACATCTCCGACCACTACTCGACTTCAGCGACTACCGATCGATCTATCAGGCATTAATATTACCACATTTCGACTACGCCAACGTAATTCTACATGGTCTCCCTCAAACAACGCTAGCTCCGCTCCAGCTCGCAATGAACACTGCTGCAAGAGTACTAACAGGGGCTTCACGGAGAGAGCACATAACACCAGTACTGATGAACCTCCATTGGTTACCGGTTCAAGCAAGAACCCTCCACAAAGTTCTAACATTAACCTTCAAAGCCTTAAACACCCTGACCCCCACAGCTATCAGCAAGATGATACATAAAGTACCACAGAACAGAAACAGAAGATCCACGATGCAAAACACCCTAGAGGTCCCAAAAGTAATAACGAAATGCACAAAAGCAACAATAAATAGGGCCTTTACGATTTATGCACCTAGAGCATGGAATGCCCTCCCCACCTTTATGCGAAACATCTCGTACCTAACCCACTTCAGGAAGGCATTAAAGCAGCACCTGTTCACTACATACTACCCCGAATCCAGCCTTAGTAATCATACATGTGAACCCTCAGACAATCACTCACTACACCTAAACAATCAGATTCAGTATGAAAAAGGATAATCAACTGATCCCTCAGAAGTACTCCCAGAAATAGAATTTAGACTCCCAGTGTAAATAAGATGTAGATAGGATCTGCCTGAAAACAGATAACAGTGTAAATACAATGTATATAGTTCCCCCAGTTACTTCCAAGTTGATCTCCCTGTTTATTGTAAATACAACTCAGAGTGCCTGTGTTGTATAGTTGATGTTAAATGTAAACCGCTCTGATCTAAAATAGAGCGGTATAGAAGAACTGTTAAATAAATAAATAAATAAATAAATAAATGTCCAACAGGTAGATCGCCCCGTCGCTAGGAGAGAGCTCGTGCTGGCAGGTCGTCTGCCGAGGGCTTGCCGCCACTGCTGATCCTTTGCCTGTCTTTTTTCCCTGTCTGCGGGAATCTTGCCTGCCGGTATATTGGGGGCGCTTGTTGTTTTCATGCCAATAGTTTCTGGGTACCCCAGGAGGCTGCCACCCATGCCCTGCATCATACCTGGTCTCCTGCCTCTCAGAATCACCCATTCCTGCCTCCGCCCCAACACCCCTTAGAAGTATGTTATATACCGGGCGATATCCATTCGCCCGGGCTTTACCTGAATACACTTACCGTATTAGTTGTGTCGTGTGCTGGTCAATGGTTGCTTTATAGTTCGCTTTCATTAAACATTTTCAAGCAGACACAACGAAGTGTAAAGAATTTGGTGATTTTAGCGGGCTTTTCCAATTTTGTTCTAACTTGCCTATACCTTGCCTTCGAATTGGTTCAAACCACTGTGACTTTACCTCTGCAATTTTAATTTGCCTAGCCTTTGCGTTGATTCTACACTGTGTGCAGAATTTATTAAATTGCGTGTAGTGGTATTTGAACTTGTTTGGCAGTATTTGATTTTATCTGGTTTGCTGGACAGGTGTTTGAGTTTTTTTGATGATTGTTTGGTGGTATTTGATTGGTGCCAGTATGATGAATTCTTATTTTTACTTTTAGAACTGCATGTGTGGTTTTGGCATCTCCAGTCCTTGTATTGCACATCATCCAGAGGTCTTCAGTTCCTGTTGATCTTTAATACTTTGGGACAGTGACAGTTTTGGACCAGATTCAGCCAGTGTTTATACTAACTTAGAAGATTTGGCCTTCTTACATCCAGCCACCCCAGTATAACAAAGATGAGTGTTCCAAAGAAGAGCAAAACCTACCATTTTCTTTTCTTTTTTTTTTTTCTATTTATAGAATTTACAATAATAATCAAGCAACCACTTGTACAGAAAACAACTACTTGCATAGTAAATATGACACAAAAACATACAATAGGAAAAATACTTATTACAAGAGTTTAGGTAGCCCACAATAATGGGGGAAGTGCCTTGGAAAAAACACAAGGAAAGTGAAGCCTTGATCCAGTAACAGGAAAAAAGATATCTAGAATGGCATCAGGGGCACGGGACAGAGAAAAAACCTAAATATGGCGATCGTTATGATGACAAAGCAATCTGGGCACTAATGAATGATGAAAGAACTTCAGGCTGAAAAAGCACATATTTCTTATCCCGAAAGAAAACCATACATTTACAAGGAAATCTTAAAATAAAGGAAGCCCCAAGCTGAACCAACCCAGATCTTAACAACAGAAAGGCTTTACGCCTTTTCTGAGTCTCCCTGGAGACGTCAGGGAACTTCCCAACCCTCTTCCCCATGAACAGCACAGAACATTTTTTAAAGTATAATTTCAAAAGCCACTCTCTGTCAGAAGGTAGAGCAAAAGTTACTAACAATGTGGAGACCGGTAGATCATCTTCCCAAGGAGATTGTAACAGAGCAGAAACATCCAAAGTATCCATAGTTAAAGCACCCTCTGATACCACCCCTACTTTCTTACCCGTAGGTAAAAAGTAAGCTCTCACAATTGGGGGAGTTAAATCAGTTGGTACTCCCAAATTCTCATGGATATATTTTTTAAATAAATCTATTGGCAACATATTTGCTACAACTGGAAAATGTAACAACCTTACATTGGCAGCTCTAACCACATTTTCTAAATTCTCTAACTTCATTTTCATAGATACATTATCTTTCACAATAGAGTCATTCGACATTGAAACCTAAGTCAGTTTCTGTTCACCTTCCTCAATTTTCAAACGAAGGTTCACCACGTCTCCCTGAACTCCAGACGACAAACTTTCCAGTTTTTCCAACCGAGTTGTTGTTAACTCAATATGCTGACTGACCATGGAGGAGAGCTGTAGAATAGCTCCCCAAATCGCCTCCAGGGATATCTCCTTAGGGGATTGCAGCAAGGAACCTTTTATAGTAGCAGCCTTCGGTGTAGAAGACTTAAGCCCAGCATCTACACCTACAGCTCGACTAGGTGGAATAACCGCCTCCAAGACTGTATCAAAGGCCGTTTCCTGGACCCTCACCTCCGAGGGTTGCACTCCAGCTCTTTCCTCCAGCAAGACCCGTTCAGCAGAAACCGCTCCACCACCTTCGGGCGGGGCAGCCTCTCCTCCCGCGAGAAGAGGCGCCGGAGAGGTCAAATGCCTAGGTGGTAATCGATCGTCTGGGGAGAGAGAAACCTCCAGGGCATGCGCTACCGGAGCCACCACATCCGACAGCACCGCGCCCGCTCGAATCTCCCCTTTCTGCCTCTCTGTCAGCTGAACAAACATCCATCGGTCCCGAGGAATTGGCAGGTACAGGCTCCGCAGGAGGAGCCTTTGCTTTGCCCTTTCGCTTAGGCATACTCAGCCCAAAAAACGCTCACGCCGCCATCTTGCCACAGACCACTCCCCCCAAAACCTACCATTTTCATGATGAATGGGAAATGGACTACTTCTTCATCATGGTGAAAGACAAGTGTTGTTGTCTAATTTGTAACGGCCCAGTATCCTTGCCCAAAAAGGGTAATCTGGAACGTCATTATAAGGCTCTGCATAACAATAAGTTTGATGCTGATTTTCCACCCAAAAGTGAAATTTGTAAACTCAAGCTCAAAGAACTTAAATCAAAATTGGCTATTCAGCAGCAGTTGATGGCGAAGCAAAGGTCACATTCGGTCAATCAACCATAGCATCCTTCAAAGTCAGCAACCTGATCACAAAGAAATGCAAACCTTTCACTGAAGGGGAATTTGTAAAAGATTGTTTTCTTGAAGCAGCTGGCAATCTTTTTGAAGGATTTAAAAATAAGAAAGAGATCATAGCTGCTATTCAAGATGTACAATTGTCAAGAAACACCATCATGTGGCGAATAGAAACGATGTGTGGAGACACAACTGAACAATTGTTGGAGGATGTTTCAAATTGTGTTGATTTCTCACTCCAACTGGATGAATCAACAGACATAAGAGACATAGCTCAGTTACTTGTCTTTATCCGGATGGTTTTTGAAGAATTCAGTGTTAAAGAAGAACTACATGGAATGATTTCTTTAAAAGGGAGAACTACCGGTCAGGAAATATTCAGTTCTTTCCATTCTTTTGTGACAAAGTGTAATCTTCCATTGCATAGACTTGTTTCCATCACTACTGATGGAGCAAGAGCAATGACAGGTGAGGTTAATGGTTTCATAGCCCTCTGTAGACAGCATGATGACTTCCCAGATTTCCTTTCTTACCACTGCATCATTCACCAGCAAGTGTTGGCAAGCAAGAGACTCAATACAAAGACTGTCATGGACATCACTTTCAAAATTGTAAATTCAGTTTATGGAAGATCACTTCAAAGACGGCTTTTCAATCTTACTCTTGATGAAAGGGCAGCGGAAATCATTTTGCACACAGATGTAAGGTGGCTAAGTAGGCACAAATTTCTGCAAAGATTTCATGATTTGCTGAATGAAATAAGAAGTGTTTTGAAGGAGAGGGGAGATGACCAAGCAGAGTTGGAAGATGAGGAATAGTTATGTGATCTGGCATTTCTCGCTCACTTTACTGGCAAACTAAGTGCTATGAACCTTAAACTACAAGGTAAAAACAAATGCATTGGCGAGATGATGAGAATAGTTTCATCCTACAAGAGCAAATTTGAGCTAATGATGACTGACCTTGCAAACAACACTTTTGATCATTTTCCTAATACGCAGTACCATCTGGGGCAATATCCAAATTTTGTTTTTCAGAATGAGAGGTTTGTGACAGAAATCTGTTCTGTTATCCAGGAATTCGAAAATAGATTCTGTTTTAACAGTGTTTCCATTCAGGCCCCAATTCTATAAGGTGGATAGCTGGGCTGCATGTCCCGCCAGGATGTACAGCCCTGCTATCCGCCTTCTCCGTATTCTGTCTCCCGTCCCCACTGTATGCACAGAGCTGCTCTGACACGGGGGCGGAACGTGGTAGGCGCATGGGCAGGACCGCTCATGGCCCTGTACGTCCTAGGAGCACCGGGGGATGGCCAGAGTATTCCATCTTGGAGGTGGAATAAGCATTGGCTGCGCCCCCCCCCCCCCTGTTATCGGCCAGCCAGGCCCCCCAAGGCAATGGAGGCATCAAGGTGGGTCCCCGCTGCCCACCCAGGATCCTGGCTGCCCCCTTCAGGGGTCAGGTGGTGGGGTATCGGGGTCTGAGCGAGCAGCAGTCTGGTTGTGCCATGGGTAGAAATCTCTGCGGTAATGCAGGGACAGCCGGGCTGTCTCCCAGGGCCTGATCCTGCACTTGTGGGAGCATCTTGCTCCCGCAGTGCAGAATCGCGTCCAAACAGGCCTGTCCTGCTCGGGGCCGTCCAGATGGTCTGAACGTGCCCCTTAGGGAATTGGGCTCTAATTTACTTACCACATAGTTTAGACTTACCTGTTAGTATTTACCAACCCCTTCCTTACTTCCTCTTTTGTGGACAGGAATCACTTTGACCATCTCCAGTCCTTCGGAATCACTTCCGACTCTAAAGTTTAATACCTTTATTTGCAGTTCACTATTCCTTCCCCTAATGTGAGTGAGTATGCCCTGTCTCCTTCCACTGTAACTAGAAGCAGAGACTGTGGGTAGAATGCAGCCAATAGGAAGGCTGTAGGGGGCGGAGCACTGAAATGCTGCTATAGTCATATGAAGGGATGGGTGAGATGGAGTAAGTTCCTGTGCTGTAGATATGAAGTTTCTGCATGTGGTGAATGATGGAAAAAAAATGAAGCCCCACTTCCCCAAAAAAATGCCCCAGTGCATTTCTATGGGAAAAGCAGTTCCAAAAGCTGCAGTGTAAAAGCACCGATTCACAGTAACGAAGTAATCCCAGAACTGCACCTGTGCAACATTCCTCCTCTCTCATCTCCTCTCCCGATCAGATCCACACAGCAAACCATCACAGATATAAATACATACATACACGCAGATACTAACATGCCACATGCAGACACCACATGCAAGCATACATGCATACAAACATACATACACTGACAATGACACACAAAAACACACCTACCTGTACATAACAATACATAGCAGCCCACAAACATACAGAAACAATTAGCAAAACATAAAGACACATCGACAGATAAACAGATGAATCAGAAATATACTATACATATACAAAGACAAAACACACTAGACCAGGGGGTTCCCAAACCTGTCCTAGGGCCTCCCCAGCCAGTCGGGTTTTCTGGATATGCACAATGAATATGCCTGAGAGACACTGGTATACAAAGGAGGTAGTACATGCACATCTCTCTCAGGCATATTCATTGTACATATCCAGAAAACCCGACTGGCTGGGAGGCATGAATGGGAATCCCTGTACTAGACACACATACACAGATACAGATGGATGTGCACATGCATACACTTCTACACACGCAGAGGGTTTGGAAAGCATTTCATGAGCCATGCTCTGCATACTTTCCGCACTTGTTACATTTATATATTTTTTTTAGGTGTTCACAGTTTTAGTGGGATGATTCTGCTATCCTTCTATACTATTTTAATTATAAGAACAGTGCAATCCCTTTAAAAAAAGGACCCATTTTTTCAAAGGTTAATCTTTTTAACTGTGTTTTGATTTTTTTGAATGTTCTGAACTGTGCAGAGCTCCAATTAAGTCCAGTTATCAATTATCCACACCAGTGGGAATTTCAGTGTTTAAAGGCAGCAATGCTGCTAAGCCCTACATAGAAGCAAGTTTGGAGCTGTACTGGCCTTCCAAGTTTGTTTTGTAAGATAAGAACCATGGGTGGGGGGGGGGGGGATATTCCAAGGCATCTACATGGTTTGCCGCCACTGAATATCTGCGGGTCTTGCAGCTACATGCCCTCATGTTGAGCGATTAGTATGAGGGAATTCTGGGGGCGTTCCATGGCAGCACCCATCCAGGCAGCAGCAAAACTGAGCCACTGCATGGTTAGCGACACATGGGTAAAATAGGGCCTTTACTCATGGAAGCTAACCAGACAGTGGGTCAATATTGCTGCTGCCTGGTTAGCCTCCGATTTCTGTGGCAAACCCAAATATTCAATGCCGGAGGCTGGATATGGCCCTGGCAGTGAACATCTGCGGTTAGACTTCAGTGGTGACGGCTGACCGTCTTACATGTGCTAGTCACCAATGCTGAATATCCCCCCCCCATGTTCCTGTAGAGACTGCTTAGATGTCACTGTTTTGAGCAACTGATGACATCCAGTGTCTCTTCTAAAGTATTACAAAATAAGCGCAGAAGAACTGGCATTTTCCAGAACAGAAGATGTTTCTTTCTGCACAGTTACATCATTCAGGGAGGAGACTCCTCTGTGAGAGATAATCCAAGCCATATATAAACCATTCCCAAAGGCTTCTCCCTGCTCCCACAACCAACCAATCTCCGGGGGACTTTCAAAATTTAAGTACCCTAGGTGCTAGAGGACTCAGACTAGCTTAGTGATTCCCCATGGAGTGAGCTCCTCCCTACTCCCACAAGCAACCAAACAACACTTCCGACGAGACGTTGAAAATCTAAGCACCCCTGACATGCCCGAGTCTGGTGGGCCTGTGCCTGAGGGCCTTGCCAGAGGACCCTTTGGCACGGCCCTTTGGCATGGACCAGCTACCGCAACAAAGGAGAGCATACTACAATCCAAGCTCTCTGCATGAAGGAAACATGAGCACAATGAGGACACTGAACTTCACAGTTCCTACAGCTGATAAGCTCCCACCAGCAAGCAGAACAGCACGCTTCACCCGGCCACCAACAAGGCAACGCAATAGACTCCCTCACCACAACAATGGCTCCCCTAGCTATCTTTCTACCTCTCTGCCTCACTTCACTCCTCACTGCTGCCATAGCTCTAACACCCACAGCAACCTTTGTGCCCATCATTCACTCGTACCCACTTATCCCAATGTCCTCCACCTACCATAAAAGCAAACCCAGATGAACACACCACATCATACACATTAAAACTAAACCACTCACACCCACCTCTTTCACACACAGATGCAATAATAGCATCCCTCACTTGAAATGCACCCTGCTTAATGTAAGATCAGCTCGAAACAAAATCCAGCTCCTCACAGATCTTCTGCTAGACAACAACATAGACACATGAAGTGTTACAGAATCCTCATTCAGTGAGACAGATAATGTCCTGCCGAACCAACTAACCCCACACAACTACGGCTTTTTTCACTTTCCACGCATGCAGTGTCAAGGAGGAAGTGTATTTATCCTAGCCAAGAAAACCTCAACTTCTGCACCCTCACAAAGATGTCAGACAAAGGACTAGACACAATAGCAATAACAAATGGCAGCAAAACCATCTTACTTGCTTACAGATCCCCCAGTGCTAGCCCCAAACATGCAATCACAGATTGCAAACCAAACACTCTCCTCAGCGACCTCAACCTTGCCTCCATTACACTAAACAAAGCAAAGACCTTTCTGGATGCCATGGAAGCTCTGGACTATGCTCAAATCATCCATCAACCCACCCAAGACAAAGGAAACACCCTTGTCTTGTTTTTCCTACCTCAGAATATCATCAAGAACCACCCCATCTCACCCTCCACTACCAGTGATGTCCCCTGGTCTGATCACAAGCTTATGTCCATCCTCATACCCCACAACACACTGGAATGGAGTCCACTCAGTACTGAACCCACCTCTCACGGGTTCCTTAACCTTGAAAAAAATGAATTTCTTGACAAAATCCTACCTAACCTCCAGTGTACTCCTAATGATCTCGACTCCCTAGTACAAGCCTGGAACAAAATCATATCCAGCACAGAAACAATGCCACACAAGCCCCAAGTTAAAAAAAAGACATGGACCAGCTATATAAAGCACACCCTCAGAGCCTCTGAGAGGAAGTGGAGAAACTCCAGATAACCTCGCCTCCTACAAAACCAAACTCAACGAATATCAAGCAGCCACCCTACAAGCAAAAAATAATACTACTACACAAACTGATACAAAACTCTATCAATCATCCTTGCGAACTCTTCAAGGAAGTCAAGTCCCTCACAAAGGACACTCCCAGCAATCAGAAGGAACACTTCTGACCTCACAAGAAATGGCTGACTACTTTCAGACCCTAACCTCACCCAGCAACAATAGACAAGCTGCCCTGTAGATTCCCTACCACAAGAGTGCTCAAAAACACCTCCACATGTGGAAAACATTCTCATCAATCAGACACATAGAAGACATCATCACCAGCATCAACACAACCATGTCCTCTCTTGGCCCATGCCCAGTCAACTGGATCAAGATCACCAGACAAGAGCTCACACCAACAATTCATAAGATCATCCAGCTCTCCCTTCAGCAAGGATGCCTGCCACCCATACTCAAAATAGCCTGCATTCTTCCAGTAAGAAAGGAAATAGCCAATGACAACCAACTAACATCTTAAGACTCATTGCCAGCCTTCCATTCACAACAACGATACTAGAAAAGATTGTGCTCCACCAACTATAAGATCACATAGATGCACACTCCCCACTCAATCCTCAGCAACATGGCTTTCGACCCCACCATGGAGCTGAATCTCTCATGGCTGCACCCCTAGACAAGTTGATAACAGGCACTGATAGACCGAACACAGGATATCTACTCATTTTTCTTGACATCAAGGCAGCATTTGACTCAATACCCCACACACTAATCATCAAAAGACTCCAAGCAATCGGACTAGCAGAAACCCCCCTACACTGATTCAAATCATATCTGTCAAACCAACAACTCCAGGTAAAATCAGACTTTATAAAATCAAAACCATACACCCAAATCCAAGGAGTTTCCCCAAGGATCATAACTCTCTGCACTAATATTCGATGTCTTCATCCAACCAATCTGCTTGGTTATAGAAGCATTCAATATCCACTACCACATATATGTAGACGATGTCATGATTTATGCACCCATCAACACACTCAACCCTGACATCACGAACATAAAGAGAAATTAGACTTACCTGCTAATTGTTGTTCCTTGAGGATCTCCAGTTCAGTCCTCCACCTCTGGGTAGTGCACCTCCTCCTGCAGCATGGAGACTGGGCATGTCAAACTTGTGACATCACTGGCCTCTCCCACCAGCCCCCAGTGACCTATTAACAAAGCAGACTTACAGGAGCAACAAATAAGTCTCTATAATAAGAATTCAACACATTTAACTTTCGAACTGTACTAAATCCCCATTAACCAAGAGGATAACTTCCTTTCTCCCCCCTTGGAAGAAAGCAGTCCAGAAAGGGGAGAATATACAGAATAGATAGAAAACATAGTGATATCACAGAAAATGTGAAATACTTCTCTTGATCTGCTCTCTGCTCCGCTCTTCAAAATGTTCTTACCAAAAACAACCTGCGGAAAATGAACAAATCCCCGGGCGGGAATCAGGATTGAACTGGAGATCCTCAAGGAACAACAATTAGCAAGTAAGTCTAATTTCTCTTTCTTTATTGTCTCTCCAGTTCAGTCCTCCATCTCTGGGATGTAACAGAGCAGTAATCATTGGGAGGGACCTGTCCACCCGGACCGCAAAACCGCAGCCCCAAAACAGGCGTCCTGCTTCGCCTGAGCAACTAGGCGATAGTGCTTGCTGAAAGAATGTAGCGAAGACCAAGTAGCCACTCGGCAGATTTCTACTGGCGGAGCCAAGCTATATTCCGCTCACAAATTTGCTTGTGCTCTAGTAGAATGCGCCCACAGCCCCACGGGTACCGGACGCTCCTGCAGAATGTACGCTGATGCTATTGCCTCACGGACCCATCTGGAAATTGAAGCTTTGGCCGCCACTTACCCTTTACGTGGAACACCAAAGAGGATGAATAAACGCTCTGATCTGCGGAAGGATTCCGAGACTTTCAAGTAACGCCGCAACACTCTCTTTATGTCTAATAGACACAAGCTACTGTCTGACGCATCCTCTCTTGACTTCCCCAACACTGGCAAGGAGACAGCTTGATTTACATGAAAAGATGAAACCACCTTCGAAAGAAAAGACGGCACCGGACGCAACACCACCTTTTCCCTAGAAAAAGACAGAAAGGGTTCTCGACAGGACAACGCCTGTAATTCTGAAATCCTTTAATGAAGCCAGATGCAAGTGGTTCAAAAGGCCCCTTCGTTAATGCACCAAGCACCAAGTTAAGATCCCAGACACCATCCTGTGAACCGGTCGTAAATGGGAAACCGCCTCCCAAAACCGAATGACATCAGAATGCGAGCCCAAGGAGACTCCCTGAATTTCACCTCGATAACAAGAAATTGCCGCCAATTGCACCCTTAGGGAACTGGCTGCCAAACCCTTATTGAAACCATCCTGCAAGAAACTCAGTACCATAGGAACCGACACCGACATTGAACGAACCCGGCGCCATGCACACCAGTCTTCAAAAATATGCCAAACGCATATATACATGCCAAAGATGTCGACCTCTTTCTGGCTAATAGTAAGGTAGCAATTACCGCCGCAGAATAACCTTCCTTTCTCAACCTAGCCCTGTCAATGGCCAAGCTGTAAGAGAGAACCGATCCACTTGAGGCATTTGCAGAGGTCCCTGGCTCAGAAGATCCTGCCTTGAAGGCATCTGCCATGGCTCCCCGCCCAGAAGATGGACCAGATCGGCATACCACGGGTGTCACAGCCAATCCAGAGCAACTAATACTACTTTCCTCTGATGAGCTTTGATGGGTTGAACCATTCGACCTATGAGTGCCCAAAAAGGGAAAACGTAGAGTAAGCCTTGTGTGGGCAAGGTTGCATCAAGGCATCGAGAACCTCCGACATTCTTTCTCTTCATCTACTGTAAAAGCGACCCGTCTTGACCGACCGAAAGGCTGCCATGAGATCCATAATCAGAAGTCCCCATCTGGCGACTATCTGAGCAAACACTTCTGGATGGAGTTCCCACTCTCCAGCATCTGCCCATACTCTGCTGAGAAAATCTGCCATCACATTCTCCATTCCCGCAATGTGCGCTTCCGATATCACTTGAAGACGAAGCTCCACTTAAGTGAATAAGCTTTCCATCTCCTCTTCCAAAGCCATGCTTCCTGTACCCCTTTGCTGGTTGAGGTATAGTACTCAGTCCAACTTCCTTGCGTGAAACGATGCTTGCAATGAGCTCCCCAGCCCGCAAGGCTGGCATCTGTTAACAGCGGGATCCATTGCGGCTGCTCGAGAGGCATGCCCGTGGCAAGAGTTTGTGGGCACAGTCACCATTGAAGTGACCTCAAGTGTCCACAAGGGACAAGGAAGCTGTTTGCACAGTGAGTCATTCTGGTGCGACAAGCGACGAAGTAGCGACCTCTGTAACGGATGCATGTGCGTCCTGACCCACTGCATGACCTCCAGCATCGCAGTCATTGTTCCCAGAACACGAAGATAGTTCCAGACTGAGGGCGCTGGAGTTCTCAGAAATTTGCCCACCAGGCGCTGTAGTGCTTGAGCTCGGAGATCCAGTAAAAATACCGCTCTCACACGAGTGTCGAATGGCACTCCTAAATATTCCAGCACCTGCGATGGTTCCAAACGGCTCTTGGTCGCATTGACTATCCAACTGAGATCCTGAAGCAGCTGTACCACTCTGGAGGTAATGCAGACACTCTCGGCCTCGGACTTTGCCCATATCAACCAATTGTCGAGATACGGATGCACTAAAATTCCTTCCTTTTGCCGAGCTGCCACCACCACCACCATGATTTCGGTGAAGATGTGCGGAGTTGTAGCCAGCCTGAAGGGCAAAGCCTGGAATTGACAATGCCCCCACGGGAGCGCAAACCTTAGACACTTCTAATGTTCCGTCCTGATAGGAATGGGTAAATATGCTTCCAGCAGATCAAGCGATGTCAGGAATTACCCTTGACGAACCGTCACTATAACAGACCATAAGGTCTCCATCCAAAAATGAGGCACTCGCAGACATCGATTTACTCCCTTGAGGTCTAGAATTGGACGAAAGGCTCCATCCTTCATTGGAACCATGAAATAACTAGAGTATCGACCGATACCCTATAGCTCTCTTGGAACTGGAATCACCGCCCCCAACTGCAACAGCCGAGTGAGGGTGTCCCGTACCGCTATTGTTCATACCTGCCCCCTGCAAGGAGATAGGACGAAGAAGTCGAGAACTGGAAGAGCAAATTTGAGAGCATAACCCTCATGAATGGCCTATAACACCCACTGATCGGATGTTATCGGGACCCAAGCAGGAAGAAAGTCTTGAAGCCGACCCCCTATCATCTGAAATCCTGCCTGAGCCCATCTCGCTTCATTGGGGCTTCCTGAGTGCTGCTGATGAGGGGCTAGCAAAGTCTCTGTCTGCCCCTCGAAACCCTCAGAAACCTTGACCTCGTGATGGAAATCGACCTTTTTGGAAATTTCCCAATCTGGAGGTACGAAAATGCCTAAAGTCTCGAATCTGACCCCTTGAAGATCCCAGGGTCCGACCTTGCTTCGGCTTATCCTCTGGCAAGCGCCAACCTTTTAATTCTCCCAAATTCCTGACTAGCTTGTCTAGATCCTCTCCAGACTACAACTTCTCCTTAAACGGCAGCTTGCTGAGACGTGACTTAGAGGAAACGTCCGCTGCCCAATTTCCTAACCAAAGATAACGACGTGCGGCTATCAGGGAAGCCATAACATTCACCAATGACCTAATTAGGTCATAATGTACATCCGCTAAATAAGCAGCCCCTGACTCAAGTCTTGTCACATCTGCTAAGCGGACCTGTGCTTCAAGCGGTGCCTGCTGCAAGAACTGCACCACTGGAGGCAAGCTCTCGCTACCCAAGCCCCACAAATAGACACCTGTAGTGAAAGCGCATTAACCTCCAAGGCCTGCTTCAAAAAGGGTATCCACCTTCCTATCCTATATGTCTTTCAAGGCTGCACTGCCTTCTACCGGAATAGACGTCTTTTTCGTTACTGCAGACACCACTGCATCGCTACGTGGAGAACGAAACATTTCTCTCTCTTGTTCTGCCAAGGGATAAAAGCGATTCATCGACCTAACTCCCCTCAATCCTGCTTCCGGAAAATCCCATTCAGTCTGAATCATCTGTTTACCCACTTGGTGAACGGGAAACACTGCCTGCGTTTTACGTACCGCCTGAATGAGAGGGTCCTCAAGTCCCTCATCTTCCGCTGGATGCACTGAAGACAGATTGAGAGCCTGAAGTGACTCAGTAATGAGTGCTGTGAGCTTCTCTCTGCGAAATATTCTGATGATCCTGGCCTGGTCCTCAGGCTCCTGAATTTTGCCTTCTTCCAGCTCTTCCACTCTGGATTCTGGTTCCACTTCGAAGTCTTCACCCTCCTGTCAAATTGATTCAAGTGGCTGATCTTCCAGCAAGCGAGCCCTTTGCACTGCTCTAGATACCCCGGTTCCAAACTTGTCCATGATCGCTTCACTCCCTGTTGCCCCCAACAGTGGAAGCTCCGCAACCGCCACCTGATTGCTCAAGCAATATGCCTGATGCCTAACCAGCACAAAATTTGGGGAAAAACCTCCAAGACCCGGCCCAGCTGACGATGTCGCAGGGGCAGGACCAGGCACAGGCATAGTATCTGCCAAAGGCACCGCCGAGGACTCCAGGGGACACTCCCCTTCTTCCCCATTGGGAATCCCCTGAATCCCATCAGTAGCCTTGACTTGGAGCTCCTGCTCCATATTGAGCGCTTCAGATGAGCAGCCACGACAGCGCGGTGGCATCAGATTAGCGCAGTTTGAGAGTAAGAATAAAATTGACTGAGAAAGCAAATAGAAATAAATAAATGAATGAATGAATGAATAAATAAATAAATAAATAAAACCCACAGTATTCTCTCTTTCCTTTTTTTTTTTTTAAGAGTGGCCCTTTAAGAAAGAAAACGATTGAAAACAAAAACATGAAATTAAATTAAAATGAGAACAAAATATATTAAATGAGCTTTTTGTACACTTAACAATAAATTCTCAAAGGTCCCCCATCCAGAAAAAACAGATTCAATCTCGTCAGAAAAAAACGCAGGAAGCAAAACGGCCCACAAATCTCTTGAGCAGCAAATTACCGCTAGCATGCTGCCCATGTAGCCGCAGGCCCCAAATATGTCCGCGCTGCCTAAAAAAGGATCATGGGGACTTACCTTTGTACCAAAGATATGTAAAAGCACTATTTGCTCTTACCTGATCGCAGCTACGGCAATATTAGCAGGCTGTGATAGAGCTGTGATTAAACTGACAGCTACTTCCTGCTGCAGCCGAGCCGAAGCTCAGTGGAGATCTTCACAGCGGTAAGAAAAACCGTCCAGCTTTGCAGAGGCAGGATCAGCCACTGGTTAACTCCCAAACAGCTCCCCTTCGTGCAATCTAGGAGGGGAGAGTGGGCAGAAGAGAAATCAGAGTTTAGGAGGGAGAGAAAGCTATCATGTTGTAAACCTCCGTATCCATTCTTATAACTCCGTTCTCTTTTTTATTTTTTTAAAGATACAGTGTCCTTTAAAGAAACGGAAAGCAAATAGAACTAAAACACCCCCAAAACAAAACTAATTATCTTAATCAAAAGCTCCTTATCTGCTCCTCAGTGAGCCCAACACTTAGGCTCACTACCTCCAGCTGCATGAAGACTGGACACACTGGGGGCTGGTGGGAGAGGCCAGCAGGATATATCCAGTGATGTCACAAGTTTGACATGCCCATTCTCCATGCTGCAGGAGGAGGTGCACTACCCAGAGGTAGAGGACTGAACTGGAAAGACGATAAGGAGCTAACTGCTTCACTAACAGCAGCTCTCTGCTCACCACCCACAACATGACCATAAACCTCAACTGAAGCCCTATTTATCACCAGAGATACCAGCTTCACCCAACTGAACACATAAACCTAAATGGAACTTAATTTCAAGGTCAACAAGAAGTATGATACCTGGATGTCATCCTCAATCAACACCTAACATTCTCTACTCACATTAAAAACATTACCAGGAACATCTACTATAAACTCAAGACTATACAACATCTCAAGCTTCTCCTAAACCACCAAAACGTTTGCACGGTCCTTCAAGCTCTCACCTTCCCACATCTAGACTACTGCAACCTCATCCTTCAAGGCCTAACAAAAACAGCAACCCACCCCCTCTAACTAGCCCTCAACATGGCAGCACACAGCTGCAATGCATGCACAACTGAACACATAACTCCCTTACTCAAATAGTTCCACTGGCTACCCATAATTGAATGCACACAATTCAAAGCCATCCTTGAAATTTTCAAAGTCCCCAACAGCCTATCATCCACCCACCTTTTCATTTATTTTATTTATTTATGACTTTTCTATACCACCCTTTCCAGTGATCAAAGGCAGTTTACAGTGAAATAGAATTTGTTACATTGAACGTAAAGATAACATAATAATCAGAGACAGTGTCAAATGTCAGGAAGGAGACTTTGACTATTGAATTTACATAACATATTTACAATTAAACTATTTACAGATAACATAGTTACAAACCTTCAAATACTAATACAACAAACCAAAGACAACCTTATAAGACAAACCAGATCCCAGAACACCCTAAGCACCCCAGCGCTCTTCATCAGATCCAGCACTACCACATCCAGAAGAGCCTTCTCTCTTTATGAACCTACCCTTTGGAACTCAATCCCATGCAAGCTATGGACCACAAAGGACCTATTATCATTCAGAAGGGCCCTCAACACTCACCTATTTACAGCCTATTTCACTGAAGACAAAACGTGATCCCACCGTACATCTACCTCTGTCCCCTTGCCCCCTATCCTCTCTCCTTCCTGAATCCACAGTTTCCTTCCAACTCCCCCGATTCATGACCCACCTTTATTAAGTTCTCTCCAAATTTGTTATCCTATTACAATGTATTAAGTTCTGTCTGATGTAAACCGCTGTGGCCATAGGATAAAGCAGTATTTTAAAAAACATAAAGGCACAACTTTGTCTTTGGCACACAGCCACTTTACCATGAGGAGGGAATGAACTGCTGAGCCTTAGGAGGTCATAAGAACATAAGAATATAAGATATGCCATACTGGGTCAGACCAAGGTCCATCAAGCCCAGTATTCTGTTTCCAACAGAGGCCAAACTAGGTCATATGTACCTAGCAGTTTCCCCAAGGGACACAGGTTCCACAATGCTTGTATTGGTTCAAGCATTGATATCCTGGGTCCCTTCTTAATAATAGTTTATGGACCTTTCCTCCAAGAACTTGTCCACACCTTTTTTAAACCCAGCTACACTAACAGCCTTTACTACATCGTCCGGTAACAAATTCCAGAGTTTGATTACACGTTAAGTGAAAAAATATTTTCTTTTATTAGTCTTAAATAGTTTACCCTGTAGCTTCATTGCATGTCCCCTAGTCTTTCTATATTCTGATAAGGTAAACAATCGATCTACGTTTACCCATTCCACTCCGTTCATTAATTTATAGACTTCTATCATATCTCCCCTCAGCCGTCTCTTTTCCAGGTTAAAGAGCCCTAACCTTTTTAGCCTTTCTTCATAGGAGTATCCTTCCATCCCCTTTACAATTTTGGTGGCTCTTCTCTGAACCTTTTCTAAAATCGCTATATCCTTTTTAAGATATGGCGACCAGAATTGCACACAATATTCAAGGTGCGGTCTCACCATGGAACGATACAGAGGCATTATAATATCTTTTGTTTTATTTTCCATTCCTTTCCTTATCATACCTAGCATTCTATTTGCTCTCTTGGCAGCTACTGCACACTGGGCCGAGGGTTTTAACATGGTATCCACAATGACGCCTAAATCTTTTTCCTGGGTGGTAGTTCCTAATGTGGAACCTTGCATCCTGTACCCATAGTGTGGGTTGTTCTTCCCTAGGTGCATAACCTTGCACTTGTCCACATTAAATTTCATCTGCCATTTTGATACCCAGTCTTCCAATTTATCAAGATCCTCTAGCAATTTTCCACAATGCTCTTGGGTTTTAACAACTTTAAATAGTTTTGTGTCATCTGCAAATTTGATAACCTCACTCGTTATTTCACTTTCCAGGTCATTTATGAATATGTCAAAAAGCAGCGGACCCAGCACAGATCCCTGGGGTACACCACTATTCACCTTTCTCCATTGGGAAAATTGGCCATTTAGCCCTACCCTCTGCTTTCTATCTTTTAACCAGTTCCTGATCCACAATAGTACACTGCCTCCTATCCCATGACTCTTTAGTTTTGCCAAAAGTCTCTCATGAGGGACCTTGTCAAAGGCTTTCTGAAAGTCCAGATACACAATATCAACCGACTCACCTTTGTCCACCTGATTATTCACTCCTTCAAAAAAACATAACAGATTAGTAAGACAAGATCTTCCTTGTCTAAAGCCATGTTGGCTGTCTCCCATTAGGTCATGACTATCTACATGCTGAGTAATTTTATTCTTTATGATGGTCTCTACCATTTTTCCTGGTACTGATGTCAGGCTCACCGGTCTGTAGTTTCCCGGATCACCCCTGGAACCCTTTTTAAAAATTGGTGTTACATTGGCGATCCTCCAATCTTCAGGTATTAGAGATGATTTGAATGAAAATTCACAGATTACTAATAACAGGTGTATTGCCAAATTCTACGCTTTTCCTTTGACCCTGTCACTCACTTAGCTCACCGACCAGGCACAAATATTCTGGCAAATACAGTATGAGTTAACCCTGTCACTCACCTTAGCTAACTAACTAGGCATAAATATTCTGGCAACAAATACAGTATGAGTTAACTCTATCATTGACTAGCTCACAGACTAGGCAGACACTTTAGTAAATACAATATGAGTTTTATTAAGTTTAAGTCCTTTTAGAATAATAAGTAAAAGATAAGGTATCAATACATCACCGGATATTGTAAAACCGCACTCCAGCAAAGTCGGGGGATCAGCGATTGCCTGAAGGAAATCCGGGATACTACAGAGACATGTCTGTCCCGTCTGTCTGATGAAAAATCCCGGAGGCTTGCTGAAAAATCCCCCTGTTAAGTATTCTAATCAGACTAATGCTGGCTGCATGCCATAGGCTAACACAGAGTCAGACTTGTGCTGGCTGCATGCCATAGGTTAACACAGATTCAAACTTGCCTGCATGCCATAGGTTAACACAGAGTCAGACTTGTGCTGGCAGCATGCCATAGGTTAACACAGATTCAAACTTGCCTGCATGCCATAGGTTAACACAGAGTCAGACTTGTGCTGGCAGCATGCCATAGGTTAACACAGATTCAAACTTGCCTGCATGCCATAGGTTAACCTGTTGTATGCTCAGATCAGGATTGGTTAGAGATAATTGTGTGCTTGTGACCAGCAGCTGAAAAAATGGCAGCTGCTGAGTCACTCATCCAGTTTTATCCTGCCAAAGTTGCTACCTGCTCAGAAATTTTGACCTAAAGTAACCCCAGGCTCAGTCCCATTATCACTCCTCGACCTAAAGTAACTCCCAAGCCCAGTTTCACTATCACTTCTCTCCACATTCTTTCCCAATCTCGTCACATTCGTATCACATTCGGTCCTTAATGGAACTGAGCATGGGCATATGACGCAACCCGTATCTTCCGGGTTTTACAGAATAGTCGGTAGGCGATATAGCAGTTAAAACAGGACAGAAAAGTCACAACTATAACCAAAACCAATACTGGATGAATTAATAAATTTAGAGCGGCCGTTGCTGACGGCGAATATCCCAAAATTATATCATACCAATGGTGAGTAGTTGCAGTAGCAACTGAGGTACCAATATGTACTAGTTGATCAGCTACCACAACAGTCTGCACCTGATGTGCAGCAATTGTTTTATTTAACATGGTAATATGATCATGTATAAGTTTCGAGTTATTTAATATGGTTTGTAATTTGGTCAAATTGAAATCCCAATTGGGTACTGATAAGGGTTGTATGGACCATATCTCCCGAGTAGTTATATAGTGCTCGGAGGTTAGAAGAAAGGTCTCATTATGCCATGTAAGAACTGACACATTTTGTAAACAACCAATAAATGGGGTTATCATATCAGGTATAACAGCGTGTGAAGTAACTAGGCAGATTTCTTGAGGGGCTATTTCTACCATCCATTCATAGGTGGATGGCAGAATGTTAAATTTACACACATTCATACTATTTTGTAATAAACAAGGTTCATAAACATTTGATTGGAGTTTACAGATTTTTCCCTCTAGCGTTGTATCACAAAGAGAAAGATCATGTGTTTGATTATTGTGGTCAATGTATTCCCCATACAATTCTGGAACCCAATAATAGGGGGAATCTGGAGGGCCTAGTAATAAAGGCAATACAACATATTTACACATAGTAGTGGAAGTAGTTACATTATAAACAATAATATGTCCTACACATGCAGTGTTATTACATCGTACTTTAGGTGCATTTAAATAAATCCATTCGGTAGTCAGGTTCAATAATTGTTTCCAAACATATTCATTTCCTGTCATTAATTGCGTTTGATAATTCATTTTTTGCATGTATTGCATAGTACTTCGTAAAGTACAAGTGGTCCAATTGGCAAATTGGGTTATATTTTTGTCAACCTGCTGATTAAATTGAGTCAATTTAGCAAATAGATTTATCATATCTGTAGATACACCTGCCTGTATTTGTGCAGGATGCCATAAAGTGGGTAGCCATTTTGCCTGTAATGTCAGGGCATCATTAATCCCTGCCCCAGCATTGTGTAGGCGATTGGCTAATGTTTCTATATCAAAACTATTTAAAGTTCCAGTCACAGTCCCAATGCCGCCTAACATTGTGTCATACCAAGCTCGTTTCACTCGTCTTAGGGGACATGGTGGTATAACAGGAAAAATTATTTCTGAGTAAATAATCGTTTTTCGTGCTTCTCGTCCCACCATAATACAGGTGGAAGGAACTCTCTTTACATGTCCAGGATCAATTTTGGAAGCCTTCATGTTAATAAATACTATGTAGGATGACCACCATGTACGATTCACAATGGGCGTGGCATTCACGCATACTAATACTGTCATGTTGGCTATTGGGAAGTTATGTCGATAAGCCCCCTGGGTTTCATTGCTGCAATTACGTAGTTGCTGTGCCCAGTCCCGGTCAGAGGCAAATACGAGCGACGAAGGACGATTGCAACAACTAACATTCACCTCAGAGGTAATGTTAATCATCCCAGTCCCTTCATGTAAGGCGTAGACAGGTCGATAAGGGTTGGTTGTGGAAATGGGAGGCCCTGCCCACATATGTCCATCATATGTTATATTGATTATGTGACAACGCTGCCCCCTGCTGCATGTAAAATTATCTTGTTATCGACTTTCAGTCGCATTTCGCCATGCCCATTTCCCAAAAGAAGAGTTGCTGGGCACAAGGGGCACTCCTGGAGTCCACGCGTCTATGAGGATGACTGAACACCAATACAAAAAGATGCCACGAGTAAGGATCTGGTAAAAGAAAAAGAATTACTCTCGTAAATAACATTTATCTTCAGGTATATATTCCCAACTTTCTTGCCCAGGACGCATCACCAGAAGGATTTTGTCTTTTCCTACTGCAATCACCTCCTCCGGTGATGGCGGTCCTTGGGCATTTTGGATCCATATTTTTGCACCAACATTAACCATATTGATTGAACCAAATCCCTTATCTCCCCATAAGGTAAGTTCGGTAGGGGCATTTCCTTCCTCCACTGGTGCAAAAAATATCGGGATGAGTAATAACTGAGCAATTCGTTCTTTAATAGCTATTACCAAGGGTTGCTTCCCTAAATTTAATAATAATACTTTGATCTCCCCCAGATAATCAGCATCAATTACTCCCCCTATTGTGATAACTCCTCGCAGGGCAAGGTTCGATCCAGTAACTATCTGGCCATAATGATTTTTAGGAATTTGGCATCCAATTCCCGTTGATACAGTCCCTACGGTATTCGGGGCGATAATCAAGGTTTCTATCGAAAATAAATCAAGGCCCGCTGCTGATGGGGAACTACGATATGGGTCCTGGGCCGCAGGATTGACCTTCCTATAAATAATAGAGTCAATTTGGATTGTCTGTATTTGTAAATTAGGAGTTAACATCCGCATCAGGGGGGTCATAGAATCTGTGATCGGCCTATTGTTAAGCTTTTGCAATGCTTCACTTATATGATCTCTCCACTGTCCATATTTGGTAGGATCTGATATATTTAACTTTCTTAGTGCTTCTTTTAATAATCCATTCATCCTCTCTACCAGGCCAGCTGCCTGTGGATGATAGGGGACATGATAGATCCATTCTATATTATATTGGGCAGCATAGTCCTTTACTTGTTGCCCAGTAAAGTGTGTACCATTATCAGTTTGAATTTGCAAGGGCACTCCATAGTATTGGGTAATCATTTCAATGGTTCTTATGGTACTCCACTGAGTAGCAGAACGACAAGGGAAGCCTACCATTAATCCTGAATATGTGTCAACTGCAGTACAAACATACTTACAGCCTCGGCTTTCCGGAAGAGGGCCGATGAAATCCATCTGCCAGATTTGGCCAGGTAGCTGTCCTCGTCCAATATGCCCCATTACTGTATGTGGAACTGCCCTCTTCTGACTATGCTGACAGATAGGGCATTCCAAGATTACCTGCTTTATAATATCAAGTGTTAAGGGCAGCCCCCGGCTTTGTGCCCACCTGTAGGTGGCTTTTTCTCCCAAATGCCCACTTTTCTGGTGTGCCCAAAGGGCAGTGCCCTGGAGCCATGCTTTCCGTTCGCTGTCACTAGGAAGAGAAGCTTCTGAAGCTCCCACCACAGAAACGGAGGCTGCTGCATCTGCTTGAGAATTAAACAAACGTTCAAGTGAGTCAAGGGGCATATGTGCATCTACATGAAAAACCGTACATTGAGTATTTGTTAGCATACTTTCTATATCCTGCCATACTTCTTTTCCCCATAATTCCTTACCATGAATTTTCCAGTCGTGCTGCTTCCATCCAGGCAGCCATGTGGCTAATCCGTTGGCAACTGACCACGAATCGGTATACAAATGGCATTCATTTCCTAATTCTTGTTTTAATGCTAAAAACACGGCATATAATTCTGCAAATTGGCTGCTCTTCCCTTCCCCCTCTATAACTATTGTTTTATTGGCAATAGGATTAAACGCTACACTCTTCCAATGTCGCCGACCACCTATATATTTTGCAGATCCATCAGTGAACCATGCATGTTTCTTTTGTTTCTCTGTTAATTGGTCATATGCTTTTCCCCATTTAACAGGGGATTCTTCTATTTCTACAGATTTCTGTGCTGGTTCTGCAGAGGAAGGGGACGTCGCCACCTTTTCATGCAGAGTGGCGACCCCAGTCTCACCAGCTTTAGCCCTTTGACTTATATACCACTTCCACTTAATAATTGTTTGCTCCTGAGCATGACCTATACGATTTGATTTAGGATTAGATAGAACCCACTGCATAATTGGAATTTGGGGCCTAAGTAACACTTCATGTCCTATTGTCAGTTGCTCGGTGTCTACTAATGCCCAGTAACATGCCTGCAGCTGTCTTTCTAGAGGGGTATATTTTTCCCCTGCTTCGGGGAGTTTCCTACTCCAAAACCCTAACGGAACCCGTTTTCCCCCTTGTTTTTGCCATAAGGACCAGTTACAATACTGATCTTGCACTGACACATGTAATTCCACCTCACCAGGTAGGAGAGGCCACAAATCCACTGCCTTTTGAATAGCCCCCTTGGCTTGTTCAAAAGCATTTTGCTGCTCCTCTCCCCATGCATATTCATACTTTTTCCGGGTAACCTTATACAATGGAGCTAGTAATTGTCCTAAATGTGGAATGTGTTGTCGCCAAAACCCGAACAGCCCAATATATGATTGCGCTTCCGCTTTTGTCTTTGGTATAGCAAAGTCTAATATTTTTTGTCTGGCTTTGGGCGTTATTTCCCTATGTCCACAATTCCATTGTATGCCTAAAAACTTCACTGTTTGGGACGGGCCCTGTACTTTATCGGGATTAATTTCCCATCCCTTTCCCTTTAAATGTGTCATTAATGCATTTAATGTTTCAGCTACTTGTTGCTCCGTCTCCCCCTGGATCAGTATATCATCAATATAATGGGAATAACTTACTTCTGGGGGGCATTTATATTCAGCTAAATGTTCTGCTACAATCCTATGGCATATAGTGGGACTATGTAACCATCCCTGTGGCAATCTGGTAAAAGTATATTGCCTCCCCATCCAACTAAATGCAAATTGGTCCTGTGCCCGTTTTTCGATCGGTATTGTAAAGAATGCATTAGCCAAATCTATCACCGCATACCACTGCCCCTGCCGTGATTGTATTTCTTCTATGAGTGTTATCGTGTCTGGCACAGCGGCAGTAAGAGGAGGAGTTTGTTTATTTAATTCTCTATAATCTACAGTCATTCTCCAAGATCCATCACTCTTTCTCACCGGCCAGACAGGATTGTTCCACGCCGTAGTGGCAGGGCGTAGGACACCCGCTGTGACTAAATCCCTTATGGTCTCCCCAATTTCTGTATGCCCCCCAGGGATTCGATATTGTTTCATTGCCACCAGCTTAATAGGTGGTGGTATGTGCACTGGGGGCATTTTCAATTTTCCTACTGTCACAACGTTCATTTGAACTACCTGATTTTGCTTTACTCCAAAAGCAAATCTTCCTTCCTTTAAATGAAGGGTCATTCCCTGTAAAACATCTATCCCAATAATATGTTCAGATACGGGCACTATTAAAACGGAATACTTCCGCAAGGGTAGGTTTCCTATCTTTAAGGTTACTTTAGTTTGTACTCCCTCAATGATCTTCCCCCCCAGTCCTGAAATTTTTACCCGGGGTCCTTTAAATTTATTTGGATTTCCCTGAATCAAGGTAGCCTCCGCCCCGGTGTCCACTAAAGCTGGCACTCGCTGTACATTTCCCCCTTTCCAATGTATTTCCAGCGGGACATAGGGTCTTTCGTCCCGGCGGACCCACACCGGGGCTTGGCTCCCCCCCTATTCATCAAAATCATTTAAATCCAGTAGTGGAGCGGTGGGTGTTAGTGTCTCCCTCACTTGATTAGCCACTGCTGTTGCCATTTCCTTCCAAGGATAGATTTGTTGAAAATCTTCCCAAGAAGGAACTAGCTTCTTTTTCTGCCCCTGCCGCTCTACTGTTTTAGCTGACAATACTTTTCTCTTGTACAATTGCCACAAATGATTTGTTTCCTTCCCATCAATTTGTTCTTTAGGCACCCCTGCTTTTAGTAATGCCAGGAACATCTCTTTTCGGGAGACCCTGGGAGCCCCCCCTTGGGCCTTCCCTCCGGTATTCACACCCCCTGACGTTTTCACTGCATCTTTAGGTTCACCACCCCAATTTCCCATGTCCTGCAAATCCTTCATCCTGCTTAGCACTGTAGCTATCGGTTGTTCTGTCATGGACAATAATAAAGTCATCATGACAGATTTATAAGCAGGAGGGGCTGTTTTGATCAATCGATTTCGCATACCTGGGGTTACCAAAACTTCTGTGTAATCATCTAATCTATCAATTATAGGTAGGGCGGACCGCATGGCCTCCTGCTTTAACCTTTCTATCCCATCCCGCAGCGTGAACCATGTTTTCTCACTAATCAGGATATCACTTTCATTTGGGTATTTGTCTATATAACCAGCTACCAAAATTTGAAATAGATTTTGTGTGGTTATATTTTCATGATCCCCAAAATATTGTCTAATAGCCCGCTGAATAACAGGCTCCCTACTGAGGGTAATAAATCTCCCTATGTCTTGGGCATCAAGATTTACCCCCTTTCCCCCAGTATCATAAATCCGTACTAACCATTGCAAGTCCCCTTCTCCAGACTGCTGCCTAAACCGGGCTAAAATGTCATCCACCTCAGCCTGGGAAAAATCCTCTACTGTAGTTCTCATTCGTGTGTGGGGCACTGGTTCATCTAGCAATATAGGTTGCCCCTGATCATTTATCAGAGGCTGCCCATCTGCACCTAACCGAGGGATTGGCTGTCCGTTGTTTCCTAAGACAGGACGCCTATCTGGCCCTAACTCTGTTTTCTCCTGTCTACGATGTACAGGTTGGGCTAGTCTATAGGATGGGGCTCTGGGAGGGTCAATTTCAGGGTCAGGGCATGAGAGACCCCCGGGACAATCATCCCAGTCGTCCGAAGACGTGGAGTCCCAAATGTCTCCGTCCCAATTATCCAAATCCCATTCGGCAGTGGCAGCTGCTACAGCCTTATAAATCTTTTCCTTATTTACCCTCCCCTTTCGCTTCCTGTATTTATTTTGTGCTATTTTCACTGCAGCTTTCTCTGCCACTCCCTGGTAGTGGTCGAGCTTATCTTTTAATAATTTCTGATGACATTCTAATACCACCACCCGACCTTCTGCTTCTATTAATTTTTGCTCCGCTAAATTTGCTCTGTGCTGGGCATCCAGCGCTTGATTATAAACCTTCCTATATGCTGCTAACAACACCCAGGTCTGTCTTCCTAGGGTCCCTGCATCACCCGGCTTACCGGGGAGCCCGCCGAGTACTCTCTCCACATCGGCGGGGGTTGCCTCCTTAAGCTTACTATCCCAGGACTCTGCCAACCCATTATGTAACAATTTCTGTGCTACTACATCGAAGGGAGCCTCGGTCCAGCCGGGGATCTCTACCACGAGCAGCTCTTTGGATCTATTTTTTCTACAAAACATTTTCTGACTAGCTAGTGATTCCTGGCTAGCTAATGATTCCTGCCGTGCACTGCAAGAACCACTGGCTACCCCACTCCTGGTACCAATTATGTATTGCCAAATTCTACGCTTTTCCTTTGACCCTGTCACTCACTTAGCTCACTGACCAGGCACAAATATTCTGGCAAATACAGTATGAGTTAACCCTGTCACTCACCTTAGCTAACTAACTAGGCATAAATATTCTGGCAACAAATACAGTATGAGTTAACTCTGTCATTGACTAGCTCACAGACTAGGCAGACACTTTAGTAAATACAATATGAGTTTTATTAAGTTTAAGTCCCTTTAGAATAATAAGTAAAAGATAAGGTATCAATACATCACCGGATATTGTAAAACCGCACTCCAGCAAAGTCGGGGGATCAGCGATTGCCTGAAGGAAATCCGGGATACTACAGAGACACGTCTGTCCCATCTGTCTGATGAAAAATCCCGGAGGCTTGCTGAAAAATCCCCCTGTTAAGTATTCTAATCAGACTAATGCTGGCTGCATGCCATAGGCTAACACAGAGTCAGACTTGTGTTGGCTGCATGCCATAGGTTAACACAGAATCAGACTTGTGCTGGCTGCATGCCATAGGTTAACACAGATTCAAACTTGCCTGCATGCCATAGGTTAACACAGAGTCAGACTTGTGCTGGCAGCATGCCATAGGTTAACACAGATTCAAACTTGCCTGCATGCCATAGGTTAACCTGTTGTATGCTCAGATCAGGATTGGTTAGAGATAATTGTGTGCTTGTGACCAGCAGCTGAAAAAATGGCAGCTGCTGAGTCACTCATCCAGTTTTATCCTGCCAAAGTTGCTACCTGCTCAGAAATTTTGACCTAAAGTAACCCCAGGCTCAGTCCTATTATCACTCCTCGACCTAAAGTAACTCCCAAGCCCAGTTTCACTATCACTTCTCTCCACATTCTTTCCCAATCTCGTCACATTCGTATCACAACAGGTCTGCAATCTCATATTTCAACTCTTTCAACACTCTTGGATGTATACCATCCAGCCCAGGTGATTTGCTACTCTTCATTTTATCTAATAGTTGTAATACATCTTCCCGATGTATCAATATTTCCTTCAATTCCTCCGCACCTTTAAATACCACTTCAGTCATGGGTAACATCCCTACATCTTCCTCAGTAAAGACTGAAGCAAAGAATTCATTCAGTCTCTCCGCTATCGCCTTGTCGCCTCTTAGTGCTCCTTTAACCCCTTTATCATCTAATGGACCAACTGACTCTCTCACAGGTTTTTTGCTACGAATGTACTTGAAAAGGTCTTTACTTTGCGTTTTTGCTTCCGCAGCAAGCTTCTTCTCAAATTCTCCCTTTGCCTGCCTTATCAATGCCATGCATTTGACTTGCCAGTGCTTGTGCTGTTTCCAGGTTTGGTCGTTTGGCTCTTTTTTCCATTTCCTGAAAGATGCTTTTTTGGCAACAACAGCCTCTCTGACCTCACCTTTAAACCATGCTGGCAGTTTTTTGGACTTCCTTCCACTTTTCTTAAAGCGTGGAATACAGCTGGTCTGAGCTTCCAAGATAGTATTTTTCAACAACAGCCAAGCCTGATGTACGTCTTTAACCTTTGCAACTGCTCCTTTTAGTTTTTTCTTAACTGTTTTCCTCATTTTATCATAGTCTCCCTTTCGAAAGTTAAAAGGTAGTACTGTGGATTGATTTCCTTACTATCCCTCCTCCACTAATTAAATCAAAGGCGATCATGCTATGATCACTATTGCCAAGTGGCCCCAACAACCTTATCTCTTGCACTAGATCTGGTGTTCTACTAAGGACTAGGTCTAATATGGCTTCCCCTCTGGTCGGTTCATGAACCAGCTGCTCCAAGAAGCAGTCATTTATTTCATCTAGGAACTTTATCTCCCTAGCATGTCCTGACGTGACACTGACCCAGTCGATACCTGGGTAGTTGAAATCACCCATTATTATTACTGCGCTGTAACTTTTGTTAGCTTCCTTGATTTCTTTGAGCATTTCATCATCCATTTGGTCATTCTCGCCAGGCACTCTATAGTACACCCCCACTGCCATTGCCTTCCCCCTTTTACATGGAATTTCAATCCATATAGATTCTACAGCAGATTTTGTTTCCTGCAAAACTTTAATCCTTTCTGACTCAATGCCCTCTCTAACATAGAGAGCAACCCCTCCACCAATTTGATCAGCTCTATCATTACGATATAGTTTGTACCCAGGTATCACAGTGTCCCACTGGTTGTCCTCCTTCCACCATGTCTCTGATATTCCAATCATATCTAACCTTTCATTTAGTGCTATATATTCTAACTCTCCCACCTTATTTTTTAGACTTCTAGCATTTGCATACAAGCATTTTAGAGAATGTATTTTATTCATATTAATTTGGCTATTGTTAGACATGGGTAATTTGGGATCTTTAAGCTCCATACTTGAGGGCATTTGGGCTACTTTACTCTTTTGTGGAACCTCTCTGCTTTTGGTAGTATCCTTCAAAGATACATTCTTCCGAACAATCTGCTCTTGGGCAACTGTCGGCTTTCCCCTATTATCTAGTTTAAAAGCTGCTCTATCTCCTTTTTAAAGGTTAATGCCAGCAGCCTGGTTCCATCCTGGTTAAGGTGAAGTCCATCCCTTCGGAAGAGCCCCTCCTTTCCCCAGAATGTACCCCAGTTCCTAACAAATCCAAACCCCTTATCTCTGCACCATTGTCTCATCCACGCATTGAGACTCCGGAGCTCTGTCTGCCTTTTGGGTCCTGTGCGTGGAACAGGAAGCATTTAGGAGAACGCTACCCTGGAAGTTCTGGATTTCAACTTCCTACCTAAAAGCCTAAATTTAGCCTCCAGAACCTCCCTACCACATTTTCCTATGTCATTGGTTCCGACATGTACCAAGACAGCAGACTCCTCCCCAGCACTATCTAAGACCTTATCTAGGTGGCGCGTGAGGTCCGCTACCTTCGCACCAGGCAGGCATGTTACCAGGCGATCCTCACGTCCACCAGCCACCCAGCTATCTACATGCCTAATGATCGAATCACCAACTATAATGGCTGTCCTAACCCTTCCCTCATGGGCACATGGCCCTGGAGAAACTTCCTCGGTGCGAGAGGGTTTTACATCACCTGGAGGACAGGTCCTAGTTACAGGATCACTTCCTGCCACACCAGGGTGATGCTCTCCTGTCACGTGACCTCTCTCCTCCATGGCAACAGGGATGCTGCCAGACTGGAGGTGGGACTTCAGGACTATATCCCTGTAGGTCTCGTCTATGTACCTCTCTGTCTGTCTTATGCTTTCCAAGTCTGCTACTTTAGCCTCTAGAGAACGGACTCGTTCCCTGAGAGCAAAGAGCTCCTTGCACCTAGTGCACACGTAAGACCTCTCACCAACTGGGAGAAAATCGTACATGTGACACTCAATGCAAAAGACTGGAAAGCCCCCATCCAGTTGCTGGACTGCTGTCTGCATCTTAGTTTTAAGTTTGTGTTTAGATCTAAGTTCTTTACTTACTAAGGGTTGCTATGGATATTTATACACTTATTAAAAGAGGGCTACTACACAGTACCCTGTCTTGTGCTGCTGAGGTAAGCTATATTCTGATTTGATTTAAATTATAGCTCTTAGCTGCTGCTAGGCTCTAACTTCTTATGAAATTTAAATTACAAGCTCTCTGCTGGGTTCTAAATTTAACCAGAAAGCTCTCTTCTGTGTTTTAAATTTAAGCTAAAAGTACTTTGCTGATGCTAGGCCCTGAGTGACTATTAAATGTAGACTACAAGCTCTCTGCTGGGTTCCAAATGTAACCAGAAAGCTCTCTTCTGTGTTTTAAATTTAAACTAAAAGTACTTTGCTGTTACTAGGCCCTGAGTGACTATTAAATTTAAACTACAAGCTCTCTGCTGGGTATGAAATGTAACCAGAAAGTTCTCCTCGGTGTTTTAAATTTAAACTTAAACTGCTGCTACTAGGCCCTGACTGATTTAACAAAAATAGTGGGTTCACAGATTTATTAGTTTTAATACAAAGAATTCCTTCTAGAAAATTACCAGAAGTATATACTCACAGTTGCAGATCTCTCTCCAGAAGTAACAGTCCCTATTTCTAGTCCTTAGTAGTACCTTTGTTGCTCCTCAACCTGTGGCCCCCCTGCTCCTCATGCCATCTAGGGGGGCCACAGGTTGAGGAGCAACAAAGGCGAGAGCAGAGGGGAAGTAGGGTGTCTTGGGCTTCAGCCTATGCCTTGAACACCAGAGTGACTGCATCTACACAGCCAGCACTTTCTCTAGCTCAATAAGGAGAGCTGTTTTGCCTGTGTGGGGCATAAGGAAGCCTTTTAATACAGGAAGAGAAAAAGAACAAGTTCCATTACATTTATCTCCACCACCCAAGCACATCAAAACCAGGAGAATCTGCAAGGCAGTATTGGGGACATGCAAATACAGGAGTTGCTAGCTCAGAGGAGAACAGGAACCACCAGAGCTATCTGTAGCCAGAAATGCCAGAGCCAGGAGTATCAGGGATCCCTGCCTGCATCACCACTAGTACAGATTAAATTCAGAGGGAAAGGGTTCCCATGCAGGGCAACACAAGAGGTACTACAAGCATGGCAGCAAATGGAAAGAGCTGGATTTTATTATCCAACCTGAGAAAAAGTACTTAAACCCTACTGAATAGCATAACACATTGAGAGGAAGAAAAGCTTTGTTTGCCTGTAACCATTTTTGGAGTAAAGACAAGTTTACTGTTTGTAGTACAGTTACATTTTTTCTGTCTCTGCCAGTTGTTATTGTATCAGTGACCCTAAAGTTTAAGTAAACCCTGGACTGGACTCAATTATTTATGAAGGGAAGAGATGTGAGTGGAGGTAAGTGCAAAGGACCCCCCAGTGTATTCTGGTCCCCAGTCAAAGAACCTTGATATTTAAATTTCAGGAGTAGACCCTGAGTGAGTGTATTTGTTCCTGAAACTGCGTGACCACCTGTCTTCCAGATAGCGTAAGGACTGCAGTAAGGACTACACATGGAGGGGTAGGTTACAATCCCATCATGTAAACCTGCAAAATTCCTAGCCTAGACTGGCCACACAACAGTGTTACTGGGGATGAAAAGGAAAGCAGAATAAGGGAGCAGTTATGGGGATTTCAAGTATCTGGTTCTCTGCTTTGTGTTCTCTCCAGCCTGCAGACATATATGGTCATTAAGGCAAACATGGACTTGCTGTCTATATCAAACTTTTGGTGACATGCCTCCTAGCTGTTAGTGATACGCTAGTGTAACCTGACATACTGGCTGAGAACTGCTGCTCAAAGGATACAGTTATACATCAAAGAAGCTATTTTAAACTTATAAAACCACTAGAGGTCCTTACACAAACACGACAAAGAAGTAGATAAAATGATATACAAACCCCCTTTCCTTTCTTATTACGTTTCTCTATGTGTTTCTTTCCTGTCATCATTTTTCCCTTTTTTACTTCTAATACTTGAGTTGAGATGGTCTCAGCTGGTTCTTCAAATTATTTAATAGTGGCAACAACTCTCATAATCATCAAAGTATTACCACAAGGCATTTCATTCCATGATTGTGATCTTATTATGATTAACCATTTCAGCGACAGCAGCACCTCTTACTATTACAGTACTGAGGTACCCCCTGCCCCCCTTTACCCATATACACAGAGCTCTGCCAGTGCAACTCCCTGCCCTCCAGCACTCCCTGCTATTCCAGCACTGACTTGAAATGATCATTCCACAGAGTTCCATGAAATCCAGGAATTTCCCCACGACCCAGTGATTCCAACACGCAGCTTCAAATTCCCCACATACCTTTCTGTCCCAGTTGTTAGAGGAGCATGTTGTAATAGTAAATTTACCTGCCCTAACAGGTTTTATAGACAGGAAGATGTGAGAAGGGTATAACGTCAGTGGATCACACCCCTCTCAGGAATCACAGGAGGAATGATAGAAACAGGAATAGAGCTGAGAGGCTGAGAACCTTCATGGGAAGAGCTGAGGATCTGTGGCTCAGAGGATTTAGGGCTCCGGAGAAGATACCTACAGTTCAGTTATAATCAGCTGCTAGACATCAGCCTTCCGCAACTATCGCAAAGTCATTCAAACCAAGTAAGGCAAAGTGTTCTCTCTTAAGACTGTAAGCTCTTTACTGAAGGTACTTCCTCAACCAGTCATGTATTTGTTCAACATTAGGTAGTCATATCCCTTAAAATATCAATTTCCGTGTTTCTTAACTCTTTGGTCTAAGTCTTCAGTTCCAGTTTTTTTCTTTGTGCAGTGTATTTTATTTCTGTTTTGGCATGTTGCCCTCTCTATGCATATACCTCCAGTTATTTAAAATATCCTTCAAGTCGCATTACAGATATCCATGCTGCACACTCATACATTTAGAGGGGAATTCAGATCCCCACATGTATGGCCGCAGTGCCTGGCCAAAATCTGGACTGCTAGAGATGTACCCGATTCTGCCGCCATAGGGCCCAGACGTACTTGTGATGGCAGAATCAGGGACATAGATGTCTGGGCACTCCTCATATGCTGAGGAAATCGACGTATGGGGAGCTGCCTGTCCCAATGCCATCGCTGGGGCGAGGGAGCAGTAGCATTCCAGCACCATGGCAACAAGCTGTCCATATGGAGACTCGGAATGCCATTGCCCACAGCCGCCCCTGCAGACCACAGTCTGGCTGCCACCGGAGGCCCCCATTGTCCGAATTGTGGCTGTAGGGTTACGGCAAGGCAAGGGACCTGGGGTGCAGGGCTGTGCAGTGCATGATCCCCAAGGCACTGTGGACTTAATCCACCACTGGTGTGAAATAGCCTAAGCATCCTAGGGGGTGCCAGGGGACGTACAGAGGCCTGACCTGAATCGGCTCTGTACGTTTGAATGAATGACCACCCACCTGCTCTGCCCCTGCTCTGCTTCAGCACGGCCCCCACCCAGCGCTCCACACACAAACGCTGTGTACATGTGGGAAGCACTGGCAGGAGAATAGGGCTGGGGAGCAGAGCGCGGGTTGGACATACGGCTCTGAATGCCCCCGTAAGAGTACTAATTCTAGCATCTCTTCATTAATTATTCCTAGGGTTTCTATTTTTTAGGAGTTTATAAGCTGCAAAGTTAGGTAGTTATTTCCAGTTAATTAGGGGTTCTTTGAAGGTAAAATATCAGTGTTTACTGGTGCTTTCACCTATTGCTGGATATCTTTTTCAGTGGAATCGCGTATGCACATTTATGTTGTTTTGGGAATTATTAGCGCAGAAAAGGCACAAAACTGAGTGGAGGGCACAAGTCAAGCTAGGGGAGGGATGAAAGAGTACTAGGGGAATTGGTGTTTCCACTCGTTTTCATTTTTTTTTGCAGGGTGGTGTTTTAGCAGTATTCATTCGTTAAAACCTAAGGGGGAGATTTTCAAAGACATTTAGACAGTTTGCAGACCTGCAAACCATCTAAATGCCAATCAATGGGATATTTAACAGCAGTAACACAGATTAGTGCCACTGACTATCCACAAGTACCATCACGAACACCCCAATGCCAGCCGGGTAGTGTCAGGGTGATCCAGGAGCAGCTTGGAGGTGGCACCTGGGGATAACTGGCTAGCGGCAATACTCAGCTGCAAGCCGGTTATCCCAAAGCGGCAAAAATTAGGCACCTGAACTTTCACAACTTTAGCTAACCAGCCAGTGGCTGAATATTGCTAAACAGCTATCCTGCCAACCTGCAGATTCAATGTTGGTGGCCGGATATGACCCCAGCAGTGACTATCTGGGTTCAAAGTTCAGCACCAGCTGCTGCTTCTGAAAATTCCCCCCTCCCCACCCTCCTCTAAAATCAGAAGCCCTAATTATAAAAGTACCCATTTTTTATATGCTAGCTTTTTTATATTAGAAAGTGATTTCACCTCAGATAGGGAGCAATATTCATAGTGCATACATAGTTGAAAGGTTTGTGGGTACATTGTCAGCACTGTATAAATATAATTAGAGCTTCTGATTTAAAGTTATAAATACCAAAAAAAAGACCACCAAGACAAAAGATTTGGAAAACACTGGAAAAACCACCACTTCCCTTCATACTCACACTTGTGTCCTCCATCAGTGAACACCAGTTTTTCAATAAAGAACCACTAATTAACAGGAAAATAAACACCAATATTTAAGAGTTTTAAACACCTAAAAATAGAAACCCTAAATATAATAACATCTCATGCTGCACCTTGTACATCATCTGCACTCTATAAATTTGACATCTTATACAACCCCACGTATAATGTCGGCATCATATAAATAAAATGTATCATACAACCTCCATATGGGGAATAATTTTATGAAGGTTTTCTGTGCCTATAGCTGGTTTTATGTGTGGAATGGGTCTTTTATAAACTGTTTGGCTGTTTATGTGCATATATGTGCATGTGCCTTGAAGAACATGCGTGACTATACATGCGCTGTGTAGCGAGGGTATAATTTAGGACAGAGTGGAGGCAGTGTGCCTATAGACAACTGGAGTCAAGTCAAAATAATTTACCTGACTATTTCTTGTCTTTTTTGTACACAAAGCTAGAAGGTACTTAATATTCTCTATTTCTTCTCACAAACCAAGTGAATAAATAGGTTACCAGAGGCAGAGTGCATGGTAAGGAGGAAGTTGGCTTGTGAGGTTTTGTAATTCAAGAGGGTTTTTGTTTTGTATGTAATACAGGAAACGCGAAAAGAAGGTACACACTAGCTCTGGCAAGGGTTGGGATGAATTCAAGGAGCAGGAAAGAAGTCGACTAGCCCCTTCTCATACTGGTCTGCATTAGCTGATGCTTTCGTCTCTTCTAGATCTGTGGGGTTTTAAGCACTGAAATTGTTCCTGGTAAGCAGTGGCCCAGCTGGGTCCAAGTCACAGAGACAGATGTCTGGTATGCCCGAATCTCGTTTGAAAGTGTGCGAGCCTGGAGCAAATAGAAGGTTAGGGAATATGGAGAACAAAAGAGAGAATCTCATTATGCCTCTGTTTAGGTTTCTGGTGTGATCAGACCTTGAGTATTGTGTGCAGTTCTCATCACTAGAGCTAGAAAATGTTCAGACCTTATGAAGAAAGGCTAGAAACAGCAGGGCTCTTTAACTTGGAAAAGAGACAACAGAGAGGAGATATGATAAACGTTTAAAACATCATGAGTAAGATGGAACAGTTAAATAGGGCATGGGTGTGTAACCTTTCAGACAACCAAAGGGTGTTTTATGAAACTCATACGTTTATTTCCATGCTGCACATAAGCCGTTGCTGAATTGAGGGTGAAAGATTAGATGCGATGCTTTCATTTAGGGAAAACAGTCTCTGGACTTTCTGGTATAAGTTTACATACAGAAAAGAAAAGGATGAGAGGAATATACTGTATAATGTAGTATATGAGTTTGAAGTACAGTATTCAGACAAATGTCATGCAAGATTCAAGGTAGCCCCATCTTTTCTGAGCTGTCTGGCTTTAAACAGGGGAGTACAAGACTTGTGGCTGTTCCATAGTTAACAGAGCAACTTGGAACAGTTCCAGCCAGTAACGTGGGCACAGAAGTCTCTGATAAGAAGAAGGTCTATCTTACTGTAGTTTTAAGGGAGAACTTGACTGTGATCACAGTAGATGCCTTCTATGCCCTCTATAAAGTTTAATCGCATTCTTGTACTGAAGAAACTTCTGGAAGCAGTCAGGACAGGGATAAAGATCCCTTCTATGGTAGGGTCCATCAACAACTTAAAGATACGTAAGAGAAAAAAAAAACAAATCCTGATAGGGAACTCTGTCGTGAGGAATATAGAACTGGGAAAATAATGGTGGAAAGGAGGGAAGCTCCTTGCTTTTCTGGTGCCTCATCTTGCAAAGGTGGGCAGAAAATCCACAGGTTTGGCCACTATTGGAAACAAGATACTGGGCTTGATGGACCTTTGTTCTGACCCATTATGGCATATCATACGTACTTATGCATATTTAGGTGCAAATAAGGTAATAGAAAAATAGACGAGTCAAAGTGGGTTAAGACGTTTGGGGCATTAGACAGCCAAATCTTTGATCTTCTCAGACGTGCTACCTACCTGCAGGACGAGACCGGAAGGAACTTTCCAACTTGACTTCAGGGCTGAAAGACTGGTGCAGGGAGAAAGTTTGAGGAGATATTGGTGACTGGGGATGCACTGAGGAAGATAAAGATCTTTAAAAACGGAATGGTTTACCTTCATCCCTAAAGGATGCTAAAGCTAAGCATGGGGGAGGCAGAAAATGTTCTCCCCAGCCACCAAAAAAGACCAGAGGTAAACAGGGTAAATCTTTATAGGATAAGTGTGCAAAATCGCTCAAACAACATACTTGCATGTTAGAAAGAACTGCTACAGATCAACGGGACTTCTGAGATGTCACGAATACAGCTGGTGCCGTATGGAGCCAATTTCCCCCCTTACAAATCTGATCAAAAGTCAGGGAGTGCTGTTAGACTCTGAATTAAACATACGAGCACATTGTGATACCAGAGTAAGGAATGCCTATGGTAAACTGCAGATGGATGGCAATCCACCTAGAGTATTAGAGCAAAATAAAAATGTTTTTAAATAAATACAGGAATAAACCTATGCCTTATTTGTTTACCCCGAACCTGTAAGCGACTACGCATGCTTTGATGACATCTCAGCTGGATTATAGCAATTTATTGTGTATTGGTCTAAAGAATAAAAGTATGTGGAGAGTTCTAATAGTCTAAAATAATGTGGCCCATTTATTAACTGGAGTAGGTAAATATAGCATACAAGAGTTTTGCTCCAGAAACTCCACTGGCTCCCTGTGATGTGCAGTTTAAAATGCTACATGGAATTTAAAGCGCTTTTTGATTTAGGCCTGAATTGGTCAGCTAGTGTCCTTAAACTAGATCTATAGGGTCAACAGACGAGGTGTTGCTTTCGGACCCTTCAGTGGAAAAGATTAGCTTGCAAAGGATATTTGCCATGAACCTATTTTGTTTGGTTCTTTTTTTTTTGTTGTTGGTAAAAAGTGAAAGCCTGCTTTATAATGTATTGCAAATGCCCCACAATTGGTATGTGCAGCAGTCGGATTAAAATCCTTGAAGGCAAGGTTTATTGAAGATTCCTTCTGTTTAACTGGTGGGAAAAGCAACAACACGGGATCCAGCATGCTCATTTCCGGGCCCCTGCTTGCTGAACATACTGCTTTGTGACTAGTGCATGATATCTGATATAAAACAGTTTCGCAGGGAAGTAAAAACGTGGTTATTTATATATCTTTGCCCAGGTTCTGGAAATACCTAGAATAAAGGCATTTATGTAAATGAAGTCATGCAGGTTTAATAACCCAGTTATTCATGATTTGTTATTTAGATTTTAGAAATGAATACTAAAGGAAAATCAATGGAAATGTTAGATTTTTGATATTAATGTGTTGTCTTCTGCATGTTTACTTTGACATCTATATTTATTGGAAACCATGGAGAACAATAAGATCCGCAGTACAAAGATGTTTGATACAAAGAAATAAAGGGGTATGTTTACTAAACCGTCTTAACGTGCGCCCGGCGATAGTGTGCAGGCTGCCATAAAAGACGTGGGCGTTTCAGTCTTAGGGGTATGTTTACTAAACCGTCTTAACGTGCGCCCGGCGATAGTGTGCAGGCTGCCATAAAAGGAGTGGGCGTTTCAGTCTTAAAGTAGCAAAACGGGATTATCGCGTGATAACGCGCGCTGCTGCGCACATTATCGGGCGAAGCACCGCTAAGTGCATTAACGCACGGTAATCTTAAGTAGGCGCCCAGACATACCACCATAGAAACAGAGGTGTAGCAAAATGGTTAATACACTGACTGATGATGCAGGGGGTCATGAGTTTAATCCCCCAGTGTGCCTAATGCATGAGGCTGGCTGAGGCATCAGCTTTGACATGTAAATATTGTTTCTTGAGGCATTTTATTTGTATTTTAATTATTGCTGCCAGCAAACACACCCTCACGTGCCGTAACCTAAGGTGCCGCATAAGGCACCCTATAAGGCACTCCATAGGGCACATTATAAAGTGCACTGTCCGCCACGACACCCTATAATGTCCCTTATAGGGCACCCTATAAGGCGCTCCATAGGACACCTTATAAGGCACCTTATATGAACTGTAACCATAAGGTGCCTCAGAAGGCACTTTATAGGGCGCCCTATAAAATTGATGCATTTGAATTATGGTCTGGCAGCGAATACTGTGCATACCATGGACTGCCCGACGAACAAACCAGTCAGTACTAGAGGAGATCAAACCTAAGCTTTTTTTAGAAGCTCAGATGACAAGACTTCTACTTTCATACTTTGGACACATCATGCGAAGAGAGAGATCATTAGAGAAAGACATCATGCTTGGCAAGATAGAAGGTCAGCGCAAAAGAGGAAGGCCAGCAGTGAGATGGATCGATACAATAACAGCAGCTATGGGTACCAGTCTGTCAACAATGAGCTGCCTGACTCAAGACTGAACACAATTTAGGATAGCTATCCAGAGGGTCACCATGAGTTGACTCTGACTCGACGGCACTTAACAACAACAACATAAGGTGCCCTATTTTTTTTTTTTTTTAGTGCCATCAAGTCAGTGTTGACTCATAGCGACCCAGCTGCCTCTGGGTTTTCTTGGCAATGTATCACTGGAAGTAGATTGCCAGCCTTTTCTTCTGAGGCAATGGAGGGTAAAGTGACTTGCCCAAAGTCACAAGGAGTGCCAGTGGGAATCAAACCCTTGATCTTCAAGGTACTAGGCAGTTGCTCTAACCACTAGGCTACTCCTCCACTCCAAGGGTGCCCTATAAAGTGCCTTCTGAGGCACCTTATGGTTACAGTACACTGAGGGTGTTTTTGCTGGCAGCACTAATGTACATTAAAAGTAGACAATGCTTTGGACAGCCCTATCAAATAACCCCACTGTGGGTTTGAACCCATGACCTCCGACTCTACAGGCAGTGAAGTAACCAGTGGGCTACAGCTCTATAGCTGCTAACAAACCCCTGGCTGGCTGCAGAAGGACTGCACGTCACCACACAAACAGTCTGCTGTGATCACCAGGATAGGGTTAATCCACCCGTACCCATGATGCACTGCACATGCAAATCAGCAGTCTACAGATGATCACAAGATGGGGTATGCACCCCCACAGCACCTCGGCCTGGTAGGGGGAACTGACCGTGTGTGTTACTGGCACAGAGTAGCTACACACCGTCACATTGTGTGGGTCTGTGCTCACCCTGAGGGTGAGGTGGGGCGCCCAGCACCAGGTCCCCAGCACCTTCCATGGCAGAAATAGGTTATGCTGCAGGTCCCCAGCAGTGCTAGTGTGTGAGATAGGTAGTTCCTGCAGACACACCTTGGCTACATCTGTATTTCTCAGTCAGGTTTAGCCCTTATAGACCCATAGGCAGATTATGTACCACCACCCAACCCACTCTCTGGGGCTGAGGGTGGGAAACAGGGTTTCCCACCAACAGATCCACATTCTACCTCTCTGCAATGGCAGCAGTAGAGGGGACCATCAACCCCAGTCCTGCTGGGGAACAGACACCCTACAGGGCAGTCAGTGCAGCTCTGTACACATCCATAAAGCAATAGCAGACAGACGTTAGGCCTGGAAATGCTCAGTTGTGCCCAACCACTATCTGATATTCTCCTTCAGCAAGCCTCCAGCAAGACACATACTAGCTGCAAACAGTCTGCTAGCTAGTCCATGTTCCTGGAGGAGATGCATACACACTAAGCAGATAAGTCAGTGATTGTGCCCCAAAAGAGAACCCATAAATATTACATGAGAGAAGTACTATACAGCACTATGGGGGAACCTAGCCATGCCATGGTCACTGCTCAGTCAGGGTGAGAGTGATCTCCCAGCAGGACATGCTGTGGCCACCCTGTCTGTGCAGGTGGTGGCCGGGCACTACAATGTCCCAGCCATTGCCCTATGCCCTGTGCAGATGCATCCTGGCCAGGCCACCCTGTCCGGGCTATACCCATGGTACCTTGCTCCTCATTATGCACATTGGCAGGCCAATACTGGCAACAGTGCTGGCAGTGTGGGCTGTGGAGGGTGTTTGCAGCCACCACACACTGGATAGACAGACACACACTCCCACACCTATGCCAGCATTATACAACTATCGAGGTGTTTGGCAGCCCTGGCCACCGCTCCAGTCCTGGGCACAGTGCAGGCATGGCTATGATACGCAATACTGTTGAGGTCACTCCCCAGGGTGGTAAACACTGTCAGACACAAGCCCTGTAGCACACTCCACAGACATCAGAAAGGTTACCATGATGCAGCTCAATCAGAAAATTGTACTTAACTTCGGAATTGCTATCTGCCAGTAATCATAGCAACCTTTTGATAGCTGTGTACTGTATTCCCAGGTTTAGGGTGGCATTGCTAAGGTATGCAAGTGCTAGTATTGGGAGATGCACACAGGGCCCAATGTCCTGCCTCTCCAGGAGGCATTAAATAATGGAGCCTGTGGGGGCGGGTGTGTCTGCCCCTGTTGGCTGCTGCTTTATGGCAGAGGTTCCCAACTCCAGTCCTGGTGTGCCAAACACTGTTCGGGTTTTCATGCTGTCCTTCATGAATATGCATGAGATACATCTGCATACCATGGGGGCGGCACATAGAAATGCAGCACAGGCATCTTTGTTAGAGGCAGCATGGAACCTGAATGGTGTTTGGCCCTCCAGGACTGCATTTGGGAGACTCTGCTCTAGGTAATGCGCCTGTTTATGGTGTCTGTGCTCTGTAGGGTAAAATGTAGCTGTTTTGGGCATGTTTATGTCATCTGCAATAAAGGTTCTGTCTGTATTAGGGAGGAGTGGCCTAGTGGTTAGGACAAGGTACTTAGGGCCGGGGGTTCAAGTCCCACCTGGGGACAGCAATCTCAGGCCAGAGGGACTGGGATTTCTAGTCCTATAGGCACTCCTTGTGGTCTTGGGCAAGCCACTTAACCCTCCATTGCCCATGTTCCCTGTAAGTATTAGCGTATGTGTGTCATATCCCCTCGTGTTATATGTATCTCCCAATTGACCGCTTTGACCCGGTGAAAAGTGGGATATAAATACAGCTAAATAAATAAATAAAACAGCTAAATAAATTTTAGTAGTGGGTAAAATATGGGGACTGGGTTGGCAGGAACCACAGCTGGGACTTGAACCTGTGACCTTCTGCCTCTGAACACACTGGTTGTGTGCACTGCACCACCATGTTGCCACAGAGACAATGCATTCCCTGGTGATACCATGACTGTTCGTCCGGCAGGGCCTGTCTGTTGCAGTGCATTGCACCCACCTACACAGGGCTAGGCCATGGTCTGCTCTGGGCAGCTGCCACTGCCCCCCTCCACCACCAGTACCCCTCTGCCACCATGTTGACATGTCCTTCTGCTGGTGGTGCTGGTGGTGCGCAGTCTCAGGCAATCCAGTGTGTCAGGTAGGTGGCTGCCTATGGTGCGTGTTCTGGGGTAGGGGTGCCTGCATAGACATCCACGCTTCCCCCCCAACACCGCCTGCCAATGTTCTGTGCCCTTGGAGGTACCTGCTGGGTACTATCCCCTGTGACACTGTGATAAACACACTCGTGCCCATGTTGGGCCCTCATCAATTGCTGTCTGGCTGCTGTACAGTTTCAGCATTCCTAAGTGCCACCTAGGCATCTGCCTAGTCCGCACTGTGCCCCAGCTGCACCACAGCATGTGCCGCCTGCAGCCCTCTGTATCCCATTTTCAAGCATCTGTCCAGTTGGCCATTCCGACATGCCCGCCCTGCTGTTGCCACACATGTGCACGCCATAGGAAACCTGTCCGATGGAGAGGAAAACCCTGCACAGCGCAATTTCACTGTGGGCTCATTCACCTTGTATGGGGACGGAGCATGGACCCTTCCAGAATTCATATCCTTTTTTTGGTGCTTTCTTGGGAGTGGTTTTTGATGTTTCCCATTGAGATCACTATTGCCCAGCTTGGTTATTTTATTTTTCCATTTTCTTCTGTTCATTTTCACTGTTTATTTGCCCTTTTGTTCCGTGCACATGTATCACACTTATCACGTTTTGTAGGTTTCCCTGATTTTGCTGTACATTGCTGACAGAAATGGTTTCTTTTCCCTTTAAATCAGCTCTAACGTCAGGTGCGAAGGTAGCCGTCCTCACACGCCACCTAGACAAGGTTTTAGATAGTGCTGGGGAGAAGCCTGCTGTCTTGATTCATGTTGGTACCAATGACATAGGCAAATGTGGGAGGAAGGTTCTGCAGGCCAAATTTAGGCTTTTAAGTAGGAAGTTGAAATCCAGAACTTCCAGGGTAGCATTCTCAAAAATGTTTCCTGTTCCATATGCAGGACTCAAGAGGCAAGCAGAGCTCTGGAGTCTCAATGCATGGATGAAACAATGGTATAAGGAAGAAAGTTTTGGATTTGTTAAGAACTAAGCAACATTTTGGGGAAGGGAAGGGGGGGGGGGCTTTTCCAAAAGGAGGGGCTCCACATTAAGCGGGGTGGAAGCAGGCTGCTGGCATTAACCTTTAGAAAGGAGACAGAGATGCTTTTAAACTAGATAATAGGGGAAAGCCGACAGTTGTCCAAAAGTTCATGAATCAGAAGGATGTATCCTTGAAGGATACTAGCAAAAGAGGAAGACTCCAGGAGCCTGAGGTGTGAGGAGTTACTCAGTAACTCTACCAAGGAGAAGAGAAATGACTTGGGGATATGGAAGAGAAAGCGGAGAAGGCTGGTAGCAGAGATTTGGCCGCTCATCTGAAGAACTGGATGTACAGAGATGGGTGAAAAAGAATCCAGAACTAAGCAATACATTTTGCTTTTCTTGTGTTTCTGTCTTCACCCGAGATGAAGTTTATTTTTTGTTTTGTACTTGCTTTGCTGAAATCATTCCATAAAAATCCTTTAGTATTTTGAACAACCATTCAGCTGAAGAATCATCTTCTTTGGAGCTTGAGTGTGCTGCTTGCTGATCAATAGTGGGACATGCACGTGAAGAAGAGCATACCAACAGTAGAGCCTTGAAAGCTTGTCCTTTCCCTGGTCTGATAAAGCCTCCTGAGGTTAGGGAAGTGGTGTGTGAGCCTCTACTCTCAAAAAACACCTTGGGCTCTGCCCGCAGGATACTTCAGACTGTATAGGGAGAGAAGAAAAAAAATCCAGAGGGGAAGTAGGCATGATAAAAGAAGGAAGTGTAATTTGTCAAGAGGAAGACCAGCAAAAGGCAGAAGTCGTAAATAAGTTACTTTGCTCAGTACATACAGAAAGGGAAGATGAATGCTTAAGGCAGGAAAAGCATTGAAACGATTATAAACGGCTTTACAGGAGAGAACATACATGATTATCACACAAATATGAATAAACAAGGCCACTGTTCCCCTTGGAACACACCTCCGGATACTAAAATAGTTTAAGAATGTGCTAACCATGTCCCTTACCACTCTTTTTAATTTGTCTTCGAAGACAGACAGGGCTGGATTTATATCCACCATGCTTCTTTATGAGCCTTATGAACTTTCAGCAGCGAGGGGAGGATTCCCTCAAAACGTTTTAACTTTTGGTATGGGCAATGGGGACAGGAGGCCAGGAAGGTCGCACCACCACCACCAAAATTTGAAGACAGGTTGTTTAGAGTGTGAGCTGTGACTGCTGCCTGTGACAAAGGCTAATTTCTCTTTGGGGATGGAAGCTAGACCAGCCCAAGAAACACTTTTCAGCCCTCTTCAGTTCCTTTTCCTAGATGCTGCTGGGACAAAACTTTCCCTGCCTCGCCAGTCAGTGCTAATGACTTTCCACTTGGCAGAGTTCAGTGCCCCTGTAAATCAGCATATTTATTTATTAAGGTGTACTAATTGCCTTTATTTATTTATTTATTTATTTTATTTAGCATATATTTATATACCGCTACTTTCAGCGATCAGGAGCGGTTTGATTAAGTAAACAGGGAGTGCCAGATCAAATGACAAATTTCAAGAATTACAGCGTGATTTACAAGGTTGTCTGATAGGTTGTCAGAACAAAACCAGAAATTTTCAATAATGAGTACAACATGATTCATGGGATATTCACAGCACACAGTTAGGAGGGGGAGAGAGGGATATTTACATATATACATTTTACACTTGTTACATTCAGGAGCATAAGACTTTTTTACACTTGACTACATTTTGGTGATGCAGATACTGGTTGGAATGTATTGTTGTTCAGGATACGTTGTAGGCCTGTTGAAATAAGTATGTCTTCAGTTTTTTTCTGAAGGCCATCAGGTCGTTGATTGAGCGCATCTCAGGTGGGAGTTGGTTCCAAAGTGTGGGGGCAGTATAGGAATATGCCCTGTTGCTTGTGGCTGTTTTAACTGATCTTATACTTATTGGTACCTGTAGGTTGTTTATGTTTATGAAGAGATGCACCCAAGTGAAGTACAACAGATGTAGCTTGACATAAACAATGTATTTTGTAGTAAAAAATATAGTTAGAAAATGACCAAATAACATCATCATATACAATTATAACAAAGAGACAATGTATATCTTAAAACAGCACAGTAGAATATTCATATAACTGGATACAAATGATACATCATGATAGGAAGCAAATTAAAAACAGAATATAAGAACATATGAACAGCCATTAATCTAAATCAGGGGTTCCCAACACAGTTCCCAGGACACACCTAGCCAGTCAGGTTTTTAGGATAACCACAATGAATATGCATGAGAGAGATTTGCATACAATGAAGGTCGTGCTTGCAAATCTCTCTCATGCATATTCATTATGGTTATCCTGAAAATCTGACTGCCGACTGAGTTGAGAACCCCTGGCCTAAATTCAATAATGAGGAAAACTATGGAATAATAACAAAGATAGCACAACATCTTGAATGAAGTAGATTACATAGTAGAAGACAATGTAGTTTTAGAAAGGGATATAATTTATTTATTTAGACAGTTTTGTATACCGCCTTATCCTTCAATGAAAGTGGTCACAACACAATTGGGGGGATACATTTAACACAAGGGAATATGAGACACATACACTAACATGGAACATGGGCAATCAAGGGTTAAGTGGCTTGCCCAAGTCCACAAGGAGCACCTGTGGGACTAGAAACCCCAGTCCTTCCAGCTCAAGGTTGCTGTCTTCTAGTGGGATTTGAACCCCTGACCTTCTGGCCTGAGGTAACTTGCCCCAACCACTAGGCCACACCAGATAAAGACTAAAATGTCCCGCCACTCTGCCCATTCATACAATCTACTGAGCTGTACAATCTCTTCCTCTCCCTCAGAGATACTCTGTGCTTGTCCCATGCTTTCTTGAATTCACATCCATGTCTTTACACTTCCACTGGGAGGTTATTCCATGTATTCAGCACTCTTTCTGTGAAGAAATATTTCCTCATATTACTCCTAGAGCTTCCTTTAATTGTGCATTTATATCATTTTATATCTCTGTGATATCTCCCCTCTCCTGTCTTTCTTCCATAATAAGCTCTTTAAGTCTATCCCCATATGGTATGATGAAGACCACTTACTATTTTAGCAGTTGCTCTCTGGACTACCTCCCTCCTGTTTATCTTTTTGAAAGTGAGGCCTCTAGAATTGCATAGAGCAATTCCATATGAGATCTCACTAGAGACTTATACAGAAACACTATCACCTCCTCTACCTAATGACCCATGCATTACACTGGCTTTTGCCATTGCCATTACTACCTGTTTGGCTATCTTAAGATCATCAAATATGATCACCCCAAGGTCCCACTCTTTTTCAGTGCACAGAAGTACTTCACCGTCTATACCGCAGTGCTCCCTTGGGATTTTCCTTTTTAGCATTAAATCTTAGTTGCTAAATTCTAGATCAGTGGTCACCAAACTGTGGCCCATGGACACCTGGGGGTCTCTAAGACCATGACAAGGCTCTGCAGGACACAGAAAAGAGAAAAAGAAGATAGAGGCTGGTGGGGGACTATCTAAGGGGTGGAGAATAGGAGAGACAGGTAAGGAAAAGAGAGGTATAGGAGGGGGGAAGAATAGTGGAGACAGGAAAGGATAGGGAGGTAGAGAGCTAGTGAAGACAATCTTGGCGTTGAGGGGACGGTGTCTTGAAGAGTGGAGGAATGCAAGGTCCCTGAACATTTTGGAGGTTAAGAAGGGGTCCACACAACAAAAAAAGCTGAGAACCACTGTTCTAAACCATTCTTCAGGCTTTGCTAGATCCCCCCCTTATGTGATCTACAGTTTCTAGATGTTTACCCTAGTGCAGATTTTGGTATCATCCACAAAGAGTTAAGTCTTACCAAAAATGTTACAAAGAACTGGAACAAGGACAGATTCCTAAGGCACACCACTGGTAATGCCCTTATCCTCAGAGTGATCTCCATTTACCACTATCCTTTATTGCCTTTCACGCAACCAGTTTCTAACACAGTCATAGAAACATAGAAACATGATGACAGAAAAAGACCACAAGGCCCATCTAGTCTGTCCTTCCATAACAACTACAACAGTCCACTTTTTACCTTTAGAGATCCTCTGTGTTGGTCCCATACTTTTTTGAATTCAGTTACTGTCCTCATCTCTACCACCTCCACTGGGAGACTATTCCACGGATCCACTACTCTTTCCGTAAAGAAATATTTCCGCATATCACTCCTGAATCTATCTCCCTTCACCCTCATCCCATGTCCCCTCGTCGCAGAACTTGCTTTCAATTGAAAGAGGCTCTCTCCCTGAACATTTATGCCACGGAGGTATTTAAACATCTCAATCATATCACCTCTATCCCGCCTTTCCTCTAAGGTGTACATATTAAGATCCTTAAGTCTGTCCTCATATGCTTTATAATGAAGACCACTAATCATCTTAGTAGCAACCCTCTGCACCGACTCCATCCTGTTCACATCCTTTTGAAGGTGCGGTCTCCAGAATTGCACACCATACTCCAAATGAGGTCGCACCAAAGACTTATACAGAGGCATTATCACCTCCTTTTTTCTGCTAGCCATTCCTCTCCGTATGCACCCAAGCATCCTTCTAGCTTTTGCCGTCGCCTTTTCTACCTGTTTAGCTACTTTAAGATCATCGGACACAACTACGCCTAGGTCCCGCTCTTCTTTAGTGGACAAAAGTACTTCACCTCCTATACTGTATTGCTCCCTTGGATTGCTGCAACCCAAATGCATGACCTTACATTTTTTAACATTAAATCCCAGTTGCCAAATTCTAGACCATTCTTCAAGCTTAGCCAGATCCCTCCTCATGTTATCTACACCTTCCTGGGTGTCTACTTTATTGCAGATTTTGGTATCATCCGCAAAGAGGCAAACCTTACCCGACAGCCCTTCCGCTATATCACTAACAAAGATGTTAAAAAGAATCGGACCAAGGATCCCTGGGGCACACCACTGGTAACATCCTTCTCCTCAGAGTGAGCTCCATTTACTTGTACTCTTTGTCGCCTCCCACCCAACCAATTTCTAACCCAAGCAGTAACTTTAGGGTCCATCCCTAGGGTGCTCAGTTTGTTTATAAGTCGCCTGTGAGGAACAGTGTCAAAGGCTTTACTGAAATCTAAATACACCACATCTAGAGCTCTCCCTCGGTCCAACTCCCTGGTCACCCAGTCAAAGAAATCAATCAGATTTGTCTGACAAGACCTGCCTCTGGTGAATCCATGCTGCCTCGGATCCTGTAATCCGCTGGACTCCAGAAACCTCACTATTTTCTCTTTCAACAGCGTTTCCATTAATTTACTCACCACTGAAGTTAAACTAACCGGCCTGTAGTTTTCAGCCACATCCTTACTTTAGGGCCCTTACCAAGGGTGAACAGTTTATTTATAAGTCAGCTGGCTGAAATCTAAATACATCGCTTCTAACGTTCTTCCTGGATCTAAACGTCTAGTCACTGAGTCAAAGAAATTAATCAGATTGATCTGACAAGACAACCTCTAGTGGCATGCTGTCTCGGATCCTGCAATCCTAACCTCTGTTTTAGCAGTATTTCCCTGAATTTACTCAATTTTACCTGCAATTTCCAGACTCTTCCTTACTTCTGCTTTTGTGAAGAGGGACCACTCTGAATTTTAAAGAAGCATTGAAAAGTCAAGCAGTAGGGCTGCCAGAACTTCCCTAATTTCTTCTATACTCTAAGAAGTATTCTATCTGGCCCCATCACTTTGTTTACTTTTAGTTTAGCTAGCTGCTCATGAACACAGCTTTCTGAAAATTATTTGAGGTCTATCTCACTTTCATTCCTATTTGTGTTTGGTTTTTGTGATCCTACTCCTGGTCCTTTGTCTATGAACACACAACAGAAATATTTGTTCAAAAATTTTGCTTTATCCTCATCAGCTTCTACATATTCTTCCCCTTGACCCTTGGGTCTGATAAAACCACTTTGGCACTTCCTCTTATTGCTAACATATCTGAAAAAATCTTGTCCCCCTATTTTACCTATTTTACTGTATTGGCTATTTTTTATTCAATTTGTACCTTGCTTTCCTGAGTACTTTCACAACTTCTCCTAGCTTTTCCAAATATTGTTGCTTGTCTTCCTCTTTCTGCAGTTTGTTGTAGTTTATGAACGCTAACTTTTTTGCCTTACTTTATTAGACATTTTCTAGAACTGTGGCTGCTTCTTTTTCCTCTTACTATTATTTACTTTCCTAACAAAAAGGTTCTTAGCATTTAAAAAATTTCCTTTCAATTTTGCCCTCTGCTTTTCTGCTTCTCTTAGATGTTTCCATCAAGCTAATGGCTCCTTGAAGCATTCCTCCATTTTGACAAAATTAGTTTTCCTGACATTTAGGACCCCCACTTTTGAATGAACCATCTCCTCCTAATACTGGACCATTCTATCCAGTAATTACTGGATGCCAGATGATCATCCACTATAACATCAGAAACACTCTCCCCATTTGTAAGCACGACATCCAGTTTTGTCCCTTCCCGCATGGGTTCTATTATCAGTAGAATAGTTCTTCTTGTAGAAAATGCAGGATCTCCCTTCTTCTAGATGACACTGCAGCAGGGATGCCCCAGTAAACATCCAGCATATCTAAGTTGCCTATCAATAGCACTTCCCCTTTCATATTGTGAATGTTTTTTATCCACTTCTGCCTGTGAAGGATGTCTGTACATCACATCAATATAAACAGATGTTCCATACTCTCTTTCCAGATTAATCTGCAGTGCCTCCTTCTTACCTTATAATTCTGCAGTATTGATCCTTTAAGATGCCTTCCTGAACAGATTATAGCCCAGTATAACTATATACCATTCACAGTTCTCTGTGAACTATGAGTCTGTGACCACAACCATATCTAAGTCATCCTCCTCCAAAACACCCTCTAGACCCAGGACCTTATTTCCCATGCTAAAGGCATTAATTTATACATCTCTTCAGATGTTGCCCTCTTTCTATACAGGTGTTTCATGTTTTGCTTGCCAGACACACTTAATGAGGTGACAAAAGTGGTGGATCAGGAAGTTACGGTAGACAACACCTATTTGGATTTCAGTAAAGTCTTTTCATACTCCTCTGTATAAGAATGGCTAGCAAACTGGGCCATATGGGAATGTAGGAGGTCCTCTCAAATGTGTCCCCTACTAGAAGCATCAGAATCACTTTCTGACTGGATGATGAGGTAGAAAAGAACAGTTTAGTAGTGCTTAGACACAGGGCAGTACTAAGGGCTATGCGAGTGGTGTGACTGCACAGGGCACAAGTATGAAAGGGGTGCTAATGTCAACACTGGGCTTCCAGAAAAAAATGCAAAAAAGTGAGTTCCTGTAGGCAATTGGTTGTGTGAGGGAGCACCAAGTTCACTTGCTGCACAGGGTGTATTGCTATGTTGGTACGATCCTGCTTAGACATACCCTCAGTTGGGAGGGGTCTTTAGGAAGTGTAGCATGAACAAAATTTGCAGGAGGGAAGGGGAGATCAGGGACATGCTAAAACATTCAAATATTTAATAAAGTTCAACAAAGTAAGGGAAAGTGAAATTTTCATAGAAATGAAACTTAAAGAACAAAAAAAGATGAAATTGTAAGGAGATAGAGGGTTTAGAGGAAATATGAAAATATATTCCTGTACTGAAAAGGTAGTAGACACCTAGAATACCCTATCAGCAGAAGTAGTGCCAACCAAAACCATGACCGAATTAAAATACTTGGGACGGAGGCACAACACGGTGGTCAGAGTGGGTACAGATAGAAGAAATGAGAGAGGGGACTTGAGTGTCTGCTCAGATATATAGAACTTTAGATAGCCATTAACTAGAAAATACAAGACAATGGTGAAATGTGTTTATTTGACTTCCAAGAAGGCTGGAATAGCCTCCATGAGCAATCGTGATTATACCCCTAATATCGACAAGCACAGGGTGCTCAGATGATTTGAACAAGAACTCACTAGTTTTGGTGACTGACTGAATTCTTACAAGTCATGGCGTTAAGATATGAGATGGCTTGGGTGTTGGATTAAGTTTGGGGAAATGACAAAGTTTGAAAGAAGCTACCAGTGGAGGCGAGATCAGCACAGTAACAGAATTTAAAAATGCTTGCGAACATGGTTGAGAAGCCCAGTAAAAGACATTGGGGAGGCAGGAAAGCTAGTGTTGTTTTAAGTAAGACCACTTATATGCTCATCTACCCAATGTGGAAGAGAACCAGAGAGGAAGGTGATTGGGCAGAGTGGAGGGGCCAACTGATGTTTATCTGTTGTCACCTAGTATGTTTCTATACAAGGATGTAAGGTACATCTAGTGACTGGGCAATCTCCATGAGCAGACTAGACAGACCAAGGGTGTCCATTATTTTCAGCAGTGGGCCAATTGATCGGAAATCCATATGTATGTGGGCTGCATGAATATTTTAGCCAGTTATTGCATGATTGAGACTCATCAAAATGTGCTAAAACTCTCAAATGGGGAACATCCCAAGGTTAGGTCGGCTGAACGCTGGACACCCTTGAGACAAGCCTAGTGGTCCTTACCTGCTACAATGATGAAATATTTCTCTGCATGGGCTGCAGCAAAACCAGAAGTGACACAGTCCTAGGTGGCATGGAGTTATCTGGTAAATTTAATAGGGCCGATATTCTGAACCCTTAGCCAGTTGGCCAATGGGAAACTGTCCAGTTAAGGCTGCTAACAAAGATATTGGTTGTATCGGTGCTATACAGATAAGTGCCAAATTTATTCAGTTAGCAGTGTAAAATCTACTTGGATTGCTGCACTGAGAGCAGTAACACCATCTAGTGTCCCTACTAAGGGGTATGTTTACTAAATCGCGTTATTGCAGTTCGCATTAGGATCCGCGTTAATAAGACAAACCCCCAAATAAGGAGATGGGCGGGACAGCGGAACACCTACCACGCGTTACTAAAGTAACGAGCGTTACATGGCGCGTTAGCGGCATCACCGCGCGTTAAGCATAAGAAGCCACTCAGACATACATGATCAATACAGAGCTGTAGCACAATGGTTACTGCAGTGACTGCTAATACGGGCAGCATGGGTTTGAGTCCGCAGGGTGCCAGTTGCAGAAGGCTGGCTGATGTAGCATCCTGTACGTGATACAGTGAGGGAGGGGGCATTTAGTTGTTTCGTTTTGGAGGGGTGCAAGCAAACACACCCACACATTAGATAGTGAGTGAGGGGGCATGTCTATGTTCCCTTCCCTTTTGGGGTGCAAGTAAACACACCCACACATTATATAGTGAGTGTGGGGGCATGTATATGTCCTGTATGTGTTGTAGGGTTGCTAGCATACATACCTGACCCAAACAGAGCTGTAGCACAATGGTTACTGCAGTGACAGCTGATACGGGCAGCATGGGTTCGAGTCCCCAATGTGCCGTGACAAGGCATGTTTTGCTTTACGTCGAGTACTGCATACAGAAACACACCCTCGCAGTGTGCGTAACAATGTACGTTGGGGCGTGCGTACAATCGTGCGTGGGTATGTGTGTTTTTACCTGTGTGGGTACCTTATATGACAGACTCGGTAGGGTGTCCTGTACCTATGCACAATGCTAACAGATGTACGTGGGATGGCCTATGGGTTATCAAAGCCTGTGAGCAGGCGCTGGATTCCCCCAGGGTTGGATTGCGCCAGTCACACCCATGATGCACTGCACATGCAAATCAGCTGTCCACAGATAAACACAAGATGGGGAATGCACACCCACAGCACCTCGGCCTGTTAGGGGGGAAGCGACCATGTGCACCCCCACAGCACCTCGGCCTGGTAGGGGGTACTGACCGTGTGTTGTACCGGCACAGGGTAGCCATACACCGTCACAGCATGCGGGTACTGTGCTCACCCTGAGGGTGCAGTGAGGCGCCAAGCACCAGGTCCACAGCAACGTCCATGGCTAAAAGAGGCCATGGTACAGGTCCACAGCAGTGTTATAGTGTGAGACAGGTAGTTTCTGCAGAAACACCTTGGACATCTCTGTCTGTATCAGTCAGGTGTAGCCCCATGGACCCCCTCCCCTCCCTAGGAGTGCCCATGCACCACCACCCCCCTCCCCCAGGGCAGCAAACAGGGTCTCCTATCAAAAGATACAACATCTACCTCCCTGCAAGGTGGACATAGAGGGGGAACATCAACCCCAGTCCTGCTGAGGGACACACACCCCACAGAGCAGTCAATGCAGCTCTGTACACATCCAGAACACAATAGCAGACAGACATTAGGCCTAGATATGGCATGCTGCACCCCACCACTATCCGATATTCCCCTGGTACAAGCCATCAGCCACTGCACCCTGCAAACCACTCCATCACAACATATACCAGCTGCAAATAGTCTGCTAGTGCACAGTGGAGATGCCAGCACCCAGAACTGGAATGTCAGCATACACAGTTAAATCAGTGACAGGGCCCCAAAAGGCAACCCATATATACCACATGAGAGAAATAGTAGATAGCACTATGGGGGTGCCTAGCCATGCTGTGGTCACTGCACAGTCAGGGTGAGAGTGATCTCTCAGCAGCACATACTGAGGTCACCCTATCTGTGTAGGTGGTGGCCGGCCACTACAATGTGCCTGTCACTGCCCTATGCCCTGTGCAGATGCGCCCTGGCCAGGCCACCCTGTCCGGCCTATACCCATGGTACCTTGCTCCTCATTATGCACATTGGCAGCCCAATACTGGCAACATTGCTAGCAGTGTGGGCTGTGGAAGGTGTTTGCAGCCACCACACACTGGATAGACCAGGGGTGGGCAAACCTGGTCCTGGAGGGCCGCAGACCAGTCAGGTTTTCGGGATATCTCTAATGAATATGCATGAGATATATATGCATTAGAGCAGGGGTGGGCAAACCTGGTCCTCGAGGGCCGCAGACCAGTCAGGTTTTCGGGATAACTCTAATGAATATGCATGAGATATATATGTATTAGAGATATCCTGCCAACCTGACTGGTTTGTGGCCCTTCAGAGCTAGATCTGGAGACCCCTGCCTTACACCTCTGTCATTTAAGATTGTGAGTGGACAAGGTGCAGATGTCCAAGACATCAAAAAGGTTAGATAGAATTTGTCACAGTCCTCCTCAATTCTCACCACCACCAAAAAATTGTCTATTAGACAACTTTTTGGTGGTGGTGAGAATCGAGGAGGAATGTGACACATTCTATATACCCTTTCGATGTCTAGGACATCTGTACCTTGCCCACTCACGATCTGAAATGACAGATGTGTAAGGCAGGGGTCTCCAAATCCAGCCCTGGAGGGCCACAAAGCAGTCAGGTTGGCAGGATATCTCTAATGTATATATATCTCATGCATGTTCATTAGGGATATCCCGAAAACCTGACTGGTCTGCTGCCCTCCAGGACCGGAGGTGCCCACCCCTGGGATAGACAGACAGCCACCCCCACACCGATGACAGCATTGTGCTACTATAGAGGTGGTCAGCAGCCATACACACCACACCAGTCATGGGCATAGTACAGGCATGGATATGGTACACAAGACTGTTGGGGGGTCACTCCCCAGGGTGGTGAACACTGTCAGAGACCAGACCTGCAGCACACACCGCAGACATCAGAATGATTGTTATGGTGGAGCTCAATGAGCAAAATGTGCTTAACAGAGGAATTGATATCTGCCAGTTCTCATAGCAAACATTTGATAGCTGTGTACCATATACCCAGGTGTAGGGTGGCATTGCTAAGGTATGCAACTGCTAGTATTGGGAGATACAGGCAGGACCCAATGTCTTGCCTCTCCAGGTGGCATTGGCCAATGGGGCCTGTGGGTGGGTGTGTGGCCCTGTTGGCTGCTGCTTTACGGCAGAGTTCCCCAACTCCAGTCCTGGTGTTCCAAACACTGTTCGGGTTTTCATGCTGTCCCTCATAAATATGCATGAGCTACATCTGCATAACATGGGGGTGGTGCATAGCTATGCAGCACAGGCATCTTTATTGGAGGTAGCATGAAACCGGAATGTTGTGGGGCCCTCCAGGACTGCATTTGCGGAACTCTGCTTTAAGGTAATGTGCCTGTTTCTGGTGTGGTAAAATGTAGGCCATGCGTATGTTCTCTGCAATAAAGGTGTGTCTTTACTATCACTGTTTAGTGGTGGGTAAAGCTATGGGGATTGGGTTGGCAGGAGCTCCAGCTGGGATTTGAACCTGTGACCCTCTGGTCTTACAGGCACTGGCTGTGTCTGTTGCACCACACTGTGGCCACAGAGACAGTGCAGTCCCTGGAGTTAGTTAAACCGGCCTGACGAGTCAGAAACCCTGCTCTGCAACAGGTTTACTGTGACCTCATTTACCTTGTATGCAGACAACGGTGCACATAAACCTCAGAGAATACCTCACAAAAGGGGCACACACCCATAACCAAGCTGGGCAACAATGATATCATTGGGAAACATTACACAACACTCCCAGGACAATCCATTACAATGAAATGATCTTTAAAAGGGTCTGTGGAGCGTACACCCTTCCACACATCATTTCTTTTTTATTTGGTGCTTTCCAGGCAGTGTTGTTCCTTGTTGCCCATTGCTATCACTGTTGCCCAGCTGTATTATGCTTTTTAAAATGTTTCCTGTGGTCATTTTTAACGTTTTATGTGCTATTTTGTTCAGTGCACATGTATCACACTGCTCACGTTTTGTGTGTTTCACCGGTTTTTCTGTACATTGCTGACGGAAATGGTTTCTCTTCCCTTTAAATGCCTTTAACGGCAGGTTTTCATTCGCGTTGGAATTGAGCTCAGAATTACAGCGCGTTAGTGAGGGGGAGCCTCTCCACGCCCCCTCTCCGCCCATTGACCCCTTCTCTCCGCCCACTCTCCACCTTCTGCACTGTTTTAACGCGCCGCGAGGCTTTACGATCGTTAAGCGCGGTTACCGCGCGTAGTACGATGTTACCGGTCGTTGGCGCGTGTTTACGCGCGTTACACTGCACTTACGGTCGTTAACGTCATACTACGCGCGTTATTCACGTTTAGTAAACATACCCCTAAGTGTTACAAGAAGTAGAGAGAAAGATTTAGGGGTATGTTTACTAAACTGCGGTAACATTACATACTGCGCAGTAGGTAACATTTCCGAGCATTAGGTAACGTTAATGCGCGTTAACGTTACATACCGTGCGTTAACGTTAATGCGCGTTAACGTTACCTAACGAGCGTTAGCATTCCCGTCTGCGGTAAACACTGCAGAGAGTGGAGAGAGGGTGGAGAGAAGGGGTCAATGGGCGGGGAGAGGCTCCCTGCACCACTAACGCTCTGAACTGAAGGGCTGAATCCTACCGCGAATGAAAACCTGCCGTTAGATGCACATTTGCAGTAGAGAGAAACCATTTCAGTGTCAGCAATGTACAGCATAGGCAGGGAGCCCAAGAAACGTGATAGTAGTGCTCCATTTCCAGCAACAGCATAGTGCCCAAGTATGAAAAGCCACTATGGCAATGGTGCAAATGGGACATAGGGGGCTGCAAGCGGGAAATGTAGTGGGAGCAGCTGGGGCACAGGGTGGACTAGGCGGGTGCCTAGGTGGCATATAGGAACATAGAAACCAGAAATCAGCAAGACAGCAGCTGACAAAGGCCAAGCACAATCCATCTACATCTACCTGGTCCACCCGAGCTAACAGTTGCTAGGGCACTGACCTGACATCCCCCCAGCCAACCCTCCCCCAAGCGGAAGGGACATACTATTGGTAGGCGGTGATGGGGGGGATGTGAGGATACTCATGTATGCCCCCTGCCCCAGATCCCGCTCCCTAGGTGACCACCTACCCACACAGTGGATGGCCTGGGACTGCGCACTACCAGCACCGACAGCATATGGTCATTTCAGCATGGCAGGGGAGGGTGTGCCCGTGCTGGAGGGGGCAGTGGCACCTGCCTGCAGTGGACCTAGGCCATGCCCTGTACCAGTACGTGGTGTGCAGTGCAACATAAAAGGTCTATCTGAGGAAATGTACAGGTAGCTCCAGGGACTACCATACATCTGTGGCAACAGTGTGGTGCAGTACACCCAGCCAGTGTGTCCAGAAGCCAAGGGTCACAGGTTTAAGGCTCAGCTGTGGTTCCTGCAGGACATGGGACATGTCCCTATATTTTACCCTACAATGCGGATACAACAGCAACATGTGCAAAGCCCAAAGCAGCGGCGAGAGGGGTACAAACACCCACTCACACAGGCTCCACAATCCAAATATGCATGGAGTGTCAAGGCTATTGGCCCCAGCATTGAGCTGCAGTTATTACCAGAGCACTACTACTACCTCCTGCACAGTTTAGCAATGTCAGCACTGTGATCAGGACCAGTGTGGCGGGCAGGATTGCCAACCACCCCTATCTTTGCACAATGCTGCAATAGGAGTGTGTGTTTGTGTATGTCTATCCATTGTTCTGTGGCTGCCCACCCCTCACTGTGCCCAAAATGTCCCACTGTTACCAGCGTTAGCCTGAATATGTGCATAATGAGGAGCATGGTATTGTGGTATGGCCCGGACAGGTTGGATTGGCCAGGATGCATCTTCACAGGGTGTGGGGCAATGGCTGGGACACTGTAGTGCCCGACCACCGCCTGCATGGGCAGGGTGGCCCCAGCATGGCATGCTGGGAGGGCACTCACTCTGACCAAGCAGTGACCATGGCATGTCTAGGTTCCCACATAGCACTCTACACTATCTGCCTTGAGTAATACTTTTGTGTTCCCAGTGCTGGGGCACCAATCACTGAGATGCCTGCTTGGTACACATAGTTCCTCTGTGAGCATGTACTATGGACTGGCTAGTGGACTGTCTGCAGTTAGACTGTGCATGGTTGGAACAGCTATAAGGTGCAATTTGACTGTGCTGTCTGCTGGTGACTGGCAGACAGTGGTGTGAGGCAGTTGGGGTTTTCCAGACCTGACCCCAACATTGCTGCTGGTCTGCCACTGCCCCAGTCACAGATATGGCTCTGGCCCACAAACCCTGGAGGGCTGTCTTATACCAGCAGGATGGAGGTTGCTTCACTGGGGCTGGGGCACCTGTTCCTTACCTACAAAAAGGGTGATGTGGGCCCTTGGGGTATGTAGTGTTTACCACTTTGACCTTATAAAGGCACTGCTACACCAACCTCATACAAGTGTAGAAACCCCTCTGCCCTGATAACAGGTGCCCATGTCAGCCAGACCCTAACACAGGGTACACACTAATCTGGATGGTATCTGGTCCCAGAGGGCCACATGTGACTGCAGGATACAGATGGACACCAAATTACCTTCAGCTGCACTGCACTGCAAGGAACACCTGTCACACACTGGTAGTGACAAGGATGTACAGCAGAGCCTATCTCTAGCACCACATGTACTGCAGACCTAGTGCTGGGCACCCATCCTATCCCTCAGGGTAATACAGAACCTGCACAATGGCATGGTCTGTAGCTACACTGTGCCAGTATCACGCACTGTCACTTCGTCTTTCCAAGCTGAGGTACCGGAGAGGTGCAGACCCCATTTGGTGATCAGCTGTAGACAGCTATTCAGCATGTGCATTGCATCATGGGTACTGGTGGGGTTACCCTATCCTGGCACTCAGAGCAGACAGTTTTTGCGGTGACCTGCAGTCCTTCTGTACCCAGCCATTGCTGTGACATACACCACAGAGGTATAGCCTACTGGTTAATACAATGCCATTCTCGGCAGTGTTCATGGGTTCAATTCCTTATTGTTCCCTCCTCTCATGCCTGTCTTACTCAAATAGTGTGCATGCCTGTAACAGTCATATTTTTGCAGAGCTGTGCTGCCAGCCCATAATACCCTCGCCACAATTGCCAACATTCCCTCGGTCCGTCTGTCAGCTGTGTAGAGTCCTGTCTGCCTGTGCAGGTTGCCACCCCATGTCCTGCACTGCTACCCTTTCCTGCATTGCGCCTCTTCGTGCTTGCCTCGCCTTGCCTGATCTGCATGGCACCACCACTCCTCTGTCCACCCATCATTGTAACTATCCTGCCACCTCCACCTCCACTGGGGGACACGTATTCCCATCGTCTGCCACCAACTGTCTTTCCAGTACTTTACATTGCCAACACCCTGTGCTGTGGTACAGTTGCCCCCACTATGTTTGTCATCAGTACTGGCAGCCACATGGGATGCCTACAGATATGGCGGGTCGAGCGGCTCCCAGCTCTCCCTCCTTCACTCACCTGTTCATTGCCTTTCCTGAGTGCTCAATCTAGTGTTAGGGCTACAACTGTCTCTATTCCTCACAGGTCATGCATGTCATCCTGCAGCACCTTGCAGCCCTTAGGGCACACTAACCTAGGGCACCATAACCTTGTTAGGCCCCCTTAACCTATGGTTCCATAGCCCAGGGTGCCTTCTACGGTGCCTTGTCCAGGGGTGCCTAATACGGCGCTTAGCCTAAGGAGCCCTATAGGGTGCCTTATGAGGCACCTTGTAATGTGCCTTATAAGGCGCCTTGTAACATGCGTTAGCGATGCACCGCCCACGCCTTTATATGGGCATCTGTACCTTTACAGCGGAACCTAACGCGGGTAACATTCCCGCAGTTTAGTAAACATAACCCTTAGTATTTTCCACATCAGTGAAGGTTCGTTCTGCCAGTCATTTAATGTTAGGAGAAGACTCCTCTGAGAAGGACAAGTCCCTGAGTATAAAGACCTCTCCCAAAGGCAGATTCCTGTCTTTGGCCCCAGCCATTGCACCATGAGGTGTTAAGGGGATGTCTGTCCATAATGGGCAAGTGCTTTTGGCACTCAGCCAGAGCCATCATCTTGCAAGATGGAGTATCTCACCAGCCATCACAACCAGAGAAGAGAGAACAAACACACTTGGAGCCACTGCCCAGGAGCAGGGAAGAACTCAGCCTAGTAAAAAGTTCCAGACATGTTCCTGCACCCATCCCTCCTGCTCCAAAGAACCAGGGGTCATGTGGAACAGAATTGGGAAGACTGCATCTTCAGCAGCTACCCATCCAGGAGGATAAGGAACCAACACAAGCTGTATCCTGAGGTACCCAAGAAAAGGGTGTGTGATACCAGACAGGGCCAGGGAACTATGAGTGCAGCCTCTTGATATTGAGGTACTCTGGGGAAAAAGTTAATTGTGGAAAAAGGGAATTCAGTTAGAGAAATAATTGAATTGGTCCAATACATAAGTGGTGAAGAAGATGTACTCATAAATGGTACACTCAAAGAGAAGTGAGATGCATAATAAACACAATGGTAAGGATTAAGGTGCAGAGATATAGAAGAGAAAGAGATATAATACACTCACTAAAGGGAGAGGAGAACAGTCTGTTTTTGTTCTATAGTTTGATTTATTGTTCATGCCAATTGTTATTGTTTTTTTTCAGAGACTCTTAAGTTTAAGTAAATCCTCGATTCAGAACACAATTTGTGGCCCAGACTCTTATTTGAGAAGGGAAGAAGGGAGTGTGTGAGTGTCAAGTGTGAAGTGCCAAGGCCTCCTGGATTTGTCAGTTCCCAGTAAGAAAACACTGATATTTGAAAAATCAATGAGCTGCACAGAAAGACTGTTAAAAACCTTATAGGATTGGTGTGCTCCGTTATCTGCCAAGCAGTTGGTGAAGTAACAGTCACACGGAAAAGGGGTTACAGTTGGATTTTCAGTTGGCACTTATCTGAGCAATTTAGGCCGCATGAAAATCTGTACTAAACATATGCATAGTTTGGGGGAGGGGGGACGAGGAGGGCAAGGGCATTACCTCCCCAAATGAGTTTCCCCAATGATGCCCATGACGCTTGTCTGCCTGCAGGGATCCATTCTCCTGTGGGCAGAAGAAAAGGTGCAAAGTCCCCTTCAGTCTGCCCGCGAGAAATCGGATCCCCAGTGGGCAGAAGAGAAGGGACTACAGAGGCAAGAAATTTGCCAATAGAGATTCAAATCCCTGCAGGCAATAGAGTAGAGGGAGGACTGATCATGGCCTGCAGTATAATAGATTTTGTGTGGGTGGGGGGAGGAGTTCAAGTGAGGTAGAGAAGGCAGGGGCAATTTAAAGGGTCAGGAGGCCTATTTAAAAAAGGAAGATGGGGGTATTTTAGGGCAAGGGATGGGAGTGCTAGGTGATTTGGAGAAAGGGGGAGTGTCTGGAAGGGTAACAGAGGAGGGGATCCAGCAGGAGAGGGGCTGGAGGGGGAGGGAAGAGTGGAAGGTGTTGCTAAAAGGTACATTCCCCTCCCCCCAGAATATACACAAGCATCCCACTGCCACACCACACACACAGGCACCCTACCTCCGCACAACAGATACAAGCAACATACCTTTGCATGACAGACATGCACACAAATCACACACACGCACCATACACACATGGGCGCCTCACTTTCACATCATACAGGCACCTCACCTCCACACCACACACATACATACAGTACATGAGCACCTCATTTCTGCGCCACACACACATACACAAAATCTGATGAGGCCTGCAATAGAGGCACAGTACATTTGGAATTTTGGTGCCAGTTATAGGCTGTACACTGCACAAATAAAGTCCGGTCATCATGTGTACCTCTATGCTAGCTTCTGCTTTAACGTTTGCTGAGCAGGCAGAGTTCTCTCTAATCCTTAATGCAGGCAACACTGCCTCTCCCCATGGTCTGCCCTCTTCCTCGATCCCAGTGATTCTTGTTTAGAGATGGGCTTTGGAAAGAGCCAGCACTGCACCTAATCAGCAACATGGCCACCACTGAGCAAGTGACATTGAGACAGATGGAGGGGTAAGACTATGGGGAGAAGCTGCGCTGACTGCCTGTGGGATCAGAGAGGCCGGTGCGTCTCATGCTACTACTCAGCAATTGAGGTAAAGTGTTGCCTGCCTCCTCTATTTCTTGTGTTACACTGCATACAGAGCCTGACTTGTTGGGGTTTCGATTTAATTTTATCTAGATAATTCTACTTCTCCAGCTTTGCTCTACTGCCTCCACTCACTAGCAAGGCCACTGCCTCAACATTGTATTCTTCTTTAATTGATTACCCTCAAACTTCTGTAACTCAGTTCTCAGACCATCACCTGCTAAGCTTCACTCTTCATCATTCACCGCCTCAACCCCGCCCTGTCTCCTCTAATCTCTTTAGAAATCATGCTATTGACCCTTTGGCTCTTTCCTCCAGTATGTCATCTCTGTTGATGAGGCAGTAGCTTCCTATAATGCTGCACTCTCCTCTGCTCTGAATGCTCTTGCTCTGCCCATGCTACATCCTGTGAGGCGTACTTTACCCCAGCCCTGACTGTGTTCCATTACCCACTATCTACGTTCCTGTGCCTGTTCAGCTGAGTGCGCTTGGATCAAATGCCGCACCCTTGTGGACTTTCCACATTTCAAATTCATGCTTGTCTCTTTCCAGTCAGCCATAGCACTTGCCACACAAGACTATTATGTCCATCTGACTAACTCTCTCACCTCTGACCCTCGCTGTCTCTTTACAACTCTCAACTCTCTCCTCAAGATGCCTCTGCCTCTGACTCCTCCTTCCCTTTCTGCCCGAACTCTGACTGACTATTTCCATGACAAAATCCACAAGATCACACTCCAATTTCCCACAATATCAGCTACTTCCCCTCTTCCCCCTCTTCACTCCCAACTCCCCCCCCCACCTCTGCTACCCTCTCTTAATTTTCTATGATCTCTGAGGAAGAAACCACAAACCTTCTTTCCCCCTCCAAACTCACTACCTGCTCCTCTGATCCTATTCCTACTTGTCTCCTAAGCTCCAACTCCTCTACTCTTGTTCCTTGCACCTCTCATATTCTTAACATATTGCTCTCCACTGCAGCTATCCCTGTAGCCTTCAAACATGCTGTGATCGTACCTCTCCTCAAGAAACCCTCACTAGACCCTACCTGTCCTAACTATCGACCCATCTCCCTCCTCCCCTTCGTTTCTAAACTACTTGAACGTGCGGTTCACAGTCATTACCTCACCTTTCTTTCCTGGATCCTTTACAATCTGACTTTCGTCCTTTACATTCTACTGAAATGGCTCTTGCCAAAGTCTCCAGCAATCTGTTCCTGGCTAAATCCTTTTACTTAATCCTCATTCTTCTTGACCTTTCTACTGATTTGACACACAATCTTCTCTTTGATACCTTGTCCTCACTTGATTTTAAGGACTCTTTGGCTATCCTGGTTCTCTTCTTCTCTCTCTCATCTCTCTTTCAGTGTTTGTTCTGGTGGATCCTCCTTTACTGCTATCCTACTCTTAGTTGGTGTACCCCAAGGATCTGTCTTGGGTTCACTCCTTTTCTCTCTCTATACCCAGTCCCTTGGTGCATTCATCTCTTCCCATGGCTTTCAGTACCATCTTTACACTGATAACTCCCAAATCTACCTCTCTACACCTGAAATCTCTCTGGCTATCCAGGCCAGGATCTCTGCCCACCTTTCTGATACTGCTGTTTGGATGACTCACCGCCACTTGAAATTGAACATGGTCAAAACTGAGCTTCTTATTTTTTCCCCCCTAAACCCTCCTCTCCCCTTCCTCCTTTCTCAGTCTCTATGGATAGCTCTCTACTCATCCCTGTCTCCTCAGCTTGCAACCTTGGGGTCATCTTTGACTCCTCTCTCTCCTTCTCCATACACATCCAATCTACTCTTTGCTGGTCCCCCTTGGAATCATCTGTCTTCCTTTCAATCTGTTCAACACTCTGCCCATGGTGCTAAAACACAATCCAGATAAGTAATGTCTGACTCACCTGATCTTCTTTGTGTTTTCTTGCCATTCACCCTAGATGTATCCTATGTTTACAGCTACTGTGTTGTCTGTCTTGACTATATTGTAAGCTCTGATGAGCGGGAACTGTCTTTTACATGTGTCTATGTAGCGCTCTGTACATCTTGCAGTGCTATACAAATGTTCAGTAGTAAGCGTAGTAGTAGTAGTAATTATAATTTATTCTGTACTTGGTGAGAGTCTAACTGTGTTTTGCAGGTGTGACTGAGACCAAGGGGTATGTTTACTAAACCGGGCTAACGGTTAACCTGGGCTATCTGCCACTAGTTCCCATATTATTCAATGGGACCTAATTGCAGATAGCCCGGGTTAACCGTTAGCCCAGTTTAGTACACATACCCCCAAGTCTTCTGTTAGCATGGAATTCCTATGTAGAATCTGTAGTAATCTGGCTTGTTCAGTTTTCCAAATAGGTGAAAGGATGTTCTAAGACCCACTGCAAAATTTATGCTGCTGCTCTTTTCTGGATAGGCTGCTTATTGTGTTAATTTTAGAAGCTAGTACCATAATGATATGGTATGGTATTTTCATTATAGACCTTCAGTGAATTTTGTAGGGTTTTGTGTTCACAATCTGCCTGGTACTGTTGAGGCTGTTAATGAGATGACATTGGAATCAGATTTTTTTTTTTGTATATTGGGTTTGATGATGAAATGTCCTAGTTCTGCTCAGCGCCTATTGTTGGAGGAGGGGTTTCGTTGGATGCAAAATAAACGTTCAAAAAGAAAAAAAGAACCATAGCTCTATTTCTAATGTCAAGATAAAATTAGATATAATTATTTTTGGTGTTAGAAACTGCGCTGTGGTTCTCATTTTCTTCTTGTCCCTTGGTGTGAGAGCACCTTGAATCTTCTTTGTTTTTTGCAAAATATATATTTAAAGGTGTTAGTAGTTTTTTTTTTTTTTAAATTCTTTATTTTCGTTTTATAACAACAAAGGAAAAGGAAGACATACAGCTAAAAGACAAATACAAAAATGTAATACATACACCAAAGTAAACCCCTACCACCCCCCTCCCCCCTGCTTCTTCTCTAGAAAACTAATCATTCCCGAAGCGGGCGTGTACTTACATTATTGTGTTACAAATCTAACGGTGACCGGAAACATGATGAGTGCACATTATACAGGCATGTTGGAGCAATGAGCAGATTGTACATAATCATTAAGCATCTGCCATTTAGACAAGCGAGAGTGAGGTTGGGCATGGGGAATAGCTCTCCGAGGTATCTGCTCATATTTACTATATAAGCAGACGAGGTTCCACCATTCATTGACAGTAAGTCGAGAGCTATCCTTCCAATTCCTCGTGATTAAGCATATGGCTATACCCAGCATGAAATCAAGGAGAAAGTGACCCTTCTTAGGAAGAGAGGGGATCTCCGCCACAGAGCGGAGTCCCACGATCTTCCAAGCGAGAGGTTCGTGAAGGTGTAAGATAAACTGAATACGACCCCAGACCCGCCCCCAATAAACCTGTAGTTGAGGACATTCATAAATAATAGACATTTGAAGTAAGGGTGCTTGAAAACATACAACATAATCAGAATCTGTGCAACAATGACATAATCACCAAGTAGTCTGACTAATACACCCCATATTGAAAAGTATGTACCAATGTATCTTAGAGAAGAAGCAAAACCCCCAAAGAATATGGCGACCATATGTCTGCGGGAGGAGGCCCTAGAGAGGGAATAGAAAGACATGAAACAAAGAAAAGAAACACCGGAGTCCATAGTTAACACTGTCTCTGATACTCATCGAGGCAACTGTGGGTAGATGGAGTCGGGTCACAGATATCATCAAAAGTAGGGCAACAAACTGCCCTCGCCAGACTCCTTGTTGGGTTGCGGCAGATCCAATATGGCGGGTGTAGCGGATATGAGAATACTTGCAGGAATATTCTGGAAGTCAGCGCATCAAGTCGGCTTCTTTGGAATCCAAAAACTCCGCTAGTAGATCAGGGTCCTCAAATGTTCTTGTCTGATTGTGAAGCGTGACTCGGAACTTGGCCGGGTACATCAGGCCATAGCGTGCTTGTAGTTGTTGAAGCCTCGGCCGGAATTCCAGAAAGCGCTTTCGGCGGTCGACCGTGGGTTTAGCCAAGTCGGGATAGAAGGAGATCTTGTGGCTCTCAAACTCCATATGGCCCTTTGCCCGAGAGGCACTTAGGATTTGCTCAACGTGTTGATATCTCAGAAGTCGAAAAATGATAGGCCGCGGGGTCTTCCTGTTGAGCGTTATGCTTGTGGGCACACGATGAGCGCGATCGATCTCCAAATCTTTGGTAAAAGTGGTTTGGAGCAGGGAAGGGAGGATTTTGCATAAAAACTCTTTCATGTCTCCCGATTCCGCTCCCTCCGGTATACCCACGAGTCGAATGTTGTTGCGGCGCGCTCTATTATTGCCATCTTCCACTTCTTTCTGCAAGGCCCGCACCTGGCGTTCAACTTTGTCGAGTTTGGACAACCGGGCCGCATGGGAGTCCAATATGCTCTCCATTTTGTCCTGACGCGAAGAAAGCCCTTCTAGCTTACTTTGCAGCACACCAAGATCTTCCCGCAGCGCTCGGAGTGCCTCACCGTTTGACTGCACGAGGTCTTTGACCCCTCTAATCTCTGCGAGGATTTCCTGCTGCATTTCGGGGCCCTCGCGCAAGGCCAGCCCCTTCTGCGGGGACGGAGGTTCAGTTTTGGATCGTTTGCCGTGAGAAGCCGCTGGAGATCCAAATTCCAGGCGCGTGGGTTTGGTCCCCGCCATCTCACCAATGTGCCCCGGCAGGATCAGAGTAGAAGTTCCAAGTGTTTACGGTGTTAATTCAGGATTCTGAGTAGGCCTCTCGGGAGCCACAGCGTTATGCGACCATCCCGCTGGACATCAGGCTCCGCCCCCCAGGTGTTAGTAGTTTTTTAAAATCTTAGGGATATGTTTACTAAAACCCTGTTAGGTGCGCGCCGCGTTAGTGTGCGGGATGCCATAAAAGGAGTGGGCGTGTCAGTTTGAAAAAAGCAAACCGGGATTAATCATGCGCTAATGTGCGCTGTGCACTAATGTGCGCCACGCACATTAGCGCATGAGAAACGCACGCGGAAAGCATAAGCAGGCACGCTGATGTGCAAGCATAGGAGCAGAGCCACAGTACAATGGTTAAGACACTGACCAATGGTGCAGGAATCATGAGTTCAATCCCCCACTATGCCCAATGAATAAGGCTGGGTGAGGCACTACCTGTTATGTGTAATATTGCATTCTGAGGCATATTAATTTTATTTTAATTACTGCTACTAGCAAACGCACTCTCAAAGCACTGTAACATAAGGCGCCCCATAAGGTACCCCAGAGGGCACATTTTAAAGTGCACTGTCCGCCAAGGCACCCTACAATGTTGCTTAAAGGGTGGCCTATAGGGCGCCATATAGGGTGCCAAATGAGGCACGGCAAGGTTACTCTGATGGCAGCACTGCACATGTAAACATGTGGTAAGCTGATATACAAACAGCAACAGCAGTGTAGCACAATGGTTAAGACACTGACAGGTGGTGCAGGGATCATGGGTTCAATCCCCCACTGTGCCCAATGAATAAGGCTGGCTGAGACACTACCTGTTATGTGTAATATAGCATTATGAGGCATTTTAATTTTATTTTATTTACTGCTGCTAGCAAACGCACTCTCAAAGCACTGTAACATAAGGTGCTGCATAAGGCACCCCATATGGTACCCCAGAGGGCACATTTTAAAGTGCACTGTCTGCCACGGCACCCTACAATGTTGCTTAAAGGGTGGCCGATAGGGCGCCATATAGGGTGCCCTATGAGGCACAGCAAGGTCATAGCACTGTTTTTGATGGCAGCATTGTGCATTTCAACGCATGTAAATCATAAGTAGTTGCGCTGAAATGCAAGGAGAAACAGCAGTGTAGCACAATGGTTAAGGCACTGACTGATGATACAGGGGTCATGAGTTCAATCCTCAGTGTGCCCAATATGTAAGGCTGGCTAAGGCATCAGCTTTGGCATGTAAGTATTGTTTCCAGAGGCATTTTATTTGTATTTTAATTATTGCTGCCAGCAAACACACCCTCACGTGCCGTAACCTAAGGTGCTGCATAAGGCACCCTATAAGGCACTCCATAGGGCATATTATAAAGTGCACTGTCCGCCACGGCACCCTACAATGTCCCCTATAGGGCACCCTATAAGGCGCTCCATAGGACACCTTATAAGGCACCTTATACGGACTGGCACCCTATCAGTCGCTCCATAGCATACGGTATAGTGCACTTTATATGGACGGTAACCATAAGGTGCCCTATAGGGCGCCCTCTGAGGCACCTTATGGGTACAGTACGCTGAGGGTGTTTTTGCTGGCAGCACTAATGTATGTTAAAAAGAGATAATGCTTTGAACAGCCCTATCAAATAACCCCACTGTGGGTTTGAACCCATGACCTCTGGTTCCACTGGTAGTGAAGTAACCAGTGGGCTACAGCTCTACAGCTGATAGCAAACCCCTGGCTGGCTGCAGAAGGACTGCAAGTCACCACACAAACAGTCTGCTGTGGTCACCAGGATAGGGTTAACCCACCCATACCCATGTTGCACTGCACATGCAAATCAGCGGTCTACAGATGATCACAAGATGGGGTATGCACCCCCACAGCACCTCGGGCTGGTAGGGGGAACTGACCGTGTGTGGTACTGGCACAGAGTAGCTACACACCGTCACATTGTGCAGGTACAGCACTCACCCTGAGGGTGAGGTGAGGCGCCCAGCACCAGGTCCACAGCAGAGATAGGCCATGCTGTAGGTCCCTAGCAGTGTTAATGTGTGAGTTAGGTAGTTTTTTCAGCCACACCTTGGATATATCTGTATGTCTCAGTCAGGTATAGCCCCTATGGACCCCTAGGAGGATTATGTATCACCACCTTCCTCCTTCTCCAGGGCTGAGAGTGGTAAACAGGGTCTCCCACCAACAGATCCACATTCTACTTACCTGCAATGGTGGCAGTAGAGGGGACCATCAACCCCAGTCCTGCTGGGGAACAGACACCCTACAGGGCAGTCAATGCAGCTCTGTACATATCCATAACGCAATAGTAGACAGACAATAGGCCTGGATATGCTAAGCTGCACCCCACCACTATCTGATATTCTCCTGCAGCAAGCCTTCAGCCGCTGCACCCTGCAAGGCGCTCCATCAAGACACATACCAGCTGCCGCTCTGCTGTTATGGAACATGTGCATGCCATAGGAAACCTGTCCAATGGAGAGGGAAACCCTGATCAGTGTTATTTCACTGTGGGATCATTCACCTTGTATGGGGACGGAGTGTAAACCCTTCAAAAATTCATATTTATTTTTTGGGGCTTTCTTGGGAGTGTTTTTTGATGTTTCCCATTACTATCACTATTGCCCAGCTTGATTATAATTTTTTTTAAATTTTGTTGGGGTCCTTTTCAATGTTTATTTGCCCTTTTGTTCTGTGCACATGTATCACACTTATCACTTTTTGTAGGTTTCCCTGAGTTTGCTGTACATTGCTGACAGAAATGGTTTCTCTTCCCTTTAAATCGGCTTTAACGCGAGGTTTTCACTCGCGGTATTTTTTGCCTCGGATTTCAGCCTCGCTAATGTGCGGGGAGCCTCTCCACTCCCACTCTCCACCCATTGACCCCTTCTCTCTGCCCCTGGGGAGCCTTCCTCCGCCCTCTGGGAGCCTTTCCACGCCTTCATCGCACATTAGCACGCCGTGCACATGAGCGCCGCGCACATGAGCGTGCATATTTGGGCCCCGTACGCGACATTAGCGTGCGCTAAGGTACCTTAGCGCACGCTAACATCGCGCAGCGCACATTAGCGCACAGTAGCGCACATTAGCGCGGTTTAGTAAACATACCCCTTAGAGTGCCAGACTAAATAACTAAACAGCTACAATTTTTGCTGCATTTTATCTATATAACCTGAGAATATGTTGCTTTCCCTTTTTTTTTTTTTTTGCAAAGCTACTGAATGAGAGCCTCTGCTCCCTCTTTGAGGATTTAGGGTGGTGCCAACCCATCCCTCCTCTGTTTGATATACTAGCTTCCTATCCATCTAGTGTCTTTTTTTAAGATAAGCATAATGAATATGCACATATACAAATGATATGCAAATGTAACCCCATTCTCCCTGTCCCCCAAATTAAGTATTCAGACTATGCCCATGGTGATAATTCATAATCCAGTTAAGTATTGGCTGAAAATCTCATTAACCAGATAAGTGATTGGATAAGAGGTATGAGTAGAACTTTGAGTGCAAAAATATGGGGAGGCAGGGCACAAGATTTTGGCACCCATAGGCAAGACCAGACAACAGATCCCATAGTGTGGGGATACGAGGATGTCAGAGATTCAAAAACTTGGAGCACCAGAGGAAGGTCATAATTCCACAGTGCTACCCTCCCCTTCAGAAGCAACATAGGCACATGGCCCTAAAGTATGCCCTGCGTAGACCATGTCTGAATCACATACTCATGTTGCTAAAGCTGAGACCCATCCCACTGTTGTTCAGGCTTCAGTAATACCAACCATACCTAATCTCAAGGGCTTACTTATTAACCTGCAAGTGCAGCAGGGCTTGTGACCTTCCCAGAAACGCAACTATGTTCCAAAATAATCGCAGCATTTGTCTAGTCTGGGAGAAATATGTATTTCCATACTGCTGCTAAGCAAGAAAGCAGATCTACAACTACATAATTTGTGAGGTTGGCAATGGGAGGCAGGGCACAAGTTTAGGTTCCTGGAGAGAATTATTTCATTACTGTTGTTCCTTTATCCCCACTGTCTGTTGCATGTCACTCGCTCTATTCTTAAGAAGATCCCAGAAACATACAGAATATGATGTTAGTGATATTGCAGAAGGGCTGTCGGGTAAGGTTTGCCTGTCTGCAGATGTTACCAAAATCTGCAATAGAGTAGACACCCAGGAAGGTGTAGATAGCATAAGGAGGGATCTAGCTAAGCTTGAAGAATGGTCTAGAATTTGGCAGCTGAGATTTAATGCTAAAAAAGGCAGGATCATGCACTGGGCTGCAAAAATCCAAGGGAGCATTACAGTGTAGGGGGTAAAGTACTTCTGTCCACAAAAGAAGAGTGGGATCTGGGCATGATTGTGTCTAATGATCTTAAAGTAGCTAAACAAGTAGAAAAGGTGACAGCAAAAGCCAGAAGGATACTTGGGTGCATAGGGAGAGGAATGGCCAGCAGAAAAAAGGGGGTGATAATGCCTCTGGTGCGACCTCATTTGTAGTATTATGTGCAATTCTGGAGACCACACCTTCAAAGGGATATAAACAGGTTGGAGTCAGTGCAGAAGATGGCTATTAAAATGGTTAGTGGTCTTCATTATAAAGCATATGAGGATAGACTTAAAGATCTTAATATGTATACTTTAGAGGAAAAGCGGGATAGAGGAGATATGATAGAGATGTTTAAATACATCCGTGGCATAAATGTACAGGAGGAGAGTCTCTTTCAATTGAAAGCAAACTCTGCTACGAGAGGACATAGGATGAGGGTGAAAGGGGATAGATTCAGGAGAAATATGGAGAAATATTTCTTTATGGAAAGAGTGGTAGATGCGTGGAATAGTCTCCCAGTGGAGGTAGTAGAGATGAGGACAGTATCTGAATTCAAGAAAGCATGGGACAAACACAGAGGATCTCTAATGGTAAAAAGATTATTGTAGTTGCTATGGAAGGGCAGACTAGATAGGCCACATGGTCTTTTTCTGCTGTCATGTTTCTATTTTTCTATGTCTTCATGACAGAAGCCATTCACTCACCCAGTTAGTTGACCTAGTTGTGGCTTCCTTATCTTCTGGTTTTGAAAGTAGGCTGCTTACTTTAAAACTAGGTGCCAGAAATCTCTGTCAGTTTATTTTATTTCTCAGTAACTGATGTTTGTATTTCTGTTTCTGTTTAGAAGTGGAAAAACCCCAAATCCATCTGTCCTGCATAGAGGGAAAGTTCTGCTGACACTTCCTCAGAGATGTCCAATGAGACAGATGAATTCTCCTGCTACGACCCCTCCATTGTGAGTTACCGCTATGTGGGAGTGACCTGGGGGATCATCGTATCCCTGGTGGGAACGGTGGGAAACATCTTTACTATCCTGGCTTTCATACTTGACAAGAAGTTGCAGACACGCTTCAATCTCTTGATTATTAACCTCACTCTGGCGGACATACTCTACTGCACCTTCCTGCAGCCCTTCTCCGTGGATGCCTACCTGTACCTATACTGGCGGAGTGGGACTATCTTTTGCCGAATCTTTGGCATGCTGCTCTTCGTTTCTAATTCCGTCTCCATCCTCACCCTGTGCCTGATTGCTGTTAGTCGCTACCTGCTCATTGCTAACTCCAAGCTGTTTGATCGCATTTTCAACAGGGTTGGTGTGGCACTCATCCTGCCAGGCACCTGGGTGATTGGGTTTGCTAGCTTTGCCCCCCTCTGGCATGTTTTTGTCCTGGTCCAGAAGGTATGTACCTGCAGCTTCCATCGAATCAAGGGGCGACCTTACACTACCATTCTGATGGCTTTCTATTTTGTAGTGGGCCTTGGGTGTGTTGGAATCTTCTACTTCTTAATCCATAGGAAGGTAAAGGCAGCTGCCAAAGCTCTGGATCAGTACAAACTGAAGAAGCCAAATGTAAAGAGCGGCCAAGTGGCTGGAACCAGCTCAGCCATCCAAGATAAATTGAAGGAGACAGACAGTGGAGTGGATACAGGAGTTTCACAGTCCAGTGAGTGCATTTCCGAACAGGTGCACACATCCAAATCCCAAATTACATGCAGCAATTCATCATCTCAACCCAGTCTTACTACATCCCAGACAACTCCTTCCAAAAGCTCTGCCACAACAGTTCCATGCCAACCCAAGAACACCAACTTAGAATTCAAGAAGGTGACTCGTATGTGTTTTGTGGTCTTCCTTTTTTTTGTCCTCAGCTACATCCCCTTTCTTCTCCTAAATATCTTCGATGCCAAGAGCAGAGCGCCTCAAATGCTTCACATGATAGCAGCCAACCTGACATGGTTGAATAGCTGCATCAATCCAGTGCTTTATGCTGCCATGAACCGTCAGTTTAGGGAAGCCTACCAGAAGGTGTTTTTTACTGCCATCAGAAGGAAATAAAAATACATCACTGACTGTTGACTAACTCATTGCCTACCTGCGCTCAGTGAAACTGTGAGCTTTATGAATTTTGTGTCACCTTTTTGATAGAATGCTCCCTCTGAAAAATCTGAAAATGTTCCAAACAATATTTGAAGATGGAGACAAGGAGGTAGAGATAGGGGCTCTATGCAGCACTTGGTGGCTCCCCTTTAGCTTTTCTTGGCTATTGAGAAGTGTTAATTGCTCTTGACATCAACTTTTTTCAGCCCTTTTAAGTCAAAAATAGGTTGATATGAATCCAATAATGCAATATGCCCTAAAGAGCCATGCACTGTGCACTCTATGGAAAGTTTACTCTTCAATCACATTGATAACCTATTTATTATTCCTCTCTGTGCTTGTTTACATAAGTGTTAAGAATAAAAAAGAAATTATAAACGCATTCTTGCTGTGCCTGGCTTCCTTTCCAAGAGGGTAGTGTGCCGGGTACTGTGAGGGGATGACTTGGTTGCCACCTGAGTTTACTGCTTTCTGGGTAGCTTTTCATGTAAATTTATGGTAACTGTAGGATGACAACCAGACCCTTGACAGGCTGTGTGTCCACCTTTTGGACTAAACTAAGTAATTACCCAAAGATGATATTCTACATGAGCATTCAGGACCACAAGGTTCCCTTCTTCACCAGAGGTGATATTTCATCTCACTCAATGGGACATCACCCTGATAGTGTCACCTCAGACAGTTCATGACCTTGATAACAGCACAGATTTGGGAAATTACCGTGGCAGTGTCACTACAAAGATAGTCTATCATTCTCATAATGCTACCTCAGATATGGAATATCACCCCTGACAGTATCATCACACACATGGAACGGTGGCATGATGTGTATGCAAAGAGATGGGTACACCTAGTTAGTGCCCTGCAAACAACTACAATACTGCTACTGTCACATCACAGATCGAAGTTACCCCAATATCATCACTGCACTAATGGGATATTACCTAGACATTCTAGAGGTCATTTTATGAAGCAGGTTTCATGCGCAAATACCAGTATACACATTTCAAAAACCTCTTATAAAATTACCACAGGCATAAACATATGTATAATGCAATTAGTCGCATAGTTGTATGAGACTTTAGAGTAGGTACATTCAGGGGAAGAGTTTGGTTTGGAGTCGCGATTTATGCATGTATTTTATAAACTATACGCATATGCACATACATTACATGATAACACGCCTGCTCTCAAGTCGGCGTAAATATCTACAGCTTCTATCTAATCTGTTATAAACTTACCTTCTATCAGCACATTGCCCTGATAGTGTCACCTGATCTATCAGATATTGCTTTAATGGCATCAGTAGACTTTATCCTGATAATATCATCCCACAGGCAGGACATTACTCTGATAATGACACCTTAGACATTATGGAGGTCATTTTATAAAGCTTTTCCCACATGTAAAGCCTGTTTTATACATGGAAAAGGGCTTGTATAAAATTGGGCAGCTGTATATGAGTGTATAGGTACCTGCACTGGCAAGATCACACCCTTGGGCGGGAAGGGGACCATGCATGCGTGGTGGCATCTCCCAAAGGTTTTCTTTGAAAGCTGGGGAGATGCTTTCGCACAGGTCTCCATCGGCATCGACGTCACCCTTATGTGAGGACTGACTTCCTGCTTGTTCCTGGAGAAAAAAATATTTTCTCTTATTAGTCTTAAATGGGTTACATTGTAGCTTCATTGCATGTCCCCTAGTTTTTCTACTTTTTGATGGCATAAACAACTGATCTATGTTTACCTGTCCTGATCCATTCATTAATTTATAGACCTCTATCATATCTCCCCCCTCAGCTGTCGCTTTTCCATGTTGAAGAACCCTAACCTTTTAAGCCTCATAGGGGTATCCTTCTATCCCCTTTACCATTTTTGTTGCTCTTCTTTGCACTTTTCTAATTCGGCTATAGTTTGAAACATGACATTGTGTCGGTTTTAAGCAATATTAAGCACTGACAAATCAAAGTGAAGAATGGACATTTAGGGGGTTATTCTGTGCTATGAATAGCGGGGATGTATGGCCCAATGGGACGTCCATCCGCATTATTCATGCCGGCTCCTGCCTAACTTCCCCACCGGTTGTGCGGGAAAGTTAGACAGAGGTGGAGTTTGGGCGGGCAGTAAGTGGAATAACTTCCCTGGACGTGTTTTAATATTAATGACAGGGCACAGATGAGGCAGGGGAGCCAGGGGACATTCCCCGCAGCCTGATCCTGGCCTTAGGAGGCTAGATCAGGGGTTGGATTGCAGGGAATAAACCCCTTTTTCAGGCAGCTGGCATCACGGCTCTTCAATGGAGCCACAGTGCCATGGCAACATGACGCTATGGCACCATGGCTCCATTGAGGAGACTTGACTGAGTTAGCCGAGCGCAGTTCTGCACGTGCAGGCCAGAATGAATCGCAGTCCCAACCTGCACATACAGGACTGTTCGCGATTCTGATCCCATGGGGCTACACAGAGGGGATTTTCGTGCGGGACGGAATCGGGCCCTTACTGTCTTAACTGTGTAACATTATAATAAAGTAAAATGGACCTTGGGCATAACTAATTTTATATAACCTGGTATCTTTAAGAAGTGGTCTGACATTAAAAATATTTTTCATGAACTGGTTGAGTGTTATGGGAATTTAGTGAATGCACAATGTGCTTTTCCTTTACTGGTGAACAGATTGCTTAGATGTTACTGTGTGAGCAGCAACACCATCCAATGTCCCTACTAAATTACTACAATGAAGGTTGGCAAAAGTCCAATATCTTTCAGAACAGGGGAGGTACTTGCTGTCAGTCATATCGTGCTGGGAGGAGACTCCTCCTGGAAGGAACATCCAAGTGATATATAAACCACTCCCAAAGACAAAACTCTGCTTTTGGTGCACAGCCACTGCACCAAAAGTGAACAAAGAGATCTGCCTTTTGGGCAGATGTCTTTGGCATACAGCCCCTCACACCATCCAGAGGAACAGCAGACTCAGAGTAGCAACATAGGGGAAGAGAGCAGAGGGTTGATGTCTGTGCAAAAAGCTGCCAGCACCCCACTGTTTCAGAATGCGAATAGCCCTGTTTGTGTTATAAGTAGTAAAGGAGAAAGGTTCCAAGAAATGTACCAATAAGTCAACCTTCCAGTCCATCAGAGCCAGGAGCTCTGCAGAGCAGTTTCAGGGACCTGCATCAACAGAAGCCAGCAGCAATCAGGAAGAAAGGAACCCAAGCACTCATTATATGGCAGTGACACCAGATACAGGAGTGAGCCCAGAACAGTATCAGGGACCTGTGTCTGCTTCACCACCAGCTTCAGCCATACTGGGAAAGAGTACTGGAAACAGGAGAGAAGGGTTCCCATTCAGGCAAACCAGACCAAATAACAAATGTGCAAGAGTAGTGAAGAGTGGAGTAACTGTTCTACTTAAAAAGTAATTGAAGGGAGTGCGGTAACATATCAAACTGAGAGGGGAAAGGTGTATCTATATATAACTATTTTAACTAAGGAGGAGTTAAAAGCTTGTAACATAATTCTTATTTGTTGCCCCTGCCAATTGTTATTGTTATTGTTCAGTGACCCTACAATTAAGTAAATCCTTGGTTCAGAAGACAAATTCTGGTCTGGACTCTTTTATTTAAGAAAGAAAGAGATATGAGAGTGTCAAGTGTCAAGGGCCAACCAGTGATTGCTAGTCTCCATCAAAGAACCCTGATACAGCACCTCAAACCATTACTGCAAAGCAACAAATTTAGAACATACTACAAGGCATGATATTCCCTCACATAGACTACTGTAACAGTCTCTTGCACGGATTACCCAAACAAACATTACACAGTCTCCAAATGGCCCAGTATATGGCTGCCCACATTATCTACAATTCACCCCAATCAGACCACATAACACCAATTTTACATGCCCTCCACTGATTATAATAACCAGTCCATAGTAGAATCAAATACCTAATAATAATGACAATTATCAGAAATATTGCTCCCACAACTCTATCCCAATTAATCAGAATTACCCCTAAAGATCACCAATGTAGAGGCCGAATGACAAATACATTAGTAACCCCCGCTGAATACCGCAAGACAAAACAACACACCAGCAATAGAGCATTTGAATATTTATCTCCATCATTATGGAACACATTGCCAGAAAGAATTAGATCTATAACCAACTTGGCTACCTTCCGGACCCAACTCAAAACATTTCTGTTCATGGAGCACTTCGGTGACACTCAGAAAAATAACATTGATCCAACATAATACCTGGATTTCAACTCAACTTTCCTCTGCCCTTCCCCTCCCACCTTAAATATCAAAGCTCTGGTACAGTTTTACAGGTTTTTTCTGAAAATATGAATGGAATGTAGAAGATACACCTTAAATTCATAATATCTTATGAACATTGCAAATAAGTTTTAAATTGAGTTGCAAACTAATCTTGTATAGATCAGTTCTTGTAACTGACACCCATACCTGTTACTTGCAACTGTCTTTGATGTTATAATGTAATAATGTTGTTTAAAATGTAACCTTGGGGTCGCTCCACGTGGGTCACTTTTCATTGCAAGCATCTCTTGGCTTTCCTGCCGTGTCTCCTCATTCTACTTGACATTTTGTCTCTACCTGCCCTGCTCCCATCACTCCAGGTAGGTCTGCAAACCTATTCCTCTGTACCTCATAAGTTCTCTGGTAATCCTAGACTGCTCCTCCACACTATGTCCGCTATTCCGGTGATATGGGGACATCGTCCTCCCCCTTTTCACTCATATTCTCTGACACACACTGTCTCTTCTCGAGTTTTGTCCAACTTACGACCCTGCCTACCTACTATTATTCCTCCCTGTGTTCCCCCTTCTTCGTTGTTGCCCACTACCCTTAAGATTGGCTCTACAAACTGTCGTTCTCTACGGTCAAAGTCTCGCCTAATAGAAGACCTTCTTCTTCAAGAGTCTCTGGATATTCTCTGTCTCTCTGAGACTTGGCTTAAAGACGGTGAGCACCCTCTCCTTTCTAGATGTTTACCTCCTTGCTTCTCAGCCTTTTCTGTCCCCCAAGAGGGCCGCCATGGAGGTGGCGTAGCCGTCCTTTTTCGCTCATCCCTCCCTACACTTCAGGTTTCCTCTCCTCTCCTGCAATTTCCTGAATCTCTCCTTCTATGTCTTCAGTCTTCTCCTCCTCTCCATTTTCTTATTCTCTATTCTCCCCCTTCCCTCCCGGGCTTCCTCTATGATGCACTTTTTCAGACTATTACTGGCGTTTCTTTGCAATACCCTCACTTGATCATACTTGGTGATCTCAATATTCATTTTGATTGCCCCAACTCCACCAAAAATTTATCCTTCATTTCTCTGCTGCATGATCTTTCTTTCCAGCAGCTTGTCCTCTGCCCTACCTATGTAGCTGGCCATATTCTTGATCCCATAATTGTCCCATTATCTTCTCCTTTCTCAATCTCTCAACTCTCGATACAGCCTCTCCCTTGGACAGATCATCATTGCCTGTCATTCCTGCTTCACCCTCCTTCCCATCAGTCACTCTTGCCACAGGCCTCCCCCTCCTCTACCCCTCCTACTCCCCCTCTCGCCACTCCTCCACGTTGTCATATCACTCCCCTTATCCTTCAACAGTTCCCTCCCGCTCATCAGCTCTTTCCAGATGCCTTTTCTACTCTTTCTCCGAACTCGCAGTTCTCACTTTGGACTTCCACTCTATCTTCCACTCTTGACTTACTTGCACCCTTTCAGCCAGTTCAGTCTAGACGTCTTCTGTTAGACATCCCTGGTATCATTCCAGGCTGCATCTTCTGTGTTGCTATCTAAAACGTGCTGAACATGCTTGGCATAAACACCCCACTCCTTATTCTTTGGCAAAGTTCCATGAGTCTCACCAGCACTACCACTCCTCCGTTCATCAAGCAAAACACACCTGTTTTTCAAACTGTATCTCTACAGCTACTAATTCTTCTAGACAGCTCTTCTCTGTACTCCGTACCCTCACTTCACTTAACACTGGTCCCCCTTCCGTTTCTTCCCAGTCCTTACCCTCTCTGTCCAGTCTTGCTCTGTACTTCGATTCTAAGATCTCAGCCTTATGCTCTACCCTTCCATTCTGTCGTCCCCCCCCCCCTCACCATCTCCCCCTTCCTCCCCTAATTCTTCTCTCTCCCATCGCTGGTCATCCTTTCATTGTATTACCTCACTAGAATTTCTTTTTTTTTTTTTTTTTTAATTATTTTTATTATTTTCAAACACCAAACAAACAGCTACAAACTACAAAAGACCAAAAAACAGAATACAGTAAATCTTTCAGCTTACACACAACCCCCACCCCCCCTCCCCCCCTCCCCCCCCCAGGGACCATCAGGGAACATTCTCCTTTGGGCAATAACCACCAATACCAGACTGTCGGGCAGTTAACTCACTAAGCAACCATGGGCAACAAACTCGTTAAGAGCCTGCCATTTCACATATTGGGCAACTCCAAGGGGTCTACCTTTTCTGGACATTTGTTCATATTTACTATACAACGAAAGCTGATTCCACCAGGCAAGCCAGCTTACATCATAGGTGTGCTTCCAGTTCCGGAGAACCATTTGTAAGGCTACCCCCAACATGAAGTCAAGAAGGAAATAACAATCCTTATCCAGAGGAGGAATTATAGCTTGTGATCGAAGGACTACTATGGTCCATGAGAGAGGCGCCTGAAACTTCAGCACAAGTTGTATCCTTTCCCAAACCCGCTCCCAAAAAACCCGGACACAAGGGCAGCCAAACACGGTGTGCTCTAGCGTGCCAACATCCCGTTGACATGACCAGCACTTGTTGCCAGAAGTCTCAGCCCACTTGGCCAGTTTAACAGGTGTACAGTGAGCCCTATGTGCAAAAAAGAAGAGGGATTGGGTCAGTGATGCCGACCTTGACACCCTGACCGACTTAGACCAGAACCTAACCCAGCTCTGGGCGGGAAGGTCGACATCAACTTCCTGGTGCCAAACACCTTTCAATCCCTGGATCCGAGAAGGGTCCTTCTGCTTTAGCAGCTTGTAATATTGAGACGCAACCCCAGTCTGCTGCACCACCTGTTGAATCAAGAGCCCCACCTTATCCTCCGCAGCCAACAGCTGCATATTCCCAATCACCTTCCCCACACAATGCCTAATTTGCAACCACTGAAAGTATAAAGAACCAGGAAGGTGATACTCCCTTTGTACCGTATCAAATGGCTTCCAACTACCCTGCGCCACAAGTTGCCCCAGCTCCCAAATGCCCTTCCGGTACCATTTGCGCCAAGCAAAAGTCTCACGCTGTATTTTAAATAAGGGGTTGTACCAAAGGGGCATAGAAGCAAACATCTCCTTGTCATATGACAAAGCTTGCCGCAGAGTTGCAAAAGCTCTTTGCGAATCACAAACCATTGCTGGGGCAACCTCTTGCGGACAAACCATCTGAGGTAGGAGATAACTAGGAATCGGGGCAATGAGCTTCTGCTCCAACACTAACCAAGTAGGGCTCCGCTCCGTAACCTTCTCCAGCCATCTCGATCCTTGTTTAAGTAAGAAAGCAGAATGATAGGCCCAAAAATCGGGAAAATTAACCCCACCCTCCTCCTTTCTAGCTTTCAATTTTGCCAATGCAATTCTGGGCGGTTTATTGTTCCACAGGTACCGACTTAACAGACCCTCGATCTGATGATAGACCTGCTTTGGGAGGTAGCAGGGGAGCATTTCGAGGACATAGTTAATCTTAGGGGTAATGGCCATCTTAATAGTCTCTAGCCGCCCCCACCATGACAGAGCCAAAGGAGACCACTTACTGGACAGGTCCCGTACTAAATCTCTCAGCCAAGAAGAGTTGAATCGAATGGTCTCATCCAAAGGGTAGCAGAACTGTACCCCCAGATACTTGATCATCTTTGGCTCCCATACCAAAGAAAAGTTCTCCACATCCCTTTTCTGCGCCCTCGAGTTCATCGGAAACACTGTGGATTTTGACCAATTTACTTTATAACCGGACAAGGAGGAGTACCGATCAATAAGACTGAAAATCTGTAATAGGGAGCCCGGAGTAGAGAATAAAAGCAGGTCATCAGCGTAAGCCGATAACTTGACGTCCAAGCCCGCCATACGGATCCCCTGAATATGCTGATTCTGGCGGATTAACAACGTCAAAGGCTCCAGTGCAAGATTAAATAACAACGGGGAAAGAGGGCATCCCTGACGGGTGCCCCGACCTAGCATCATGCCCTTCGATTGCGTGCCATTCACACAAACACGAGCAGTGGGTCGGGCGTATAACACTTGAAGAAGTTGGAGAAAACCTTTACCAAAACCAAACCAATCTAACACCGCAAACATGAAAGGCCACTCCAAACGATCAAACGCCTTCTCGGCGTCGAGTGAAAAACCGATAACGGGGTAGTCCACTTGTTCAGCCCCTAATAAGGCGTGACAGAACAATCTAGCGTTATCAGCCGTGGACCTGCCCTCCACAAAACCGCACTGATCAGGGTGAATCAATCGAGGGGCAACTTCAGCCACCCGACAAGCCAGGATCGCCGCATAAATTTTATAATCGGAGTTCAAGAGCGAAATAGGGCGATAGTTACTAACCAGCTGGGAATCCCTCCCGGGTTTCTCTAACACAATAACGTTCGCTGCTGCAAAAGTACCGGATTGAGACGGCTCTTGACCTAAGGTTTGAAAATACAACTGGAGCCACGGGACCAGCTCTACCGCGAAAGTTTTAAAGAATTCAATAGGGAGCCCGTCCGGGCCAGCTGCCTTCCCCCCCGACAGGGAGGTAATCGCTTGATGTATCTCTCCTAGCGAGAAGGCAGCGTCTAACCTATCCACTTCCTCTGCATCCAATACAGGCCTCTGCAACTCAGCGACCAACATCTCAAAACCCTCCTCCGTGAAATCTACCTCAGAAGCATAAAGATCCCTGTAGAAGGCTTCAAAAGCCTCTGCGATTGCCACGTCCGTAGTCAGGAGACTCTGATCCTGTGGGTCCCGAATAGCGGCAATCCGACCCGCCGCCCTACGGGCTTTCAAAGTATTGGCCAACAGTTTCCCTGCCTTATTGCTCTCCCAGTAATAGGTACCTTCCTGCACCTGAATACTACGCGACACCTCATCCGATAACAGCTGGTTATATTGATATCGCAAACACTGCAATTTCAGCAAGATACAAGGATCGGAGCGGCGATACAGGACACGCTCACCCGCTTTGATGCGTACCTCCAGATCTTGAAGCTGGGTCTTAGCCTGCTTTTGTTGCCAAATACTAAAGCTGGTAATCACTGCTCTGATGGAGGCTTTAAAACCTTCCCACCAGGCCCAACCCGTCGTATCCTGTACCTGGTTAAACTGAAAATAATCCCGAATCGCCAGCCGTATTGTCGACCGGAACTCCTCCCGATCCAAGAGGCTCCGATCGAAAGACCATCTCCCTGAAGGAGCATCAAGGGTACCTACCCCTAGCGATAAAGATATGGCAGCGTGATCTGAGATATGCATCGCATGGATCCTGGACTCTATAGTTACAGAAACCAGCGTCTTGGAGATTAAAAACATATCTATACGGGAGGAAGTCTTATGTGGGGGAGAGTAATAAGTAAACTCTTTACCAGACGGATGCTGAAGCCTCCAAACATCAACTAACCCGATCCCCTCAAGAAGGGGCCGAAGAATGGCATGAGCCCTCGAGGGCTTCACCGTTTTCACGGGAGTGCGATCTATAAGAGGATCCAACACCAAGTTAAAATCGCCCCCTAGGACTAGCGGCACAGAAGAAGTCGCCAAAAGCTCTTCAGCCAGCGTATTGAAAAAGCCCGGACTATCAACATTAGGAGCATAGATATTAAAGAAAGTTATCTCCATTCCCCCCACTTTCAAAAGGGCTCTAACCCACCTACCTTCAGAATCCGAGCGCGTTTGGAGCACCTCTGGGTCCAGAGACTTCCGCAGCAAGATAGCCACACCATTGTGCTTATGTATCGCAGCCGAAAAGGCTGCAACGGTAAAGGGATGAATGCTTAGTTTCAGCGATTCTCTGGAGTCTAGATGAGTCTCCTGAAGAAACAGGACATCAGCTTTCTCCTGTCTCCCATACTGAATTATTTTCTTACGTTTAACAGGATTGTTAATCCCCTTGACATTCAAAGAGAGTACCCTGATATGCACCATATATAATCATAATAAAGTCCCACTACATGTGGACCCCATATGCCCAAAGTATCGTCAGCCCTGCGGTTATTAGCCCAGAAATGGAACCCTCGTAAACATATTACCCTTACCAACTGACATTGCCCCCCATACTCCACATAGCCCCAATATCCCTGAAGGCCCCGGGTGAGTATCCCTTTTAGCAAAATAATAGGTGAGCCCAGAGGATACAAGATGGGCACAGAGGGGAACATAATCATTTGAAAAAAAAAGAAAAACTACCCCAAACCTTAGCCCAAGCCGCATTTTAACAGAGAAACTATTATAAAGGAGAATCCAAACCCAACGTCCACCCTCCTCCCTCCACCGCCTATTACCCATACCCACACATCCCAACACACAAGCCAACCCTATCACTTATTACAAAGAGCCAGCCCTTACCCTTCGTGAACCAGGGAGATCACCCCTTGGACACAGACAGGGCCCCACCACCAACCCCCAACCACCTATCCAAGCAGTAGCACCCCACAGACCCATAGCAAACAAGCAGCTCCTCCACAAGGTCCAGCCACTTTGACACCAGACCCTCCTTACTGGGCCTCAGCGCATCTGCAATTGTTCTTTTTCCTCCAAGAACGCCGCCAAAGCCTCCGGGTCCTCAAAAGTCCTGGTTTGATTGTGCAAGGTCACGCGCATCCGAGCCGGGTAGAACAGCCCGAACTTGGCTTGAAGCTGCTGCAAACGTGGCCTCAAAGCTAACAGGGCCCTCCGTCTATCCACTGTATGTTTGGCAAAGTCCGGGAAGAAGAGCAACCTGTGCCCTTCGTACTCCACCGGGGCACGTGCCCGGGAGGCCTCCATAATCTGCAGCACTTGTTGGAACCTCAGTATCTTTAGGATGACCGGCCTCTCCCGTTTACTGTTTAGCTGGGGCTGGGATGGAACCCGATGTGCGCGCTCTATCTCAAAAGGGAGCGAGGAAAGAGAGTCGCAGCACCTGAGGGATCAGCTTCTGTAAAAAGGCCACCATATCTTTGCCCTCAGCCCCTCAGGAATACCGATAATTCGCACATTATTCCTTCTTGCTCGGTTGTTTCCTTCTTCCAGCTCCTTTTGCAGCGTTTTAATTTGCTTCACCTGCCTTTCCAGAAGACGCAGCCGCTCATCGTGCACGCCCAGGACACTCTCCATCTTATCTTGCCTCAGGTTAAGGGCTTCCAAAGAGCTCCGCAGCGCCCCGACATCCTCCTGGACTGCCGACAGTGCCTCCCCATTCGCCCGCACCATCTCCCGGACAGCTCGCACCTCCACGAGGAGCTCCTGCAGGGCCTCGGGGTCGCGCACAGGCGCCATCTTTTGCGGTGAGGGAGGCTCCGTTTTCGAGCGCTTAGTACCGCTGTTTGGCGCATTCGGGAACTCAAGCCGTGTCGGCTTTGAAGCAGACATTCTCCTCCTGGCTCGCAGACCCAAACAGCCCTTTACACACCACCAGGTTTGGGGAAATTTTTCAGGATACTATCCTCACCCTCCGGAGCTAAAGCTCTATGCAGCCATCTTGCTCGACGCTAGGCTCCGCCTCCCCTCACTAGAATTTCTGACTCTCATCTCCTCAATGCAGAAGACTACTTGCTCCCTGGATCCCATTCCCTCTGGTTGACTTATCGAACCTTCCCTTGCTCTCTTACCCTACATTCTCAACATAATCAATTCCTCTCTTTCTTCAGGATCCTTCGCTTCTCTCTGAAAACATGCTCTGGTCCGTCCCATCTTCAAAAAAAAATCTACCCTTGATCCACTCGTCCCAGCTAATTATCGTCCTGTCTCCAATCTGCCTTTTCTCGCGAAAATCGCTGAAAACATTGTCTTCTCTCAACTATCCCAGCACCTACTCTCTATAAATTTCCTACACCCAAGGCAGTCAGGTTTTCGCCAGGGCCACAGTACAGACACAGTTCTAGTAGCATTTCTTAATGATCTCCACTCTACACATAACAAAGGCGATATCTCAGTGGTGGTTTTGTTAGATCTTTCAACTGCTTTTGATTTAGTTGATCACTCTCTTCTCCTTTCTCGTCTTTGGGACGCTGGGCTTCGGGGCACAGTTTATTGCTGGTTTCATTCCTTCTTATCTTCCTGTACTTATTCTCTGGTTTCACCCTCTGGTTCCCATTGCTCTTCTGCTCCCACCTCCATTCCCTGTGGTGTTCCTCAAGGCTCAGTTCTGGCACCCCTTCTGTTCAATCTTTTCCTTGCACCCCTTGCCCTCTGCATTCAGCAATCTGGCCTTTCTGCCTTTTTTTATGCAGATGATATCATTATTTTACATCACACTAGTCCTCTTCACCCCAACCTCGCTCCTCTTAACTCTTGTCTCGCTCTTGTATCAAAATGGCTCTCTTCTAACTGCCTTCATCTCAATCTGACCAAAACATCCTATACTTGGTTCACTTTCGGGAATCCTTGTCCTTCACTTGCACCCTCCATTGATGGTGCCCTTGTTCCTCTGGTCTCTTCCTTCCGGTATTTTGGGGTTCTGCTTGACTCAATACTTTCTTTCAAGGATTATATCTCTCACCCCACAAAAACTTCCTACTTCTTCTTGCGCCAAATACGTTCCATACGGCCTTTTCTCTCTCCCTCTGCTCTGACTACACTCACATTATCTACTGCACTTTCTCATCTTGATTATTGCAACTCTGTTCTCACTGGGATCACCCGTACCCAGTTACGTCGCTTACAACTATTACAGAACACTGCTGCAGCCCGGATTATCACTTGTTCATCCCGCAGGGACCATGTCACACCACTTCTGATTCACCTGCACTGGCTTCCCATTGAATTCCGTATACACTTCAAAATTCTTACCTTAGTCTACCGAGCCATCTATACTCATACACCACAATATCTCACTGACCTCCTTCAGTTTCACACCCCCACTCGTTCCCTCCGCTCGATCCATGTAAACCGCCTTCATCTCCCCTCATCTGCACATGCTCACCTTCAATCTACCCGACACTCTGCTTTCTTCTTTCACGGTCCATCTCTGTGGAACTCTCTACACACTACACTCTGACTTGAAACACAGTTAAAAACCCATCTCTTCGCCACAGCCTACAATCTTCAAGTCTCTCAAATGTGACCTGGATTATTTATGCTTGTCAAATCTGTATTATTTTCTCCTTTTCTGTCACAATTTGTAGTTCCTTTTTCCTTTCCTGGCCTTGTGCCTTTTCCTGATTGTTAAGAATTGTAAACTGCCCTGATGTAACATAGGGCGGTATATCAAATGCAACTAAACTAAACTAAACTAAACTACCCTGATTCCACGATACAGCGGTATAAAAGACACACAAATAAATAAAATAAAATAAATAAATATTAAATTTCATGAGCACAAGACTGAAAGAGGCTCTTGGATTGGTGTTCCCCCTTGTAAAGCATTTTGTAGGGCAGCTGCCTGGACCACACAGAGAGGGGTTACATTGGTATCTATAAACTGAGGGGAAAATTAATCCCCTTCAGGTACCCTTGTCTCAAGTTGGACTACTGTCCTCCATCTTGTGCTAATGTCTTCAGCTCCAGGTCTAAATAAGAAATAGCCTGCTGACCCTTTCACCCTGGAACTGCAGAATTAGCCGTTTGAGCTATGGAATGTGCTAACATCCTGAAATCATAGAGCTGACGCAATGAGAGGAGTTGACCTTAATGGCTTTGGAAGCTATAAGATTACTGAAACTGCCACCTGGGCCCCTTCATTAAGCAAAGGGAAGCAAAAAGAAGAACTAGGTAGCAGGATATAGTTGACCAACGTCAACATCTGGAGTTAATCTGCAGGAAGCAGGGTCAGCAAAAGGCGAAGGAACTGCCAGGAGGATGAGAAGACAGGATGCCACAAGGGGAAAGCAGAGGGCAAGAGGGCAAAAGGTTAAGGAACAGATATGCTTGAAAATGGGGAACAAGAAAAAGGAGAGGAAACTTGCTTATCAGCAGTTCTGTTTAACAAGCCTAAAAATGAGTATAAATATAGGAGAGAAACTTTGTTGAAGGGACAGACACTGGCTGACCTCCACTGGAGTGACGCTTGTCTCTGTCTCGAGTCAGGTTCTTTGCTTGCTATAGATATATAGATGCTGTGTATTGATATTGAAATTCTACCTTATCATTTAAATGCAAAGCTTGTGATATTACATACCTGACAATAAAATTTCTACTCTACTTCAGTGGCACGATACTTCATTTGAAAGAGGGTCCTGTGCTTTACAATTATGTTGGGGTGAACCCTGCAGCCATGACAATTAACCAGAGGGTGAAACCCCCCAACAAAACCACACATAATCATCACAACTCAACATTTCTTAAACATTTTTAGCAGGCCCTTTTTCAAAAAATGTTATACTGAAGTGCAAGAGAAATTGTTCCACATCTTATCTTCAATGTATTTCATATATTCTAACAAGCACTGTAAATTTCTCAATGCCAGACATGTAGATATATCTTCAATTGACCTGATGGTCTGGCAGATGATGATTGATGGCCTGGTGGACTACCATCTTCAGGGATCTCCACTCACTTTCCAAAAATGGAATATAGATAGGATGATGCCATAAAATGAAATCCTTCTTAAATAAAAAGTGAGCCCTAGAAGCTCATTTTATGCTATGGGTGAAGCATCAACATGCCCTCCATTAAAAAAAAAAAAACTATAGGAAAGGGATTTTGGATATACTGTAGCTCATGCATTTTTCAAGAGTAGCTCAAGGGAAGTTACATTCCTGTGCAGTAGGTATTTTCTTATCACCAAAAGGCTTACAATCTAAGTTGTTGGTTGTTCTATGGCAGGTCCCAGTCTCTAGCCCAGCCCGGACTCTCTCAGCCACCTGACCGGAAAATACCATATTGTAGCAGCAAAGCGCAGACAAACCAATGATACCAGGAGTCTGTTCAGAAGGTCCAAATCATTTATTTGTGCACAAGTCTCAAGCAAGTCAATTTCAAAATGGCTGAGCAAAGTTTTCTAGCATTACAACAACTTTTATAGACTTCTGTTCCATTCTAGGTATAGAAACACATTTCATTGGTCCCGGTACTCTCCCGTACCTCCCGTACCCCTTCCATTGGTGCCGGTACTGATAAGATTATCCAATTATGTTCCTTCAGTGGGCATGGCACCTGCATACCCCCCTTCTAGTCCCAATTACAATGGTCAGTTCATCAACTTGTTACTTTCATACTCTCAAGGCCATAGAGCCAATTTGTGCATGCAGGGGAGCAGGGCTCTGCAACTCATCTGTCAGCACTCCCAATTATATTCCTTGCAGATGTACTTTTTCTTATCAGTAACTTTTAAACATATTTTTCTGTATTTTTCCATCTCTCAGTTTTGCTTACCTAAGTTAGTTTAGTTCTCTTACAGAGTTCTATCCTACAATAGCAGCATATTGGGGGATGTGCAATTCCTATGTGCCTCTCCACAGGCTTCATTTACAGGTCAAGCTAGTTAGGCCTGCCTGCTTATGTCAGACACCGTGGATCACAGGCCTGCACCTGCCACAATATTAGGGGAATCCGCTCAGCCAACTTCCCTAAGTTTCGTTTCAGCTCAAAAGTTTCTATTTCTCCAGTATGATGTCATGAGGGGAGGGGGAATGAGAGAGGGGCCAGTCCTGAGCACTGATTGGATATATAAGGGGATGTTGGAACCAATGGGAGAATGACTGTGGGCAGACAGAAAAATGTATATAAGAGAATACTCGGCCCCACCTCGGGGCTCAGATCTTTTTGTTCAGGGTGCTGGCTCTGCCTGAGACTGTGCGCACAATAAAGAGATTCTGTTTGCATTCTAGTTTGTCTCGGCGTTTTCATCTAAGGGTGTGAGAGACTTATTTTGTTTCCTGCTACAGTTCAAATTGAATTTAATTAAGCTAATGTTCTAATTGATTTATATAAAAATTATTGGACCTTTATAAAATAGGAATAACATAGACATCTTTTTGTTACTTTGACATAGGTGCCAACAGGGTAGGAGTATTTTAGAAGCCATTTAAGTATTTAGAACAGTGCCTTACATGTCCAAGAATTATAGAATTGTCCAAGAATTATAGAATTGCTTATAGAATTGTCCTGTGATAGACACATGTAAAGGCAGATATCAGAAAACAGAACACCTAAACTCATGTGTTAAACTCATAAGGGCTCCCAAAGGCGAGACTGGGTGAGGCAGGGGCAGGATCAGCAGCTATGTGTGCATCTTATAAAATACATACATAAGCATTGATTTTTATTGGCACATACATGCACAGTTATTCTTTCCTTGGAGCAGGTGTAACTTTGTGTGCAAGCTTTCAGTGAAGCGCATAGGCATACATATCTTGCCTTTATAGCATGCACCTACACGCCTTCCTTGCCTATGTGCCCTGCCATACCCTCCATATGTCCCTGAAAATGTCACCTTCAAACTGGGGCATCACTCTACTCGCATTGTGTCAAGCTACATCTTGGTTAAGAAAAATTGCTAAATTTGCAAAATATGTTGGATAGCTAAATTGAAAGAACAGCGAGATTTCAGTTGCCTACAGATAGATAGCAGCCCATGTGGCTTGAGGTTTTGAGGCTTGCAGAAAGAGGAAATGTGTGGTGAACTGAAGCAGTCTGTCAGTCCCAAAGTTCCAACTCACCCTGTAAGAGAAGCTCTCTATCTGTGGTAGGACTTTCCCACCTGAGGATAGACCAATTTCACTTCCTCATTTTGTCCAGTGGATAGGACTGGATTAGTCTCTTTAGTCTGACATGGCAATATTCGTAGCCATAGACTTAGCTCATGCCCAAGGATACTAAAAGAGGCTGAACCAGTTCTGGTTTTACTCAGTTGCATGCATTGAGTGGTAATTTTGATTTCCTTCCAAAAAGCAGTGCAATGTCTCAATTCATGCATGAGATAAAACCATGATTGGACCAGCCTTCCTTTATGACGTGGAAATATTGACAGCTTTCACTATGTCGCTTCTTATGCCTGCCAGCCATTGGCCTCCATTAATTCATGGTAGCAGTCACTTGCAGAATCTTGTCATGGGTTTTTCGCACTCTGTCTAGTGCACTGGGGTCATGGAAAAATAGAAGAGCAACAGCCACAGGTTATTCAGGACAGGTGGTGCAAACCAAAATCATTGACAGCCTGGAGTTAAGTGGCTATAGAAAGAATTCAGTTTCCATACTGTCAGTCTAGGAAAGACAGAAAGAAACAGGAAACTGTGTGGTGCAGCCCGGCAAGTGTGGCTTATATGTCAGCAGCTTCCATAAGGGCAATCCCAGAAACAAAAAGTGTTTCATCTTATTTTCATTATTTAAATGAGGCTATTTTCTAATGCAAACACATTCTTCTTCTCTCTGTATGTGTTTGTTGTTTCCTGGATGCACCCTCTGCCACACAAATACACAGCATCTTTGGTCTGTAAGAAAAGCTCCCTCGGCCATGAACAGTGTTCTGCATTTGGATCTGTACAGGGAAAGAATTAGGGAAAAATTCAGAATAACCCCAGTGCATAGGAAGAAAATGAAGACTGCAAAATAAAACATGGAAACAACCATCTGATGCTTTACGCTCTCTATGGAAGAACAGACATTGGTGACCCACTTGATCAGACGCATTGGCAGTTTGTAATATCATCTGTATCTCTCTGTATAATAGTGTTCCTGTTAAGCAGTGTGTGGGACTCCCATTGCTGTCTTCTTGTACTGACTCACTTGAGGCCCCATTGACTTGCAGAACCTACTGGCCCCAGGCAATGTAGTTTTCAGGTACTGAGTCTTGAGGCTCTGCCTTCATTCCAGCTGCAGTGGGAAAAAAACCTCAAATTCAAAAAGTTTACGAGTTGGTACAAAAAGTTCTGAATCAGCAGCCTGGCATGACCCAAAATCACCACTCTCTCCACATGGTTTAAACCATAAGACTGTTTCAAAAACTGAGCTTCTTGGACTACACAGAAGCAGTTAGTCCGGAAAGTTGGCCTCTCAAAACATCCAATAGAGGTTACAGGTGCAGAAATGCCAAGGATGACCCATCCCAAAGAGTGAGATTTACTGCATCAATGAGTGAGATTGAAGGCCAATGAGTGAGGCTTTTCTAGCGGAGTGTCATAAGGATTTATGAATACAAGGCCACGCCCAAGGAATCTTTTCTCTTTGGCCTCAATCTCTCTATCCTCCAGCAACCCCCCCCCCCCCCTTGACCTCAATTTCCCTGCCCTCGAGGTGCTAGCAAGCTCCTCTTCCCCTCCCTAACTCCTCAAGGTGGCCAGCATCTCCCCTTTCCCTCCCTACTTTCTTCCACCAAGGCAGTCAGCATATTCCCTTCTCTTCCCTATCCTCTACATGCCCTTCCTATCAAGGCAACTCCTTCCCCATGTAAGCCTCCCCTGTCCCATTGGCACCTTTTTCTTCTCTCTCACCGCCACAAACCTTCCACTGTTCCATCGTGCCTGCCTACAGCTGACTTAACCCTGCCCCCCACTGACATCGCAAGGTGACATCGGCTATCCTTTCAGATAACCAGCAATGCCAGCAGCATTTGTGCTGTGGTCGTGCGCCCAAGGAGCAGGTTCTGCTCCTTGGGTGAGCTCCTTGGGGCAACTCCTGGGTGATGATGACCCATTGCTTAGTATTCTTCACCAGGCTAGCTCTTCTACTCTTGTTTCAGCTCATAGCTTCCCCTGAAGAGTCACATACCATCTCTCGGCAGCTAGTGGTTTCTCCTGTGGGGCTCAGGCTTCCAATCCCCCACATGACAGCGATCTCCGTCCTTTGGAACCCACATTCATTCCACTAGCTAGGACCATCCTTCCAAGGCCCTCCTTCAAAAAGGTAAGATTTTTGACCCCTTGTCAGCTTTACTCCTGTTCGATACCTCAAGTTCCCCGCCCCGGGGGCCTCAAGGTAGCTTTACTGAATTGTAGATCTATTAAGAGTAGGACAGACCTTATATTGGATGTCATCTTATGTCATAGTATAGATTTACTATGCCTAACCAAAACCTAGCTAAAAGCAGGAGAAGATCCCTACCTCTTACGCTGCTTACCACCTGGTTGCTCAGCTCTGTCCCCCCCTTGGCACTTTTGAGCGGGAGGCGGTGTGGCTCTTCTTTTTAAGGAGTCCCTTTCAGTTACTGAACTCCCAGGGGATCCCTTGGTGGGCCACAAAGAACTCATTATTAAGATATGTACCTTTCCACATTCTGTTACTTTACTGCACGCCATCTCTTCGTAGCTCACAATGGCCCTCCCTAACTTACTTACCCTCGGGGATTTCAATATTAACTTTCACACACCCACTAGGTCACATGACTTCACCTTCCTCCAGTTTTTGGAGGACCATAATTTTAATCAGCTCATCCCAGGAACCACACACATAGCAGGACACACTCTCAATCTGCTGTTGAGCCAGCATGACACTCACCCATACCCCACAGATGTCTCAACTCACCTGTTCCCTTGGACTGATCATTTTTTGATTTGCTTCCTTCTCCTGGGCCCTGATGTCCCTCTCCTTAGTTCTCCTCCATCAGCGACTGCCCCTCCTCCTACGCACAGGCGCTTGACTCCAGAGACCATAGCTCAATTTTCACTAGCTACCAATCTTTTGCCACAGCATTTCTTCTCCTCCCTCCAGATCAACAAGTTGATCTCTGGGACTCTATAATCTTACAACAGCTGGACCTTATTGCCCCCAAATTTCAGGCCACATCTGCCACCCATTGCTCGACTCCCCGTTACCACCCTGGCCTCCGCCTCCTGAAGCAACAGCTTAGGGCCTGACGGAAGTCTAAGGACACAATTCTGTTCCTATCCTTCAAAAAGTCCCACCGGCATTACAGAATCAAGTTCTGATTGCAAAGAGGGACTATTATTCTTCATTGATTGCTACCTCTGCATGTAACCCAAAAATGCTCTTTTCTATAGCCGCTCATCTTTCCATACCACGTGCTTCCTCTATCCTTGCCAGTTCCCAGGTGGGACCATCCTCAGATGCTGTCGCTGACAGCTTTACACCCAAGACCAATGCAGTCAGATCTGGTTTACCGGACCCTTCCCCTTTTATTCCCACAACTTCCCCAAAATCACCACATTCTCATTCTTGCTCTATCCATACGTGGAGTAACATTGCCCCAATTAATCTCTTCACCCTTCAAAGAAGTCTGTTTGTCCCTTAGATCCCATTCTCTCCGATTGGCTGGCAGAGCTTCTTTGGGTTTTATCCCTTTCATCTATTCCATGCTAAACTCTAACCTATCAGTATTGTCTCCACACACCCCCCCTCCCCCGACTTGGAAGAAAGCCTTAATCCAGCCCTGGCTGAAGGGTCCTAAACTGGACCATGCTGATCCTAGTCACTACTGCCCTATCTACAACCTTCAGTTTCTCGCAAAACTTATAGCATGCATAATTTTACCACAGCTATCCGATCACCTTGAACATACACTAGTATTACATCCCCGTCAGTCTGAGTTTTGCACATACCACAGCACTGAGACAATCATCACTTCCGCTCTTAATGACATTCACTGCATCCTGGATCATGGCTCTGGCCATCTTTCTCAACCTCACCGCTGCATTCAATCTGGTGGATCATGTTGAAAGTAACTTGGAGTACCAGAGCCCTCTGAAAGGATTAATATGAAGAATGGCTTGGAATATTGCTGACAGTCCTAAGCCTAGAAGTCTGGAGAAAGAAGTGTTATAAAAGCCAAGGTTGTACTTTGGGATGACATTGTGAGAACGAGACAGAATGCTTTGTTTTTAGAATGCTGGAGCTGAGAAATGTCTGTGGTCTGATCTATAATATGTAGATAAACAAAGCTTGATGTAGAGCTGAATTTTTACCATGCAACAGTTTTTCCCTAATAAAAGGAAGTGTGATGGCTTAGCTTGGGGGGGAAGTATGCACACCTATGAAGTCCTCACTTAAGCTTCAGTTGTACTGTTTTATATAACTCTCTGTGTCTGTGTGCCTCCTTATTTGCAGTTGAATTTAGAGAATTGAAACCAAGAACCGAGGTTAAGTTTTGCTATCTGGGTTAGAAGTAGGCCACAGGCTAAGGGATCCATTCAGATCACAACCTCCTTCTTGCAGGACTCTATGACATCGATCTTGTGGCACCGTCTTTGCTTGGTTCACCTCTTTTCTTAGTAGTTGCTCTTAACATGTCTGCATGCACAATGCCTCTTCCACCCCTTACTCATTACCATGTGGTGTCATTCAAGGTTCGGCATTGCTTATTGCATAAAGTTTCATATCAATGGTACAATAGCAAGATCCTCCGGGGTCTTGTTTTAATATTGTATATAGTTTCACATCATTGTTACAATGTATCTGCAATTGTTCTACGTAAAACACCTTCAGTTGGAGAAAGGCGGTATATAAATAAAGCTAAATAAATACATAAATCAACCTTAATATTTAATATCTTCCTCAGTCCTCTGGCCACTCTTATACAATCCCTTGATATTATATTCTACATGTATGCGGATGACATCCTGCTCCTTGCACGCATTGACAGTGAGACTCCCAACCTCTCTGTAATTAACTCTACGCTAGACTCTTTCTCCTCATGGCTCCACAACAATGCTTTAAAGCTTAACCTCTCAAGGCCATGGCCACCTGGATCATGGGCTCTAGATCTGCACCATCCTTGACTCCTTCCCTCGGCTCCTCCACCATTGCCTTACACTCATCCTTCAAATACCTTGGAGTCTATATCAGGGTCGTACCGATCGTGAAATGTGCCCTGTGCGACTTGCACATCGGGCACGCACCCCCCTCCCCGCACCTCCATCTAGCCACTTTATGGGGGTGGGAGAGAAGAGGCACGCACCCAATGTGCAAGTCGCCGGCACGCTGAGCAGGTCTGGTCCCTCCCAGAGAGACCAGACCGGCTTAGCATTCCGCAAGAAGGCTTAAGGGGCACATTTTGGCTGTCTGCCATTGCCTGCCACTGCTGAGAGAAGAAAAAGTGGTGGCGGCAGGCAACGGCAGACAGTCGAAATGCACCCCTCTAGCCTTTGCGCCCTGTGCAGCTGCACCGCTCGCACTGGGCTAGGTACGGTCCTGGTCTATATCGACAGGGAGCTTTCTTTCTCTTCATATATCAGCCATCTCACTCAATCAGCTTTTACTGCATTATGCAGATTTTGGGCCTTATGCCCTCTCTTTGACCAAGCAGCTCAAACCATGCTCCACCTCAGCACCATTATCATGTGGCTTGATTATTTCAACATCATCTTTACAGGCTTCCCTCTTTACCAATGAAAATGACTTCCAACGATACAGAACACAGTCATCGCACTCTCGTTCAAGATAGTAACTTTGACTATGAAACACCTCTTTTCATTCAGCACCACTGGCTTCCTATTCTTCAATGTATTCAATTTAAAATTCTCACTCTTACAAGGCTTACATAACTGAGCCCCACAGTACCTTTCCTCTCTGACTATTCCCTATGTTCACGCACGTTGCCTGCGCTCTCTCCATGACAATCGTCTGGTCCTCCCCTCTCCGTCTTGAGCAAAATATGACTCCACTCAATGCTCTGTGTTTTTCTTTGTCACCCCCACACTTTGGAACTGCCTCCTTTCTAATATATGCCTTGAAACCTCCTTCCCTAAATTCACGACCCTCCTAAAGACCCACCTGTTCACACAGGCCTTTGGTGCAGATGTAACCTAGGGATTCTGCATGAACAAATAGCTGTAGTATTGTATTAATGTCTTTCAATGTAAATGCTCTCAAGCCCTTTGACTGCTCGCTCTGCTCTATGTACTAGTCCTCTCCTTCCTCTTTCCTATTGTGCAATGGAGTGCCTTTCCTTTTTACGTTGACTTTTTGTAAACCGCTCTGAATACTCTGCCAAGGGTGGTATATTAAGCCTTAATATACAATAAATGATTAACATCTAATATGAAGGACAGTCAAGCAAATAAAATAACCATAACATCAATTTCTCCAGTCAAGCCTCCATTTTCCCCTTAAGACCCTCCATTGCCATTAAAAAACTCACCTCGATTAGGATATCAGTTAGGACTAATCTTTAGCCAGTTAACCTTGGGATCAACACAAGTGCACAAGGAAAAGGCAATCAGGCAGTGCCCTTACTGATCTCCCCATGGGAACTGCTGCAGAATGTAAAGCAGGGGATGTGGGGCTCATGAGTTGCTGCTGGATATGGAGGTGGGTTCAGGAGGAGTAAGTCCAAGCTGCTCCAAGGATCCATGGAGCGCTGCCCCCGGTGACCAAAATCTATAAAAATCAGTTGACAAACTTGAAAAACAAAAGACCCCCATGCACATACGCTGTCTACTAAGCATACGGAATAATGCAGTTTAAAAGAATAGGTCTGCTTACTTTTAAAGTACACTTCTATTGCTTTTCCATGCTGATCCAGATGCTGTGTGCAGGCAGCCCGAATCCCAGCCCAGCTGTGACTTTTCTCTCTTTCTTACTCTCTTTGCGCATGTAGTTTCGACTCCATTCTGTCAATACAGGACACACGCACCTAAGCAGCACATCTTCCCTCGTCATCACTGAGCCAACTCTCACGAGACTCAGCCCCTTGGTGGCAAGAGAGGATGTGCTGCTTAGGCTCGTGTTTCCCCTATTGACAGAATGGAGTCAGAACTACATGCACAAAGAGAGTAAGAGAGAGAACAATGTCACTGGGTGGAGGAGTAGCCTAGTGGTTAGGGCAGCAGCCTAGAATTGGGAAAAACCAGAGTTCAGATCCCACCGATGCTCCTTGTGGCCTTCATTGCCTCAGGTACAACTTGCCTTAGACTACTACTGGAAAGGCATGAACTAAATAAAACTGCATGTGCAAAAAGACAGGTGTCATGGCTATATTGGGATTTGGACTGCACATACATAGCAACAGGATTGCAGGGACTCCATGAGAAGAGAGGGCCTGAGCTTGAGAGTGGGGCTGAAAGTGTGTGATTTGGTATGTCTGCAGGCAGGACTGTGCCAAGCTACAGAAGAAATGCACCATCTGTGACTAACAAATCTGGCACCCAGCTATGTTCAGTAACTTGCTCTCTTTGAGCTTTCTGGAAACCCAGTGATAATATCAGTGCTCCCTTCTGTACTTGTGCCCTGTGTAGCCACACCACTCACATGGCCCTGTCTGCAGGTATAACAGGTGTCCCAAGGCAGCTAAGCAATGGCTGTGTACCTCAGTGCTATAGGCTAGAACAAAGGCAAATTCCATCTCTGTCATTGGGTCCTGAGGGGTGGGAGGAGACAGAATCTCAGGGCCCTATTTTGCTGGAATTCACCACTCACACACTGCCCCATAACCACAGACAAAAATTCAGTCTGGTCCCCATCTGTAAGTAAACACTCATTTACTAAAATTTTCAAATCTGCAATAGAGTAGACACCCAGGAAGGTATAGATAACATGAGGAGAGATCTATCTAAGCTTGAACAATGGTTTAGAATTTGGCAGCTGAGATTTAATGCTAAAAAATGTAAGGTCATGCATTTGGGCTGCAGCAATCTAAGGGAGCAAGATAGTATAGGGGATGAAGTACTTTTGTCCACTAAAGAAGAGCGGGACCTAGGCGTGATTGTGTCTGATGATCTTAAAGTAGCTAAACAGGTAGAAGAAGCAACAGCAAAAGCTAGAAGGATGCTTGGGTGCATAGGGAGAGGAATGGCCAGCAGAAGAAAGAAGGTTGATAGTGACTCTGTATAAGTCTTTGGTGCGACCTCATTTGGAGTATAGTGCGCAATTCTGGAGACTGCACCTTCAAAAGGCTATAAATAGGAAGGAGTCAGTCCAGAGGGTGGCTACTAAAATGGTTAGTGGTCTTCATTATAAAGCATATGAGGACAGACTTAAGGATCTTAATATGTACACCTTAGAGGAAAGGCGGAATAGAGATGATATGATTGAGACATTTAAATACCTCCGTGGCATAAATGCACAGGAGGAGAGCCTCTTTCGATTGAAAGCAAGCTCTGCTACGAGTGGACATGGGATGAGGGTGAAGGGGGATAGATTCAGGAGTGTTATGTGGAAATATGTCTTTACGGAAAGAGTGGTGGATCCGTGGAATAGTCTCCCTGTGGATGTGGTAGAGATGAGGACAGTATCTGAATTAAAAAATGCATGGGACAAACACAGAGGATCTCTAAAGGTAAAAAGGGGACTGTTGTAGTGGTTGACAGACTAGATAGGCCATGGGGTCTTTTTCTGTCGTCATGTTTCTATGTTTCTACTAACAATTTCTTTAAAAAGACCATACAAAAATAAATGGGTGCCTAAAATAAACTGGAATTCTTTAGTTCATATAAAATCTTCTATTTTGTAAGACAGACAGACTTAATTTCTTAAGGATCTCTTTCTCTTGAAGGTCTTCTTCACAGTTCTCCTCTTTCTCCTTCTAGCCTCTCCTGATTCTTTGCTCTCTGAAGTTCCTGTATCCTGTTGGTTCTTCTCCTTGAGGGGCACACAATTCTCCACCTGTTCCTTCTCTGCTACAGACTGATTTACGGCCACTCTCCTTGTAGAAAGTGAGTTTCTGGTCCATCTGTGTTCTGGAATCTCTTGACTCCATCTCCAGCTGCAAAAGGACTGGAAACCCTTTACTGCTGGTCCTGGCACTTCCAAACTAGGCTGCCCACACATTAGAGTTGATCAAGCAGCCTCCTGAACTGGGCAATTTGCTGCACCCCAGTTCCAGCCCCACAAGAACTGGAAGCCCCTCACTTCAGGTCCTAGAACTGTGTCTAGACCTCCCACACAGTCTCCTACTATTACTTATCATTTGTGTAGCGCTACAAGGTATACATAGAGCTATACAGGGACATGTAAGAGGAAGTTCCTGCTCATAAGAACTTACAGTGTAGTCAAGACAGACAACACAACAACTGGGGACTAGGATATATCTAGGAGAATAGTAAGGAACTCATAGGAGGTGAACAGGAGACTAAGGGGATCAGGATCCAAAAGCAGCCTGGATTTAAACAGGGCCACAAACTGAGCCTGATGTACTAACTCAGGTAGTTTATTCCAGGCATATAGAGCAGCAAGATAGAAAGATCAAAGTCTGGAGTTGGCAGTGGAAGAGAAGGACACAGATAGAAGGGATCTGCCAGAAGAGTGGCGTTCCCGAGGAGGGGTGTAGGGAGAGATTTCAGGTGCAGAAAGGTAAATCTGGGAGTCATCAGTGTAGAGATGTTACTGAAAAGCATGGGAGGAGATAAGTGCACCAAGGGACTGAGTATCACTCTACTCTGCAGTATCTAGCAGCCCCCACCGTGCCCCTAGTCTCCTTCCCATGTCTAGGATTTCCCCTTTTATTTGTCCTCCCCATGTTCTATAATCCTTCTCACTGTCCCTATCCCCCTCCTATGTCCAGTGTCTTTCCTCTGACTTCCCACTACTCCCATGTCCAGCATTTCCTCTATCACCCTTCCCCCCCCCCCCACCCCACACAAAGTGTCCAGCATCCTCTCCCTATGTCTCTCTCTCTCCACTGGGTCTCTATCTTCCTCCTCAAGATAAATTTGAAGCTGTGCTCTCTCTCTCAGAGCACACAGAACACTTTTTCTGCCAAGAGTTATGTTTACAAAAGGGGACTGCCATAGTGTGCACTTGTACTCAACAATGGCATTAGCAGAAATTACCTGATTTCCCAGTCCATCATGGGTAAGCCAGTCCTGGCTCTCAGCTAGAACAGGGCTTGGAGTTCTCACCTTGTATCAGAGGCTTCTGAATTTTTATGCCTGTTTGAGGTTGTGCTGTCCTGAACTATGTGCCTCGTGTAATACTGCAGCCCTCCTCATGCTGCTGTCCTGATAGGTGCCAGATGAATCCCTCTCATGCCTACCATCTCCCCTCTCTTTACCTCTTACCCAGTTGCCACACATTCCTTTTCTCTCCTCTCTTCCCTTATCCTGATTCAGCAGCTCCCTTCTGTCACCCTACACTTCCAATGTCCACCAACCCCTTTCTTTCTGTGCTCCCCTGCTCCAGCTTTGTCTCTTCATTTTGCCTGCTTTCTCCTCTACTGCTCCTTCTTGGGCCATTTGGCCACAGCAGTAAAGCGGAGAAAAACATGAGACCTTTGAACTCTAAGGACACTGCTACAGGCTCTACTGATCCCACCCCCTCTGGTGTACACTTCCTGTTTCCAAGAGTGGGACCAGAGAGGCACGCTTAGAGTCCGAAGGCGTGCCTTTTCTCTGTTTTATTGCTGCAATCAAATAGCATGGGGAGGAGCCGCAGCAGCGGCCAATGATGTTACACCAATAGGTTAGGACTGACTCAGAGCCAAGTGTGGCTACTGCTGCAGGGATGTTTTGGGAGGACTTTTTGCTGCCCAAGGTAGCTGCTTGAACATGTTAAATGCTGCTCTATATTTTTAAGTAATTTATGAAATTATTCTTATAATGGACAATCACTACACTTTAGAGCTTACGATATAGTCAAAACAGACAGATAGGACGCCTAAAGAAAAACTATTAAAAGGATAGTGTAGCTCAATGGAGAATGTTATTGCATATGCTGAAATGTGATATTGGGGTTGTAACTCCTTAAAGAAAGCTCTTTTATGTGTGCTGTTACTGATCAGTTTACTCTTATTTAGCGAAATTAGCCATAAAATATCTACCCCCAGTTTGCTTAAAAGATATAAAGGCATATTTTACAAATGACATGTAGATGAAATCTGGAATGTCCAAGTTAACACGTACGGAAAAAGGCCTGACACGTGCAAGTTTCTTTATTTTTTAAATTTAGATTTTTATAATATGGCCTCGTTACTTGGGCCCGTATTTGTACTATTCAAAGAACGCTGTAACACTTCTAGTGATTAACAATCTCTAAATCAACATAATACTTCTGACATATCTTAACAAAAATAAACTATTTTTCTATATATATGTTGCCATTGTCTACATGTGGTCCCATTATTTTAGCTAACAAAAGGATTTTGCTTGATGCCAAGCCACCTCCCCCCTTCCCCTTCTCTTAAACCCTCCCTCCAAGAGCCTGAGATTGCCTCCCCCATTCCTTATCATACTCTAATCTCTGCCTCCTGTAGGCTGTCATGCGTTCCATTACCACCACTTGCCTCAGCCTCATCTCACAGTGTGCTATTTGCGGGGCCCCAGATTGTTTCCAATGGGCCACAACCACCCATCTCGCCATACACAAACATGCTGCAACTGACTTTTTCATGCACCCCATTTCATCTTCACTCTGCCTGAAAAGGTGGAACATCCCCGGGTCTAATCTCAAATCCACCCCAGTCAGCCTATATACCCAATCTTGTACTTCCCTCCAGAAAACCTGTATCCCTGGGCAACCCCACCAGATGTGCAAAAACGTTCCCCTCTCCCCACACCACCGCCAATACCGTGGAAAAGTCCCAGGAAACATCCGGCGCAATCTCTCGGATGTAGAGTACCACCGCATCATATTCTTATAGCAATTTTCTCTATTCATTGCTAATGGGTTTCTCTTGATCTGGTCGATCATATGTTTCCGTTCTTTTGCTGTAAGGGTATATCCCAGATCCCTCTCCCACTCCTTCATGTATGGGAGTTGACTAAAGGCTGTACCCTGAAGCACTCAGCATGAGGCCGAGATCAATTCTCTTGACCTCTTTTTCTAGATCAGTAAAATCCCACGTCAACCCCTCTTTCCCAAAGGCTCGCTGCAAAAAATGGCACACCTGTCTATATTGAAATCGCTTCCCCTCCGGCAACTCATAGATCTCTTGTAGATCTTTCTATGGAACAAATTCTCCATCATCCAGGAATTGATTAAAAGTTCTCAACCCCTTTTTTTCCCCAGGCTTCCCATACAGGTTTAAATTTTGGTACCCGCCCCCCCCCCCCAGGAAAGCTAGTATCAACACCCCCCCCCCCTTCTCCACTCCCTGCTCCCTTTTCCTCATCACATCCCAAATCCTTAGGGTCTGATTCATACTGGGGCTCAAAGTGCCCCAATTAGCCTGAGCTTTGGCCTGTATCCATGGCAAAGCTTCCAATGCTCTGCCCTCAGTGTAGGTTTCCTCTATTTCTACATAACGTTTCCTCCCCCCCCCCCCCCATTTTCCAATCCATCAAATGTCAGAGTTGATCTGTCCAATAATATGCACGTACGTCCGATACTCCGAGAGCCCATAGAATGTCGACCGAGCTATACATGGGGGCCATTGCTTCCAAATATATTACATAATTTTCCTCTGTACCATCCTTAGCGCCCCCACTAGTATGGATACTGGTAGTGCCTGAAAGTAATATAACATCCTAGGCAAGATATTCATTTTAACTGCAGCAATACATCCCAGTCATGAGACTTCCATATTCATCCATTCCTCCAGATCCTTCCCCAGTTCCCAAAATAACCCTGGGTTGTTGGCCTGGTATAAGTCTTCAATTCGTGTGGGGATCCTGACCCCTAAGTATTTCAGAGTCCCTTGTGCCCATTTAAATGCTACCTCCCTCTCCGGCGTTACCGTAATATTCAAGGCCTCTGTCTTCTCTATGTTCACCGTGCTTTATTGATTTAGTTCCCCTACAACATCTGGGAGTAAACTATCTGGATCTGCCACACATAGAAATAGATCATCTGCAAATAGGGATATTGTCTGTTTTTGTCCCTGCCTCCCAACCCTTTTATATCCCCATTCTGTTGGATAGCTTGCGCTAGGGGTTCTACTACTAGCGCATATAACAGTGGGGATAGGGGACACCCCTGCCTCATCCCTTGGCTCAACAAGAAGGCTTCAGAATATCTTCCATTAATTTTTACTCCAGCCTTGGGATCTCTATACAGGTCCACTTATCAAAAAGCTGTCCAAAGTCCATCTTATTTATGATGCAGATAGGAAGTCCCAGTGTACACTGTCGAACATATCTTCTCGGCATCTATAGAAAGAAACAGTACCTCCTCCTCCCATCCCCCCCTTGTTGAACTATCCACAAAGTCTCTATCTTTTTATGTTATCTGCTGCTTCTCTGCCTTGGATGAATCCCGTCTAGTCTGGTTGTACCAACCTAGGCATCCACGTTGCCAATCTCTCCGTGAGTACATCAGCTAGGATTTTAGTATCTACATTAAGCAAGGTTATGGGTCGATATGACCCGCACTTCATCAGATCCTTGCCCTCTTTAGGTAGCATCTAAATCTCTGCTGTAAGCATATCGGAGGTTAACTCACCCCCCCCCTTCCCCACCCCCACCCCAACCCCACCCCCACCATCACATTAAACACCTGTCGAAGGATTTCACTAACCTCATCCCAAAAATTTTTATAAAAGGCCCCTGTGAACCCATCTATTCCCGAGACCTTTCTGGCTGATCAATTTTTTATAACGGTCTCAATTTCCTCCCTGGCTCTTTCTTGCTCTACTCCTTCTCTAGCATCTTCCTCTAAGCAGGGCAACTGGAGCCCCTCGAGGCACTTCTGTATTTCCCTCCCGGCGGGTATATACTTCCTGACAGAATTGGGCAAATGTACCACGGATATTATCTTCCTCTCTCTCCACCCCTCCCCCAATCCTTTGGATTTTATTTATCGCCACCTGGGCAACATGCTGTTTAAGGCGTTGTGCCAGTAATTTCCCAGCCTTATCTCCCCATTCATAATAAGTTTGTTTAGTGCACTGCAAGGCAAACTTTAATTATTCTATCTGGTATGCCTGTAGTTCCATCCTAAGCTGGTGTAACCGCCTTCTGTCTCATTCATCCCCTGTGCGCTGATATATTGGGGTGGGGGTTGCGGATCTCTCCTGGGAGGTAATCTTCCCACTGTGGTCTTAACTTCTTTTGCCTTGCCGCCCATATTATAAACCGTCCCCTGACCATTTCTTTAAGCCCTTCCCATAGTATCACATCCTGCACTCCCCAGTTGTCATTTAAATATATATATTCTTTAATGGTGGTCCTTATATCCTCCACTACCTCCCTATACTTCAGAAGCCTCTAACTGAGACACCAAAATTGAATACCCCCCTTAGGCCTCCCTTCAAGTTCCACCCATACTGGTCTGTGGTCTGACCATGTTATTGGCTCAATAGCTGCTCCCTGTAACCCGGTTAGTATCAATCCGTCTAGTAGGATTATATCACTCCTGCTATAACTGTCATGTGGACATGAATAAAAAGTGTATTCTTTCCAGAGGGGATGGAGTTCCCTCCAGGCATCCACCACCCCCATGCATTGTAATACACTATTTAGACTCTTTCGATTGCCCCCTGCCCCCCACCTTCCTGAGGCACCCTTGATGTTCCATCCCACCGGGGGTCGAGAGCCACATTAATATCTCCTCCTATAATCAGCTTACCTTTAATATTATCCTCTACTAATCATGCCACCCCCCCCCCCCAAAAAAAAACTACTTTGCCTTCCATTGGGTGCATAGATTGTGTATGGTGAATTCCTCATCCCCATAACAACCCTGAATTCCCACTATCGTTCCTTCTTTATCCTTAAAATGGCCCTGTAATTGAAAACCTATCCCCTTTTGCAATAGGATTGCCATTCCCTCCCTGTGAGTCCGCAGAGAAAATTGTTCAGGATATAGCCCGTGTCTCAACCTTCCCTCATCCCTAGCTTTAAGGTGTGTTTCCTGTAGTAGAATAACATCCCATGCCCCCTCTCAATTTCTTGGAATAACCTCCGCCTCTTAAGTGGGGTATTTAGTCCCCTAACATTTAAGGTGCCAATACAAAGCATCACTTCAACTTACCCCGCTCCCAATATCCATCAGTTCTCTCAGACTCTTAACGTCCTCCTCCCCACTCCCCTCTCCCACTTCTGCCTCCCCCTTCCCTCCCTCCCTCCCTCCCCCTCTCTCCTTTCTCCACCTTGCTCCTCTCTCCTGGAGCTTCGCTTCCCATGACACCCCCCAGCCTTCTTTGATACCCCTGACACTGCTCCCCCCCAAACACCAACCCCCTCTAAGCACTCCCTTACTCCTTAAGCGCCCCCCCCCATATTTCACAGGTACTGCTATAAGTCCATCCTCCATTTCTCAGATGTGTAGAGCCCCCGTGAATCCCTTCTTGCCTCTCAAAGCGTTCATGTATATTTATGTTTATTCAGGTATTTGATATATCGCCCCATTACATTGGGGCAGTTTACAATATAACAAAGCAAAAATGGAGAAGGAAAAGAAAAGGAACTACAATATCCGTAAAGAAAAGAGGGGGAAAAGATAAATACATACGCAGCCATACAGGATAAAGGTGCAGGAAACATGGGATTATAAAATCATAGGGGGAGGTTAAAGGCTAAGGGGAAGAGGTGGGTTTTCAGAAGAGAGCGGAACTTGGGGTAGGATTCTTCTAGGCAAAGAACAGGGGGAAGAGAGTTCCACAGGGAAGGGCCAAGGTAATAAAAAGGCTGATTGCCGGGTGGATTGGAGGTGTGCTTCTGCGGGGGAAGGGAGGTGTAGGCGGTTGACATGAATCGAGCGGAGACTACGGGAGGGTGAGTGGAATATTATAAGATCAGCCAGGTACGGAGGTTTGTGGGTGTACATAGCTTGGTGCACCAGTGTGAGAACCTTGAATTTTATCCGGAAGTCTAACGGTAGCCAGTGGAGATGAAAAAGAATAGGTGTGATGTGATCCCGGAGAGAAGCATGAGATATCAGCCAGGCTGCTGTATTCTGTATTAGCTATATCCTACGACGTTGATATTTAGGGACTCCAGTGAGTACGAAGTTGCAGAAATCTAATCTGGAGATAACTAGGGAGAGAAGAAGAGTGGACAGGGCTTGTGAGGAAAGGAATGGTCTAAGGGCGCGGATGCACTGAAGATAGAAAAAGGAGCGCCGGGACACCTGAGAGATGTGGTCATTAAATGAGAGATCGCTATCAAGTAAGACACCCAAATAACGGAGCTTAGATACTAGAGTCATTGGAACACCTGAGAAAGAAGGAGGGAGAGGTGGTCAGGCAGAGCCATGTGGGAACCAGAGAACGGCAGTCTTGGTGATGTTAAGAACAAGACAGTTAGTAGAGAGCCAGGCAGAGACTAAGGATAAACAAACATCGAGGGGAGTGATATCTGGATGAGAGGAAGAGGTGTGACGTATTGTGGTAGGCTATAGCCTATATAATAGCCTGTACATGTATGAGAGGCCTGCAAGCTAGGCCTGAGTCCCCACCCCCACTTAGAAGTAGTGCTGCGAAAGATCAGGGTCAGTGAAGGTCTGAGGATCTGCCTTAAACCGCTCTAAACTGCTTTTGATAAGTTTGTGTTAATCCTTATTTAATTCTTTTATGCTGATGATAGATATGTTCCAGTGTTTTGCATTCTCACATTCTCTGAGCCTAGACATGACCTTGTAGTAGGGATGTGTTTATGTCTAGAAACTGAGCCTTTGTTAGAATAGCCTGAGAAGAGGGGTACAGGGTGTTAGGCCCAGAGAGGGTCCCTGATTGGACAGGTGCAGGGGGCGCTGGAACCAATAGAAAGTCTGCATGTATCAAGCGGAAGTAAAATGTATAAATGAGTATGTCTCTGTAAGAAGGTTGCTCAGTCCTTTTGAAGCTTGACTCTCTGAGCCTGTGCACAATAAATTGGCTTGGATCTTTGAACTGACTCCTGGTATTATTTATTGCATGCTTATCAGTTGCTACAGTATAAGGAAGATATCATCGACATAGTAGTATGCTGACACGCCTGATTGCTGTATCAACAAAGCTAAAGGAGCAAGAAATACATTAAACAACAAAGGGGCCAAAACTGAGCCCTGTGGAACACCACAAGGAAGAGAGAAATACTCTGTAGTGAAGGAACCGGAAGTGACGGCAAAGGATCTGGAATACAGAAAAGAGTGAAACCAGTGATAAACCCACATCCCACAGTCTAGAAATAAGGAGTGAGTGGTCTACAAGATCAAAGGCAGCAGAAAGATCTAGAGACACCGCCACCGAGATGTCACCACAATCATGTGAGGAGTGTATTTCATTCAGAACAGCAGAGATGATAGATTCTATGCTATGGCCCGGCCGAAATCCAGGCTGACGGGGGTCTAGGAAGTGAATCGTGTCAAGATGGTGAGAGAGTTGAGAGAAGGCAGCTTTTTCAAGGAGTTTTGAGGATAATGACAAATTTGAGACCAGACAATAGTGCGCTAAACTAGAAGGGTCCAAGGGCGGACAAGGGCGTGTTTCCATGGCAGAGGAAAGGACCCAGAGCGAAGACTGGAGTTGATAATAGTAAGCAGAGGTAGGACCAAGCCAAGGGAGGGCTCAGATAACCAAGAAGAGGGTATAGGGTCTAATGCACAGGTGGTCTTGTGAGTTGTGGAAATGAGTTTAAGAAGTTCTGAAGATGTGAGAGGATAAAACTTTGCCCAGGTGTGTGACAAAGGAGAGGCAGAGGGAGTTGAGATGGGAGGAGGGGACATCAGTGCTGGGGGACAAGAGGGAAGAGAGGATCATAAGTCATGGATTTTGGTGGAAAAAAAGGAAGCCAGCTGGGATGAGTTGGGAGTTACGGCAGAGAAGGAGACACCAGGAGAGTAGTGAGGTTGCAAGCTTGAAAGAGACTGAAGAGTGGAGTATAATTGACAAGATTGATTTGAGGCTGAGACAATTGCTTCTGAGTAGAAGGTGTGCTTGGCCTGATGGATACTGGAGCAATATTGCAGGTGACAGGATTTAAAGTGCTGGTAGGTAGCTGGAGATCGAGCCTTCCTCCAGAGATGCTCTGCCCTGTGTAAATGAGAGTGTTGTAGTCGCAGCCCCGCGTGATACCAGGGCTGACGAGTAGCACGATGTTAAGAAGGTTGCAACTTGGTCCAGGGCACGGGAGAGTTCTGAGTTCCAGGAGACAAACTGAGACGTGGGGGAGAGGGAGGAAAAGTCTGAAGGGAGAAGCTGATGTGCAGAGGGGAAGATCTCAAGAGTGGTGGAGTTGATGCGATGAGAAAGTCAGACTGGAGAGGAGGAGGAATTATCATGAGACAGAGCAGAGCTGGGCAGAGAAAGCTGCAGTGAGAAAGTGAGGCAAGAATGGTCAGACCAGGGAACAGATATGTGGGCAAGAGATGAGGGTTGAGTACAGGAATTTAGCGGTGTAACGACCAGGTCTAAAGTGTGTCCGGCTGTATGAGTGGGAAAGTTAACATGCTGCACTAATGAGAGATCATGCAAAAGTGAGGTAAATGAGATATCCCTTGAAGAAATGGGCAAATCAAAGTGGATACTGAAGTCTCCAGGTATGTACAAGATGAGGGAATTGTAAGGACAAATCAGAAATGGAAGAAAGCAGAGAATCCCAAAGTAAAGGGGAGAGTGAGGGAGGGGAGTAGATTACTAAGAAATGTACCACTGGAGATGTAGTTTAACTTTAATACTCACTCGGGGCCTAGTATCAGCAACGTACTTTGAGTTTAAATTTAAAACACAGAAGAGAGCTTCCTGGTTAAAATTTAGAACCCAGCAGAGAGCTTGTAGTTTAAATTCCATAATAAGTCAGAGCCTAGCAGCAGCAAAGATCTGTAATTTAAATCAAATCAGAATATAACTTAGCATAAAAGGCAAAACAGGGTCAGTACTCTTTGAGCAACAAATAAAGTCTTCTAGAGACCTTTACAGAGGCCTTCTACATAGGGGGCAAGAGACCTGTGAAACCTTTTCAATAGGAGTTAACACCAGATGGCAGGTCAAAAGGCCATTTTGAAAGACTCCTCCTATCCAAGCAAGGACTGTTAATCACCCAGGAAGTTGGTCACAGCTTACTTCAGCAGCACAGGACAGGGTACTGTGTAGCAGCCCTCTTTTAATAAGTGTTATTTCCCTCCCTCCCTCCACAACACCCACCCACCCCTGGGATAATCATAGCTTTATAGGTACTTACACATCTTAAAGGAAAGGAGGTGCTCTCAGGTGAAGCTTGTTATCCAAATCAGTCATACACTAAGGACCTGAGATTAATTAAGCTTCAGGTGAACAAGGTATATTAAACGTATTAGGTACAGTTTTATTAGTATAAATATGTTTATGTTTATTAAAACTTTATATACCGCCCAATACGATTAGCATCTGGGCGGTTCACAATACATAAAATCAAATTAAAAGAAAGAGAGCTGCGAAAAGAGAAGCAGAAAAGGAACACCATAAAATCTTAAGAAAAGGAGATAGAAGCAGATTACAGATGGGGGATACAGAAGGCTGACATGAAGGGAGAGAGGGAACACATTGACAATACAGGAAGGCGCAGGAGAGAGGAAATAAGGAACTAGGGAGGGGAAGAGGACGGAGCTGGGAGGGGGAGGTTGAAGGCAGAACAGAAGATATGGGTTTTCAGTTTAGCTTTAAAAGATAGGTAAGAGGATTCTAGACGTAGGGAGTACCAATGACATAGGAAAATGTGGTAGGGAGGTTCTGGAGGCTAAATTTAGGTTTTTAGGTAGGACGTTGAAATCCAGAACTTCCAGGGTAGCGTTCTCTGAAATGCTTCCTGCACCATGCGCAGAACCCAAAAGGCAGGCAGAGCTCCAGAGTCTCAATGCGTGGATGAGACAATGGTGCAGAGAGTTTTGGATTTGTTAGGAACGGGGGAACATTCTGGGGAAAGGAGGGGCTCTTCCGAAGGGATGGGCTTCACCTTAACCGGGATGGAACCAGGCTGCTGGCATTAACCTTTAAAAAGGAGATAGAGCAGCTTTTAAACTAGATAATAGGGGAAAGCCGACAGTCGCCCAAGAGCAGATGGTTCGGAAGAATGTATCCTTGAAGGATTCTACCAAAAGCAGAGAGGTCCCAAAAAAGAGTAAAGTAGCCCAAATGCCCTCGAGTATGGAGCAGACAGAGCTTACAGATCCCAAATTACCCATGCCTACCAATAGCCAGATTAATATGAATATAATACAGTCTCTAAAATGCTTGTATGTAAATGCTAGAAGTCTAAACAATAAGATGGGAGAGTTAGAATATATAGCACTAAATGAGCGGTTAGATATGATTTTAATCTCAGAGACATGGTGGAAGGAGGACAACTAGTGGAACACTGTGATACCTGGGTACAAACTATATCATAATGATAGACCTGCTCAAATTGGTGGATGGATTGCGCTCTATGTTAGAGAGGGCATTGAGGCAGAAAGGATTAAGGTTTTGCAGGAAACAAAATTTGCTGTAGAATCTCTATGGATTGAATTTCCATGTAAAAAGGGGAAGGTGATGGCAGTGGGGGTGTACTATCGACCGCCTGGAACCAGTCAGGAAACGTGGCAGGGAGTTCCAAAATGCCTTTATTAGACTATCGACCGCCTGGCCAGAATGAACAAATGGATGATGAAATGCTCAAAGAAATCAAAGAAGCTAACAAAGTTACAGTGCAGTAATAATAATGGGTGATTTCAATTACCCCGGTATCAACTGGGTCAGTGTCACAGCAGGACATACTAGGGAGATAAAGTTCCTAGATGAAATAAATGACTGCTTCATGGAGCAGCTGGTTCAAGAACCAACCAGAGGGGAAGCCATATTAGACCTAGTCCTTAGTGGAACAACAGATCTAGTGCAAGAGATAAGGGTGTTGGGGCCACTTGGCAATAGTGATCATAGCATGATCACATTTGATTTAATTAGTGGAGGAGGGATAGTAAGGAAATCCACAGTACTACCTTTTAACTTTCGAAAAGGAGACTATGATAAAATGAGGAAAATAGTTAAGAAAAAAACTAAAAGGAGCAGTTGCAAAGGTTAAAAACTTACATCAAGCTTGGGTATTGTTGAAAAATACTATCTTGGAAGCCCAGACCAGCTGTATTCCATGCTTTAAGAAAAGTGGAAGGAAGTCCAAAAAACTGCCAGCATGGTTTAAAGGTGAGGTCAGAGAGGCTGTTGTTGCCAAAAAAGCATCTTTCAGGAAATGGAAAAAAGAGCCAAACGACGAAACCTGGAAACAGCACAAGCACTGGCAAGTCAAATGCAAAGCATTGAAAAGGCAGACAAAGGGAGAATTTGAGAAGAAGCTTGCTGTGGAAGCAAAAATGTGAAATAAAGACTTTTTCAAGTACAATCGTAGCAAAAAACTTCTGAGAGGGTCAGTTGGTCCATTAGATGATAGAGGGGTTAAAGGGGCACTAAGAGACGACAAGACGATAGCGGAGAGACTGAATTAATTCTTTGCTTCGGTCTTTACTGAGGAAGATGTAGGGATGTTACCAATGACTGAAGTGGTATTTAAACGTGCAGAAGAATTGAAAGAAATATCGATACATCGGGAAGATGTATTACAACTATTAGATAAACTGAAGAGTAGCAAATAACCTGGGCCGGATGGTATACATCCAAGGGTGTTGAAAGAACTGAAATATGAGATTGCAGACCTGTTATTACTATTCTGTGAATTTTCATTAAAATCATCTGTAATACCTGAAGATTGAAGGATCACCAATATAACACCAATTTTTAAAAAGGGTTCCATGGGTGTTCCGGGAAACTACAGACCAGTGAGCCTGACGTCAGCACCGTGAAAAATGGTAGAAACCATCATAAAGAACAAAATTACTCAGCATGTAGCTAGTCTTGGCTAATGGGATACAGCCAACATGGATTTGGACAAGGAAGATCTTGTCTTACTGATCTGTTATGTTTTTTGAAGGTGTGAATAAACAGGTGGACAAAGGTAAGTCGGTTGATATAGTGTATCTGGACTTTCAGAAAGCCTTTGACAAGGTCCCTCATCAGAGACTTTTGGCAAAACTAAAGAGTCATGGGATGGGAGGCAGTGTACTATTGTGGATCAGGAACTGGTTAAAAGATAGAAAGCAGAGGGTAGGGCTAAATGGCCAATTTTCCCAATGGAGAAAGGTGAATATGGTGTACCCCAGGGATCAGTGCTGGGTCTGCTGCTTTTTGACATATTCATAAATGACCTGGAAAAGGGAATAACGAGTGAGGTTATCAAATTTGCAGATGACACAAAACTATTTAAAGTTGTTAAAACCCAAGAGGATTGTGGAAAATTGGACTCAAAATGGCAGATGAAATTTAATGTGGACAAGTGCAAAGTTATGCACCTAGGGAAGAACAACCCAAACTATGGTTACACGATGCAAGGTTCCACATTAGGAACCACCACCCAGGAAAAGGATTTAGGCGTCATTGTGGATAACATGTTAAAACCCTCAGCCCAGTGTGCAGCGGCGGCCAAGAGAGCAAATAGAATGCTAGGTATCATAAAGAAAGGAATGGAAAATAAAACAAAAGATATTATAATGCCTCTATATCGTTCCATGGTGAGACCGCACCTTGAATATTGTGTGCAATTCTGGTCGCCGTATCTTAAAAAGGATATAGCGTTATTAGAAAAGGTTCAGAGAAGAGCCACCAAAATGGTAAAGGGGATGGAAGGCAATGTTCCCTCTAATTTTCTGTAGGCTGTGTGCGCATAAAATATCAGCTGTGTGCAGCTTTTGAAGGAAGGTTAAATTTTTGTGCGCCACATAACGACACTCGGAGTTATATACTTTAAAATTTGACTACACATCAGAATACAGTATGTACACCACACTGATTTTGATCAAATTAAATGAAAATAGACGATTACTAAATGAAGCGGGAAATTTCCAGTAATTACAATGATAACTTTTAAATTTTAAGACATCTGTGTTGTTTTCTATCAGAATCAGAGTCGTAATTTTTGTGCGCTCTGTTGTAAATTATGTGCGCTCGCTCAGCGAGGTGTGTGCGCGCGCACACGCGCACAGCTTAGAGGGAACAGTGATGGAAAGATACTCCTATGAAGAAAGGCTAAAAAGGTTAGGGCTCTTTAACCTGGAAAAGAGATGGCTGAGGGGAGATATGATAGAAGTCTATAAATTAATGAATGGAGAGGAACGGGTAAACGTAGATCGATTGTTTACATTATCAGAATATAGAAAGTCTAGGGGGCATGCAATGAAGCTACATGGTAAACTATTTAAGACTAATAAGAGAAAATATTTTTTCACTCAACATGTAATCAAACTCTGAAATGTGTTACCGGAGGGTGTAGTAAAGGCTGTTAGTGTAGCTGGGTTTAAAAAAAGGTTTGGACAAGTTCCTGGAGGAAAGGTCCATAAACCATTATTAAGAAGGGACCCAGGATATCAATGCTTGACCCAGTACAAGCATTGTGGAACCTGTGTCTTTTGGGGAAACTGCTACGTACGTATGACCTAGATTGGCCAGTGTTACTCGTAGAAACAGGATACTGGGCTTGATGGACCTTGGTCTGACCCAGTATGGCATATCTTATGTTCTTATGAGTCCAGACGTAGGAGAAGGGATTCCGGGTATTGAAGGGAAGGAGAGAAAACTTGTGTTATTGGAACCGAGGTGCGGTAGATGGCAGCTACACTGCCACCCGTCCAACCGATACGTGGGACGGAGCAGGCAGAGTAGTCTGGAGGTAGACATCGCACAAGGAGGGGTTCTTCCCCCTCCTTGAGCCATGTCTCCAGTAGAAAGAAGACGTACAGAGACTTCTGTTCTATAAGATCGTGCATTAGAATTGTCTTAGACCAGAGAGAGCGACAATTGAGCAGACCAAGTCGCAAAGTGTCAGCTGAGGTAAGCGGGGAATGATGGAGTAGCGGACCGATGGAGGAGGGGATAACAAGAAGCAAATTAGGATGGGAAGGTTTTGAGTGCATTGAGGGTGCGGAACTACCCGGGTATTGGAAAGGGGACAGGGAGATGTGAGGCTGACGACCCCAAAGTACTGGTATGGCAGACATAAGCAGTAGAAAGCTAAGGAAAAAGCAAGATAAGTACCTGATACTGGTGAGAATCTTCTGTGGTGAAGCGGAAGTGTATGTACTGGTGCGATTAGTGTTCTGAGGACGTGCAGGTATGATTGAGGATAGTAGTGCTGTGACGCGTGAGCCGCTGTGAAGTATGCCTCCGCCCCCGGAGCCGCCCCAAGGAGCGCACACAAGGAGCATGTCGTGTTCCTTGTGTGCGCTCCTTAGGCGTGCGCACGGGACGCGTGCCGCCACAGCGACGAACGCCACCAGTGTTGGAATTTAACTGCTATTGAGGGCGTCCATATCACCTGGGGGGTTACGGCCACGCTCCCTCTGGCCCGAGCACGTCCGGTGAAGTTATCAGCAGAGCGGATGTTGTCAGCAGTAGCGGCAGCCTGGGGGGTTACGGCCACGCTCCCTGGGGCCCGAGCACTTCCGGGGAAGTTATCAGTCCCAACGGCCACTGCAGGCTGGTGTTATTCCTGTGAAAGTTTCTTAAGTCACTTGCCCTTCTCAGCCGCTCTCTGCCACCTCTGCGTCACTTTCTTCACTGTTGTTAATACTGTACCCTTGGGTTGCTCCCATATTCCACTAGGTAGCCCTTCACAGCCCAGCTCCTTCAATGCCTACTAGGCCTCCTCCTCCACTTTACGCACTTTCATTGTAATGCCCTTCATCATGAGGGATAGTCTGAAAGGGTGCATCCATCTGTTTGCACAGATATCTGTTTGCGCAGATAGCTTGTTACTTCCCGCAGCTCTCGCCACCGAGTGAGGGTACCCTGGGAGAGGTCATTATAAGGTTACACCTTGCAGTCCCGCCAGGCTATCTGACCAAACTTCCTAGCAACATTTAGGAGGTTTTCCTTAGTCGGGTAGGACGTCACACACACTATAATGTTGCGGGTTTTATTGCCTTTAGCGCTCTGTCTCCCCCGTCGGGGTTAGCTCTGTTCCTATTTCCTCTCCACCCAGATGTAAAATGTGGCAGAATAGGCCCTGGACCACTGCTTGACAGTCCTTGAACTCCTCTCACTCTTGTACACCTCGCACTCTCAGATTGCCCTGCCGGGAGCAGTCTTCTAAAGGACTCCATTTTCTCCTGCAACTGTTCCTGTTGCTGTCTAAGGTGTTCCCAGCCTTTATTCAGTTCCTCCAGCTCCATATTGTGCCATTCCACATGGTCTTCCACTTCCACCACGTGGTTCCTCAACACCCTGATATCCCATTGCAAGGACTCTAGGCCAGAGCAGAGCTCTCCCTTGAGGGATTTAATGTCCTCTTTCAACTCCCGCCTGAGGTTTTGCAGCCAAGATTTACGCTCATCATGTTCACACTGCAAGCTCTCCTCCCTAAAACCTCCCTATTCCGCCGACCGTTCTGGACTCTGCTTTGGACACCGCCCACTCACTGTATCATTGCAGGCATAGCTCGATTAGAAAGCAGCCAGTTTTTTTCGGACAGACATTTCAGCTGCCGGTACCTTTTCCAGTGTTGAGGTAGGTAATGCGCCTGGATTTTTCGCTATTTTTGCTGTGTTTTGGAGGGGGGCTTCTCGGAGCTCTAGCAAGCTACTGCCATTCAGCTAGCTGATGTCACTGGAAGTTGCCACGTGCAAGTTTTAGCCAGATTTTAGAAATTTTCATGTGCCTGAAATGGACAACAGTAATCCCGCAACAAATGTTTAGGATAGGGATGTCTATCCCATGCAGCATGCATGTTCCTGCCTTCTATTTTGCAAGCGGAGATGTGCAATAACCAGAAAACAAGTGTCCTCGTTTCTTTTCAGTTTTCCTTCTTCTCCACTTCCTTCAGATGTTTTGGTGACAAAACGAAAGCTTTTCTGATGCCTATTCATGCCCTGAAACAGGAATAGACATGGACTTTACTACTGGTGGGTTCAGATTTGCTCATTGTTTCTGAAATCATGCATGCACATATATTTTTACTACAGACACATCTTTACCATGCCCCCATGTGACACAAACATCTGGGGAAGTCTATATACCCAGTTTTCTAAAATGGCTTTGGGAATGTTGCCTTGTTTTGCACATCTATATGCCCATTTTCAGATGTCTAACTTACTAGTAAGGCTTCTAAAATGAACCCCATAGTTTAAAAACTCATACCCATCACCTTGAACAACTGACACCATGGACCTTGAACAACTGATACCTTTGTGCAACCAGAAGCACACACACTCGCAGAAAGAATACCCAACAGGAGAGGGGCGGAGCCTGCAGAGGTGCAAGATAGCTGCTCAATTTCCTTCTCCTGCCAAATCCTGACAAAATTTCTACCTTCCCTGTGTGTGAATTGACTAGCCGACCTCCCCTTGTCGCACATAAGTCTGACAATGGCAGCCAGTAAACCCACCTGGTTGGATTACACCGCTGCAATGAACGCGGGGGCAAAGAGACCGAAGCCGGATCCTCCCTTGCCTCAAAAGGCGGCGAATCTGCGTGATAATGGACAAGGTATTTATTTATTTATTTAGTATACATTTGTATACCGCTACTTCCAGCGATCAATAGCGGTTTGATTACATGTTGAATGATGTCAATCATGACAGAAAATTTGGGTTATAAACACGTTGATTTGAAGGGAAAAGCACAGCACACAGGAAGATGGTCTAAAGGAGCGGATTCAGGATTTACATATCTACATTTTTTCATTTTTACATTTCGTATCACAGTTCTCATTGTTTCGTAGCGAGGCATCTTGGGGTCCCCTGGGAGTTACATCATATTGTATTGACACTGGAATAGATGTGTCTTGAGTTTTTTTCTGAAAACTATTAGGTCTTTTATTGCTCGTATCTCAGGTGGTAGTTGGTTCCAGAGGGTGGGGGCAGAGTATGAGTATGCTCGGTGGCTAGTACTGGCTTTGACAGATCTGATATCGGTTGGAACATGTAGGGTGTCTGATATCGGTTGGAACATGCAGGAGATACTAGTGGAGATATGCGCAGTAAGAGAAATGGTTGCAGCTAATGGGGAAACCCTAAGTGGGGTGCAGGCGGATATCCTGTAATTGAAAGAACTAAAGGAGCAATTGAACGGTCTAGCGGCTAGAATGGATAGAATGGAGGCTAAAGTTGCCACACAAGAAGAGGGTCTGAAGCAGGCCTCGACAAACAGCAGGCACATCACCAACTTGGAGCAGAGTCTCGAGGACCTCAACAATAAAACACGGAGGAACAACATTCGCATCGTGGGCATACCGGAGGGTGCTGAGGGAGTGAATAAGATGGCGTTCTTGGAGAAAACTCTGCCAAAATTGTTACGATTGGAGTTTAGTCAACAGTTTGAAATTGAACGAGTGCATCGTGTTGCGGCGCAGACGGGCCCACATATGCATCATCCGAGACCAATTATCATGTATGTATTAAGGCATCCAAAAGTGGTCCAAATGATGGCTGCAGCAAAAGCTATGGTGCTGATAAAGTTTGAGGGCCATAATACTGTATTGCCTTTTATTCAGGCTACTGTTGAAAGAAGAAAACAATTCTTGTCTTTCAGACTGCATCTTCAACGGCTGCAGGCCCGATAAGGGCTCTTCTTTCCCGCTAGGCTGAGAGTCACTTTGAATAACCAAACGAGAACATTTGATAATCCGACGACTCTTAAGTCCTTTGTGGAGGAGCAAGAAGCTCTGTTGATGTGCTGAGTGTGTACTTATGGGCAATGCTGGAAAGTACGGATAGAACTGAAATGGATGTGTATGCTGGACTGCTAATTTTGCAAGTTTGTGCATTTTGGACTCGGGGGGGGGGGGGGGGTTGTAAGGAGGTAAAGAAAGGGAATTAAAGAAGGGGAATATTTCATATATATACATATTTAAAAAAAAGGGAGGGGGCGGGATTGTATAAAAATAATGTTTTAGTTTTGTGGGGGAGGGATATAGTGGGAAGACACAAGGGGCTGAGTTGAGTGGTAATTTTGCAAGCAATGGCTCACCCAGGGTTACCCTTGGTTGGGAAATGGGTTTTATCACTGTGGGGGGGGGGGTATTGGGAGTTGGGGGGCATGTAGAATTGTATATGGTCATGATCCTCACTTGGTCCGCTTATTTGGTCAGATTGAGTTATGGGGTCACTTAAAGTGCTGTCGCTGAACGTGAAGGGTATAAATAATCCGATCAAACAAAAAAAATCCTCTTATATTGTAAGAAGGAGAGGGCAGACGTGGTCCTGCTTCAAGAGACCCAGTTATCTTCGAGAGAGACAAAGAAGCTTGGGTTGGGGCAATATGTTCTAGCAGGCCACTCCGCGGTATATCAAAAAAAGAATGGGGTTGCCATTCTGTTGCGGAAAGAATTGCAACCGGAGATCGTGCAATCCCGTACAGACTTAGGTGGCAGATGGGCAAAGGTTCTTATACAAGTGGGGGGCCAAAAGCTAGGTATTGTAAACATCTATGGTCCGAATAGTGATGATGTCACTTTTTTCAGAGTGTTGCGGAGGAAGTTCAAGAGTTGTTACCATATAAGGTTGTATTGGGAGGAGATTTTAATCTAGTGTTGGACCCTTTGGTTGACCGCCAACCTTATAGATCCCAAAGGATGAGTCGGGCCACCGCAGTGGTGCTCTCCCTTATACAGGAATCGGGTTTATCGGATATATGGCGGCTTTTACATCCCACAGAGAAGGAGTTTACTTTCTACTCCTTGCCACATGGGTCACATTCGCGAATAGATGTTTTCCTTATTTCCAAATCCTTAGTTACATCGGTTACGGATGCGAGGATTTGTGGCACACATATTTCAGATAATGCTGCAATAACCCTGTCTATGTCAACAGAAGAAAGGTCTAAAGCGGGTTTAAGTTGTTTTTTTTCAAAGAAGGTTGCTGGACGACATAGCCTTTTGTGAGGTACATAAGAACATAAGAACATAAGATATGCCATAATGGGTCAGACCAAGGTCCATCAAGCCCAGTATTCTGTTTCCAACAGTGGCCAATCTAGGTCATACGTACCTAGCAGTTTCCCCAAGGGACACAGGTTCCACAATGCTTGTATTGGTTCAAGCATTGATATCCTGGGTCCCTTCTTAATAATGGTTTATGGACCTTTCCTCCAGGAACTTGTCCAAAACTTTTTTAAACCCAGCTACACTAACAGCCTTTACTACATCCTCCAGTAACAAATTCCAGAGTTTGATTACACGTTGAGTGAAAAAATATTTTCTTTTATTAGTCTTAAATAGTTTACCCTGTAGCTTCATTGCATGTCCCCTAGTCTTTCTATATTCTGATAAGGTAAACAATTGATCTACGTTTACCCGTTCCACTCCGTTCATTAATTTATAGACTTCTATCATATCTCCCCTCAGCCGTCTCTTTTCCAGGTTAAAGAGCCCCAACCTTTTTAGCCTTTCTTCACAGGAGTATCCTTCCATCCCCTTTACCATTTTGGTGGCTCTTCTCTGAACCTTTTCTAAAATCGCTTTATCCTTTTTAAGATACGGCGACCAGAATTGCACACAATATTCAAGGTGCGGTCTCACCATGGAACGATATAGAGGCATTATAATATCTTTTGTTTTATTTTCCATTCCTTTCCTTATCATACCTAGCATTCTATTTGATCTCTTTTAGGTAATTAAGCAGTCAATTAAAGAATATTTTGCTGCAAATCTCCCAGATGACACCGCAGGTTGGGCATGGTGGGAGGCCTTTAAACTCTTTATTCGTGCTAAGATTACTAGCTATTCTATAAATGCAGCCAAAGGAAGGCCAAGTTGGTGGGGCTTGAATCTCAAATTCAAGCAGGTGAGAGATTATTGCAGTCTAGATCATATCCAAATGTCTTACTCCGGTTGCAGCGGCTGAGATATCAGTATAATAATATACTGAGCTTGGAGGCTGAGAAAGTGCTACAAATGCAGCGAGCAAGATATTATTTGGAGCAAAACAAAGCAGGGCGTCTTTTAGCCTCTACTCTCAAGCCGCGTGCCGAGAAAACTAAAATTGAAGCAATTCGAACTAACAAGTTCTTCTTACTAAGACTACAGATATTGCTGAAAGGTTTTGTGTATTTTACTCCAGCTTGTACTCCTCTGAGGTGGAGGGAGATGATGCTGCTTTTCAGGAATTAGTAGGATTCCTTCCACATCCATCTTTGTTGGCGCAACAAGATCTAGAGATGGAGGATCAAATCACGGTGGGCAAGCTCTGGGCTGTTCTTAAAGAGTTAAAAACAGGAAAAGCGACAAGCCCTGATGGTATTCCTATCGAGTTTTATCAAACCTTTGAAGATGATCTGGCTCCATACCTAGTAAGATATTTTCAGCTTCTTTGTGAACAATATCCTGCGGTTGGTGCTTTTACTGAGGCTACAATTGTAGTATTAGAAAAGGCCAGTAGGGATCCGCAAAAAGTAGAGAATTATAGACCGATTTCGCTTTTAAACGCGGACTACAAATTGTTTTCCTTAATACTGCCATGTAGGTTGGTAAAAGTAACACCCGATCTAATTCACCCAGAGCAATGTGGCTTCATGGCAGGGCGGTCAACGTCTGATAATGCACCTCTCCTAGCAGATATTTTGTCCTTAACGGATCAGTCAAATTTCCCTGTGGTGGGTCTTTCCTTAGATGCAGAAAAGGCCTTTGAACGGTTAGAATGGGGATTTTCGGTGAAAATTCTACGATGGTTTGGATTTGGTGACAATATTATTAGATGGATCCAAGTTTTATATACCAAACCGTTGGTGCATATTCTTGTTAATGGGAAGCTCTCGGATCCTTTTTTGCTTAATCGTGGAACCAGGCAGGGTTGCCCACTCTCTCTGATCCTGTTTAATCTAGCGCTGGAGCCCTTAGCCTTATTACTGCGACACTCCGAAGAGATTCAAGGTGTTACTCTGGGAGATTTACAGATAAAATTGTCAGTCTATGCAGATGATCTCCTGTTATTTGTCCAACCTACTTCAGTGAAGGAAGTGCTATTGATAATTGGAAAATATTCTAAGTTGTCCGGCTATAAGATCAATTGGAATAAGTCTGTGGCATTCCCAATGAACAGAGTAACCTTCTCGGAATCAATGCAGGAGTTTCCGTTCGTGTGGGAAGTGAAAGCTGTAAAGTACCTGGAGGTCAAGTACTGTCCCACTTTGAAAGAGACTATACAGTTAAACTGTAAGAATATTAGTGATATGATCCATTCTTTCACTGTGAAGTGGTCCCCATTACATTTGTCATGGTGGGGTAGGTTAGATTCAATAAAAATGGTCTTGGCCCCCAAGGTAAAATATATCTTGGAGATGTTGCCGGTCTCCTTACCTTTCAAATCTTATAAAGCATGGAAACGGCTACTCTCCATCTTCCTTTGGCAAGAGAAACCCCCTAGGATAGCAATTAACAAATTAAAAATGAGTAAAGGAAATGGTGGGTTCAATTCCAGGACTTTAAATGGTACCATCAGGCTTTCCTGCTTAAGCAAGGTGCAATGTGGAGTGCCGGAGAGGTTAAAGGATGAAGACCGATATGGATGGAACTGGAAGTACGGCTGGTCTCACCAATACCTTTGCACCTTTTGATTGGAATGAGATTCCCTGATGCTTTATCAATTGCTGGAACTATATCTTCAACTCAAGAAGCTTTCAACTCCTTGGCTCGAAGCTTAGGGGATGAAAATCCGCCTTCTCTCTTGATGCCAATATGGTATAATGTTAAGTTTAAAATCAGACATAAAATAATCTTGTGGAAGAATTGGCAAAATAGGGGAATTTGCATGTTAGGGCAATTAGTCCAAACTCGAACTTGGAAATCGTATATGGCGTTGCAAGCAGAGTATGATTTACCAGCTAGCTGTCAATTTCAATGGGTACAGCTAAGGCATTGTTTTGTCAAGTCAAAGATTGATGTTAAAAATATGTCACAGGAGTGGGGTCTGCAGAAGGTGGCTGTTTCTTGTTTGAGTGGGAATGGTACAGTCTCTAAATTTTATGATTAAGGGATGGGGCCCCAAATTTTACAATTGGACTAAGGAAATTGTGGGAGGAGGATTTGGGTTTAGCTATTTCTCCGCGGAGATGGCCTTTGCTATGGTCTAAAGTGAACAGAGTCTCTGGAGCAGCTGCCCCAACCCAAACTTTATATTTTCTGATGCATCGAGTATTAATTACTCCAGTCTGGCTTACTAAATAGGATCCAAAAGTAGGAAACAAATGCTGAACTTGTTCGAATACTCCGGGTACCTTAAAACACATGTTATTTGACTGCCCTTAAGTTCAGCTTTTTTGGTCACAAGTCTGGAAGAGGGTTCAAAGTTTTTACATTTCCAGGCACCTCTGACATGGCAGACAGTAATCTTGCGGTCCACGCTTCCAAACCTACCTGTTGTAAAAAGGAAGCGTTTTTTTGTTTAATTTTATGATGACTATTGCTGTAAAATTGATAGTGTTATGTTGGAAAGATACAAGTAAACTGGATGTCCACCATTGGTGGAATTCGGTTTGTCTATATTCCAGATATGAGAGGGCGCGGGAAACTGTGACTGCCCAGAGGTGCATGAGAAAAGGGCCGAGACCCTCTCAGGATATTAATCAGAGGAACAATTTGCGTTCTTGTATAGGGGAAAATAGATGGAGATCTCTTGATGAGTTCGCAGCTTTAGCATGGACAAGTGAGTGATTTTGTTTTTTGTATTTTGTGACTGTATTATGTACTCTTGCGTTATAATCGTAAGCTAGACTAGTCAGGTTCAGCCCAGGCATGGCCTCCATGGTGATGGGAAGGGGGGTGGGAGGGATGATGTTGATATGTTAAAAGTTGGAGTTTTTTATGTTGTAAGTTGTTACTGGAAACAATTTAAAAAAAAAAGTGTTGCATGGTCGGGATTGGGAACATTGATAAAACAGACCAGTTTTGAGTTCACAGTTTGAGAACATTATATGGACACAATTTAAAAACGTAATACACGGGTCAAGAATTGTTATTTTTAATGTAAAAGTTGATATGACCAGGCAAATAGGGGAGAAACACATGTAAATTAAATTTAGAATTTTTCCCTTACATCCAGTTGTATACCAGAAGTGCATATAGGAAATGCTACTTAAAGCGGAGGACAGAGGCATTAGATTCTAAAGCGATCAGTGAAGAAGCTACCAGTTGCTTTTGGCATATGCGTTTAAGTGTATTATTGATACCATTATTCGTAATTATTACTGGTTGTGCCATGGCCACTTAGAACATAAGAACATAAGATATGCCATACTGGGTCAGACCAAGGTCCATCAAGCCCAGTATCCTGTTTCCAACAGTGGCCAATCTAGGTCATACATACCTAGCAGTTTCCCCAAAAGACACAGGTTCCGCAATGCTTCTACTGGGTCAAGCATTGATATCCTGGGTCCCTTCTTAATAATGGTTTATGGACCTTTCCTCCAGGAACTTGTCCAAACCTTTTTTAAACCCAGCTACACTAACAGCCTTTACTACGTCCTCCGGTAACAAATTCCAGAGTTTGATTACATGTTGAGTGAAAAAATATTTTCTTTTATTAGTCTTAAATAGTTTACCCTGTAGCTTCATTGCATGTCCCCTAGTCTTTCTATATTCTGATAATGTAAACAAATCAATCTATGTTTACCTGTTCCACTCCGTTCATTAATTTATAGACTTCTATCATATCTCCCCTCAGCCATCTCTTTTCCAGGTTAAAAAGCCCTAACCTTTTTAGCCTTTCTTCATAGGAGTATCCTTCCATCCCCTTTACCATTTTGGTGGCTCTTCTCTGAACCTTTTCTAATAACGCTATATCCTTTTTAAGATACGGTGACCAGAATTGCACATAATATTCAAGGTGCGGTCTCACCATGGAACGATATAGAGGCATTATAATATCTTTTGTTTTATTTTCCATTCCTTTCCTTATGATACCTAGCATTCTATTTGCTCTCTTGGCCGCCGCTGCACACTGGGCCGAGGGTTTTAACATGTTATCCACAATGATGCCTAAGGGGTATGTTTACTAAATCGCGTTATTGCAGTTCGCGTTAGGATCCGCGTTAATAAGACAAACCCCCAAATAAGGAGATGGGCGGGACAGCGGAACACCTAACGCGCGTAACTAAAGTAACGAGCGTTACAGGGCGCGTTAGCGGCATCACCGCGCGTTAAGCATAAGAAGCCACTCAGACATACACGATCAATAGAGAACTGTAGCACAATGGTTACTGCAGTGACCGCTAATACGGGCAGCATGGGTTTGAGTCCACAGGGTGCCAGTTGCAGAAGGTTGGCTGATGTAGCATCCTGTACATGATACAGTGAGGGAGGGGGCAATTAGTTGTTTTGTTTTGGAGGGGTGCAAGCAAACACACCCACACATTAGATAGCGAGTGAGGGGGCATGTCTATGTTCCCCTCCCTTTTGGGGTGCAAGTAAACACACCCACACATTATATAGTGAGTGTGGGGGCATGTATATGTCCTGTATGTGTTGTAGGGTTGCTAGCATACATACCTGACCCAAACAGAGCTGTAGCACAATGGTTACTGCAGTGACAGCTGATACGGGCAGCATGGGTTCGAGTCCCCAGTGTGCTGTGAGAGGGCATGTTTTCCTTTACGTCGAGTACTCCATACAGAAACAGACCCTCGCAGTATGTGTAACACTGTACGTTGGGCGCGCGTACAATCGTGCGTGGGTATGTGTGTTTTTACCTGTGTGGGTATCATATATGACAGACTTGGTAGGGTGTCCTGCACCTATGCACAATGCTAACAGATGTACGTGGGATGGCCTATGGATTATCAAAGCCTGTGAGCAGGCGCTGGATTCCCCCAGGGTTGGGTTGCGCCAGTCACACCCATGATGCACTGCAAATGCAAATCAGCTGTCCACAGATAGACACAAGATGGGGAATGCACACCCACAGCACCTCGGCCTGGTAGGGGGGAGGCGACCATGTGCACCCCTACAGCACCTCGGCCTGTTAGGGGGTACTGACCGTGTGTTGTACCGGCACAGGGTAGCCACACACCGTCACAGCGTGCGGGTACTGTGCTCACCCTGAGGGTGCAGTGAGGCGCCAAGCACCAGGTCCACAGCAATGTCCATGGCTGAAAGAGGCCATGGTGCAGGTCCACAGCAGTGTTATAGTGTGAGACAGGTAGTTTCTGCAGTAACACCTTGGACATCTCTGTCTGTATCAGTCAGGTGTAGCCCCCATGGACCCCCAGGAGGGCCCATGCACCACCACCCCCTCCCCCAGGGCAGCAAACAGGGTCCCCTATCAAAAGATACAACATCTACCTCCCTGCAAGGTGGACATAGAGGGGAACATCATCCCCAGTCCTGCTGAAGGACACACACACACTCCCCCCACAGAGCAGTCAATGCAGCTCTGTACACATCCAGAACACAATAGCAGACAGACATTAGGCCTAGATACAGCATGCTGCACCCCACCACTATCTGATATTCCCCTGGTACAAGCCACTCCATCACAACACATACCAGCTGCAAATAGTCTGCTAGTGCCCAGTGGAGATGCCTGCACCCAGAACTGGGATGTCAGCATACACAGTTAAATCAGTGACAGGGCCCCAAAAGGCAACCCATATATATCACATGAGAGAAATACTAGATAGCACTATGGGGGTGCCTAGCCATGCTGTGGTCACTGCACAGTCAGGGTGAGAGTGATCTCTCAGCAGCACATACTGAGGTCACCCTGTCTGTGTAGGTGGTGGCCAGCCACTACAATGTGCCTGTCACTGCCCTATGCCCTGTGCAGATGCGCCCTGGCCAGGCCATCCTGTCCGGCCTCTACCCATGGTACCTTGCTCCTCATTATGCACATTGGCAGCCCAATTCTGGCAACATTGCTGGCATTGTGGCCTGTGGAAGGTGTTTGCAGCCACCACACACTGGATATAGACAGACAACCACCCCCACACCGATGTCAGCATTGTGCTACTATAGAGGTGGTCAGCAGCCATACACACCACACCAGTCCTGGGCATAGTTCAGGCATGGATATGGTACACAAGACTGTTGGGGGGTCACTCCCCAGGGTGGTGAACACTGTCAGAGACCAGACCTGCAGCACACACCGCAGACATCAGAATGATTGTTATGGTGGAGCTCAATGAGCAAAATGTGCTTAACAGAGGAATTGATATCTGCCAGTTCTCATAGCAAACGTTTGATAGCTGTGTACCATATACCCAGGTGTAGGGTGGCATTGCTAAGGTATGCAACTGCTAGTATTGGGAGATACAGGCAGGACCCAATTTCTTGCCTCTCCAGGTGGCATTGGCCAATGGGGCCTGTGGGTGGGTGTGTGGCTCTGTTGGCTGCTGCTTTACGGCAGAGTTCCCCAACTCCAGTCCTGGTGTTCCAAACACTGTTCGGGTTTTCATGCTGTCCCTCATAAATATGCATGAGCTACATCTGCATAACATGGGGGTGGTGCATAGCTATGCAGCACAGGCATCTTTATTGGAGGCAGCATGAAACCGGAATGTTGTGGGGCCCTCCAGGACTACATTTGCGAAACTCTGCTTTACAGTAATGTGCCTGTTTCTGGTGTGGTAAAATATAGGCCATGCCTATGTTCTCTGCAATAAAGGTGTGTCTTTACTATCAATGTTTAGTGGTGGGTAAAGCTATGGGGACTGGGTTGGCAGGAGCCCCAGCTGGGATTTGAACCTGTGACCTTCTGGTCTTATAGACACTGGCTGTGTCTGTTGCACCACACTGTAGCCACAGAGACAGTGCAGTCCCTGGAGTTAGTTAAACCGGCCTGACGAGTCAGAAACCCTGCTCTGCAACAGGTTTATTGTGACCTCATTTACCTTGTATGCAGACAACGCTGCACATAAACCTCAGAGAATACCTCACAAAAGGGGCACACACCCATAACCAAGCTGGGCAAGAATGATATCATTGGGAAACATTACACAACACTCCCAGGACAATCCATTACAATGAAATGATATTTGAAAGGGTCTGTGACGCGTAGACCCTTCCACACATCATTTCTTTTTTATTTGGTGCTTTCCAGGCAGTGTTGTTCCTTGTTGCCCATTGCTATCACTGTTGCCCAGCTGTATTATGCTTTTTAAAATGTTTCCTGTGGTCATTTTTAACGTTTTATGTGCTATTTTGTTCAGTGCACATGTATCACACTGCTCACGTTTTGTATGTTTCCCCGGTCTTTCTGTACATTGCTGACGGAAATGGTTTCTCTTCCCTTTAAATGCCTTTAACGGCAGGTTTTCATTCGCGTTGAAATTGAGCTCAGAATTGCAGCGCGTTAGTGAGGGGGAGCCTCTCCACGCCCCCTCTCCGCCCATTGACCCCTTCTCTCCGCCCACTCTCCACCTTCTGCGCTGTTTTAACGCTCCGCGGGGCTTTACGATCATTAAGCGCGGTTTCCGCGCGTAGTACGACGTTACCGGTCGTTGGCGCGTGTTTACGCGCGTTACACTGCACTTACGGTCGTTAACGTCATACTACGCGCGTTATTCACGTTTAGTAAACATACCCCTAAATCTTTTTCCTGGGTGGTGGTTCCTAATGTGGATCCTAGCATCGTGCAACCATAGTTTGGGTTGTTCTTCCCTAGGTGCATAACTTTGCACTTGTCCACATTAAATTTCATCTGCCATTTTGATGCCCAGTCTTCCAATTTATCAAGATCCTCTTGCAATTTTCCACAATCCTCTTGGGTTTTAACAACTTTAAATAGTTTTGTGTCATCTGCAAATTTGATAACGTCACTCGTTATTCCCCTTTCTAGGTCATTTATGAATATGTCAAAAAGCAGCGGACCCAGCACAGATCCCTGGGGTACACCACTATTCACCTTTCTGCATTGGAAAAATTGGCCATTTAGCCCTACCCTCAGCTTTCTATCTTTTAACCAGTTCCTGATCCACAATAGTACACTGCCTCCTATCCCATGACTCTTTAGTTTTGCCAAATGTCTCTGATGAGGGACCTTGTCAAAGGTTTTCTGAAAGTCCAGATACACTATATCAACTGACTCACCTTTGTCCACCTGTTTATTCACACCTTCAAAAAAACGTAACAGATTAGTAAGACAAGATCTTCCTTGTCTAAAGCCATGTTGGCTATCTCTCATTAGGCCATGACTATCTACATGCTGAGTAATTTTATTCTTTATGATGGTTTCTACCATTTTTCCCGGTACTGACGTCAGGCTCACTGGTCTGTAGTTTCACGGATCACCCCTGGAACCCTTTTTTAAAATTGGCGTTACATTGGCGATCCTCCAATCTTTAGGTATTACAGATGATTTTAATGAAAATTCACAGATTACTAATAACAGGTCTGCAATCTCATATTTCAACTCTTTCAACACTCTTGGATGTATACCATCCAGCCCAGGTGATTTGCTACTCTTCAGTTTATCTAATAGTTGTAATACATCTTCCCGATGTATCGATATTTCCTTTAATTCTTCCGCATCTTTAAATACCACTTCAGTCATGGGTAACATCCCTACATCTTCTTCAGTAAAGAACAAAGCAAAGAATTCATTCAGTCTCTCCACTATCGCCTTGTCGCCTCTTAGTGCCCCTTTAACCCCTCTATCATCTAATGGACCAACTGACTCTCTCACAGGTTTTTTGCTACGAATATACTTTTAAAAGTCTTTATTTCGCGTTTTTGCTTCCGCAGCAAGCTTCTTCTCAAATTCTCCCTTTGCCTGCCTTATCAATGCTTTGTATTTGACTTGCCAGTGCTTTTGCTGTTTCCAGGTTTCATCGTTTGGCTCTTTTTTTCCATTTCCTGAAAGATGCTTTTTTGGCAACAACAGCCTCTCTGACCTCACCTTTAAACCATGCTGGCAGTTTTTTGAACTTCCACTTTTTTTAAAGCGTGGAATACAGCTGGTCTTGGCAGCCAAGATAGTATTTTTCAACAACACCCAAGCTTGATGTAAGTCTTTAACCTTTGCAACTGCTCCTTTTAGTTTTTTCTTAACTATTTTCCTCATTTTATTATAGTCTCCCTTTCGAAAGTTAAAAGGTAGTACTGTGGATTTCCTTACTATCCCTCCTCCACTAATTAAATCAAATGTGATTATGCTATGATCACTATTGCCAAGTGGCCCCAACACCCTTATTTCTTGCACTAGATCTGGTGTTCCACTAAGGACTAGGTCTAATATGGCTTCCCCTCTGGTCGGTTCATGAACCAGCTGTTCCAAGAAGCAGTCATTTATTTCATCTAGGAACTTTATCTCCCTAGTATGTCCTGCCATGACACTGGTCCAGTCAATACCGGGGTAATTGAAATCACCCATTACACAGGTCTGCAAAAAAAACTTTTCAAGAGCTGCTTTGGTTATTCCACGTAATCTTTATGTTTTTTAGTGCGCTGAATCCGAAAATGACCTCCATTTTGTCATAGGACATCACGTTTCCTGACAATTTAGGTAACTATGTTAAATAAGGCAATACCTCAAAATAAATAGAAATAGACTTATAAAATTAAAGTTTTATTACAATATTTTCATGAAAATCCTTTTTTGAACTGAAATGAGCTCACCTACACACACTAAACTCGATTCTTCTTCCTTGTGAGGCTCCTCTTGGTGTATTTACGCTTGTGAGTAGCATCTGGAATGTCTCTCTGAAGCATCCAACAGTAGTCTGCCATCATTGTAATGCTCCATTTTCCCTGGTATCTCCTTTCCATCTCTTTAAAGTCTTGGTGGAATCGTTCACCTTGTTCCTCACTCACAGCTCCCAAACTTTCAGGAAAGTAGTCAAGGTGGGACTGGAGGAAATGCACTTTCAAACTCATCAGGCAACCTAAAGCTTGAAATGCTTTCAGCATTCGTCCGACGATCTTTTTGTAGTGAGGATCTTTGTTATTGCCTAAAAATTTCTGTACGACTTCTTTAAATGCAATCCACCCTTCTTTTTGAGGATCCGTTATGGTATTGACAAACTCTTGATCAACTATAAGCCTTCTAATATCTGGTCCGACGAACACACCTTCCTTCAATTTTGCCTCCGACAGGCCTGGAAACTTGGTGACCAAGTATTTGAAGCATTCTCCATCTCTTGGAAGTGATTTTATGAATTGCTTCATCAATCCCAATTTTATGTGGAGAGGTGGTATAAGAACTTTATGGGAAGGTACCAAAGTTTCTCGGAGGACATTTTTTCACCGACTGTTAGCACCCTCGACTGCCAACTCTTCTTGGCCAGTGATTTTGTCGGTCTCGACTGTCCCATAGACACAGAAAACAAGGATATTTGGTATACCCAGCTTGTTGCCCGAGCAGCATGCACAAGACCTTCAAGTCCCCACACACTTGCCAACCATGGTCTTCATATTTAAGTTTACGAAGAACCAATTCCAAGTTCTCGTAGGTTTCCTTCAAGTGTACGGAATGACCTACAGGTATGGAAGCGTAAAAACCGTTGAGGAGTAAAACTGCTTTGAGACTTCTTTTTGAAGAATCTATAAAAAGACGTCATTGCTCTGAATCATATTGGATTTTAAATTGACCCATCAGACCTTCGACATCGATGCAATAAACCAACTTGTCTTCCTGGGCAAAGTAAGGAACGAACTCCTTTTCACGATGTCTGAACCATGAAGATGACAGTCCTGGCAACAATAAATTCCTGCTTTTCAGCCTTGATCCGAGTAACTCAGTGGCCTCTTTGGGAAGATTCAAGTCTCTTACCAAATCATTCATCTCCTCCTGAGAAAACAATTTTGGTCTTGTATCATCTTCAAAGTCAGAACTTGATTCATCATCTGGTTCAGGTATGACTTCACCTTCATCGGAGCTAGGTATCTCTTCCAAGGTAGCAGGGGGCTTGGGTACTGGTATATCTGTGCCATGGGGGACGGGCAAATTGCCGAGTGAAGATTGGGGTATGAAATGGAATGCTTCCATTTGGAATTAAACCCTTTCACATCGCATGAACAAAAGTAACAGTCGTCACTATGGTTCTTTTGCTCTCGCCATACCATAGGAATCCCATAACGGAAAGATTTTTTCTTACCCTTGAACCAGTTTTGGAGGTCCTCAACAAGGCCGGCCCGTCCGTCCATTGAGCAAGAATGTTTTTTGCACAGGGCCCCACGTTTAAGGGGGCCCCGCGCAAAGAACATTCTGCTTTTTTTTAAATTTAATTTTAAAAAAAAAGCTGGCTGCTGCCACTGCCGCTGCGGCAGCGGCAGAATGGAGTGTCCCGCGGGGCCCCCTCTGCCTGGCTGAGCCCCTCTGCACCGGCTTTCAGATATGCGAAGGGAGAGTGTCTCCCTCGTGTCTCTGTTAAGCCCACAGGGGCTGATGGGAAGGAGAGGCTGATGGGAAATTTCCCATCTGCCCCTGCGGGCTTAACAGAGACGCGAGAGAGCCACTCTCCCTTCGCATATCTGAAAGCCGGCACAGAGGGGCTCAGCCGGGCAGGGAGAGCTCAGCCGGGCAGAAGGGGCCTCGCGGGACACTCCATTCTGCTGCTGCCGCGGCGGCAGCAGCAGCAGCCAGCTTTTTTTTTTTTTTAAATTTTCCTTGAGCCGATGGGGGGGGGGGGTTAGGACGGGTAATGGGCTATGGAGTGGGTTAGGACTTGACTTGAGGTGGGCTGTGGGCTGTTGGGGGGGTTAGGATTGGTAATGGGCTATGGGGGGGGGGTTAAGACTGGTAATGGGCTGATGGGGGCTGTCTGGAAATGGGGTGATGAGGGGTTAGGACTGGTAATGGGCTAAGGGGGGGTTAGGACAGGAAATGGGCTGATGGGGAGGGGTTAGGACTTGAGGTGGGCTGATGTGGTTAGGACTGGTAATGGGCTGTGGGCTGATGGGGGGTTAGGACTGGCAATGGGCTATGGGGGGCTGACTGGAAATGGGCTGATGGGGTTAGGACTGGAAGTGGGCTGATGGGGGGTTAGGACTGGTAATGGGTTATAGGGGGGGCTTAAACTGAAAATGGGGTGATGGGGGTTAGGACTGGAAGTGGGTTGATGGGAGGCTAGGACTGGCAATGGGTTGGGGGGTTGCTAGGACTGGAAATGGGCTGAGTGGAAGGGGAGGCTTGAACTGCAAATAGCTGATGGGGAGGGGGTTTGGAATGGAAATGGGCTGTGAGGGAAGGGAGCTAGGACTGAAAATGGGCTGATGGAGCAGCTAGGATAGGACTGGAAATGGGCTGTTGAGGGGAGCTAAGATTGGAAATGGGCTGTGGTGGGGGCTTGAATTGAAATGGACTCATGGAGGGGCTAGAACTGGAAGTAGGCTCATGGGGGGGCTTGGACTGGAATTGGGCTGAGTGGAGGGGGGCTAGGATTTGACATGGGCTGATGGTGGGGCTAGGAAATGACTAGAAATGGGCTGATGGGGGGCTAGGATTGGAAATGAGCTGATGAAGGGACTCAGACTGAAAATGGATTGGGGAGCTAGGACTGGAAATGGGCTGATGGGGGGCTAAGACTGGAAATGGGCTGATGCAGGGATTAGAAGGGAATGGATGCTGGGTGAGACTGGAACTAGAAGGGAGCTGATGTTGGGGGAGGATTAGAATGGGATGGGGCTGGGAGAGTAAAATGGAGAGGGGAAAAATATTTTGTGTGGGAGGGATGAAAAATCTACAATTGGCCGGGTATTGGGAGAGTAAGTGGGGATTGAGGATGGAGGGGTAAAATTTGTGTGGATGAAATAGGAATGAGGAAAGAGCAAAAGGAAAAAGATTAGTATGTTAAAGCAGATGTAGAGAGAGAGAATGGAAAAAAAACTAGAAGAGAGAAGAAAGGACAAATGGACAGCAGACGATGGAAAGTTAGCAGAAAACATGAAGAAACCAGAAGAAAGTGGCTGGAGCAATTGCAACTGAAAAAAAATGCACAAAAGGTAGAAAGATATCTCTTTATTTTGAATTTATTAACTGGAATATGAAAGCTCTGGGAAATGTGCATCATTAACATCTGCGCTTTGTTTGGTACAAGAGGAAATTAATTTATAGTTTTATTTCTACAGTGTTGTACATTCCAAGTTTGGCTTTTGGGTTTCCCAGTTTAATTATTGCCTTCCTGTTTCTAAATTGTGATTCCTTGTTTGATGATGCTCTATGTTCTGCATGTGTAACTAAGCTGAGGTATTCTGTTTATGTAATTCCTATTTGACATTGCCACTTGTTCTCTTTCCCCAGTATTCTCTGAAATGTATTGGTTTAATATTTGCAGTGTTGCCTTTTGATAGGTAGGGTATGGTGCTTTGTGAGTCCTGGTAATGCTGTCAGGATACGGCGGGTTTGCTATGGGTTCTAAATGGGCAGCGTTTGTAGTAGTTCCTAATGTGCCTGGCGGTTGGCACTGGATTATAGTAATATAGAAATCTTTTAGTCTTTCTTTATCCATACACTCATTAAGAGACATGTTTACTAAAAGTTAGTGTATGGTAACATTATGCAAATATTTATGCAAATAAGGCCACTTATGCAAATGAGGCCCCGCACCGAGTCTCCGCACATGGCCCTGCATCCCCCTTGGGCCGCCCCTGGTCCTCAACACACTGTTTGCACACTTTATGAGGTGTCTAGACTTTATCTTGATCTCCAATTTTTAGTCCAAAGTATGCAAAGTATACTTTTTTCACAAAGTCTGTAATATTCTGCTGTTGCTTCAACACTGTATATTCACCACAGATGAAACAGAAACTGTCTGGCGAATTAATACACTTTCGCAGAGCCATAACATAACAGTTGAAGAATGACGAGCTAACACGAATTGCGATGAAAAAGTGTGAACAGCCTAGAACCAAGAAACTGATGATGATTCGTGCACAAGTGTGGCATGCAGGAGAGAGCAGCTCTGTGTCTGTACACGAGACATCACAGTGTGGGCCATGCCCCCCTGCACTGACCGGAGCTGCTGCTATCTGCCCTGTGTCTCCCTCCCACTGGATTCTTCAGGAAAGATTAACCCCTTCTACAATTAGAAGCACAGACTTAAAACTTGCTTATCTTATGTATATATTGCTGACCATCAGATTTACAGTGCTATATTTTTTTTTACATAACTCAGACAACCCCTTTAAGATTTTTTTGGCATTTTATATCTTAAATGCACTTATGTGAATTAATTAATAGTAATTTGAAAAAAATTGATAAATTTGAAGACAATTTTGCATGTTGTGGCAAATCATGACGTCTAGGAGTTTTTTCAATATTTTATTTGTTTTCAACACACCAAAATACATGGAAATTAGATGAAAATAATCAAACAGCTTTTTAGTCGCAGACCTGTGTTATTATTACTGCGCTGTAACTTTTGTTAGTTTCCTTGATTTCTTTGAGCATTTCATCATCCATTTGTTCATTCTGGCCAGGCGGTCGATAGTACAACCCCACTGCCATCGCCTTCCCCTTTTAACATGGAATTTCAATCCATAGAGATTCTACAGCAAATTTTGTTTCCTGCAAAACTTTAAGCCTTTCTGACTCAATGCCCTCTAACACAGAGTGCAACTTCTCCACCAATTTGATCAGCTCTATCATTACGATATAGTTTGTACCCAGGTATCACAGTGTCCCACTGGTTGTCCTCCTTCCACTATGTCTCTGATATTCCAATCATATCTAACCTCTCATTTAGTGCTATATATTCTAACTCTCCCATCTTATTTTTTAGACTTCTAGCATTTGCTTACAAGCATTTAGGAGACTGTATTTTATTCATATTAATTTGGCTATTGGTAGATATGAGTAATTTGGGATCTTTAAGCTCTGTCTGCTCCATACTCGAGGGCATTTGGGCTACTTTACTCTTTTTTGGAACCTCTCTGCTTTTGGTAGTATCCTTCAAGGATACATTCTTCCAAACCATCTGCGCTTGGGCGACTGTCGGCTTTCCCCTATTATCTAGTTTAAAAGCTGCTCTATCTCCTTTTTAAAGGTTAATGCCAGCAGCCTGATTCCATCCCAGTTAAGGTGAAGCCCATCCCTTTGGAAGAGCCCCTCCTTTCCCCAGAATGTTCTCCAGTTCCTAACAATTCCAAAACCCTCATCTCTGCACCATTGTCTCATCCACGCATTGAGACTCCGGAGCTCTGCCTGCCTTTTGGGTTTTGCACGTGGAACGGGAAGCATTTCGGAGAACGCTACCCTGGAAGTTCTGGATTTCAACTTCCTACCTAAAAGCCTAAATTTAGCCTCCAGAACCTCCCTACCACATTTTCCTATGTCACTGGTACTGACATGTACCAAGGCAGCAGACTCCTCCCCAGCACTATCTAAGACCTTATCTAGGTGGTGCGTGAGGTCCGCTACCTTCGCACCAGGCAGACATGTTATCAGGCGATCCTCACGTCCATCAGCCACCTAGCTATCTACATGCCTAATGATCGAATCACCAACTATAATGGCTGTCCTAATCCTTCCCTCATGGGCACATGGCCCTGGAGAAACTTCCTCGGTGCGAGAGGGTTTTACATCACCTGGAGGACAGGTCCTAGTTATAGGATCACTTCCTGCCACTCCAGGGTGATGCTCTCCTGTCACGTGACCTCTCTCCTCCATGGCAACAGGGATGCTGCCAGACTGGAGGTGGGTCTTCAGGACTATATCCCTGTAGGTCTCGTCTATGTTCCTCTCTGCCTTTCTTAGAATTTCTTTTGGTAGCTTCCTCGGGTTGTAGACATGGAACAGGTCTGTTTTGTTAATGTTCCTAATTCTGATTATACAATATATTAATGGTTTCCCCTTTTTAGACACAGTGGGTTTCCCCATGGTACTGACAAGCAAGGTTGAACGGAAACCATTCGGTACAAATCTTCTTTTCTTTATTTGTAACCCAGCTGTGCTTCCTCCCTTTGTTGCACAATAGAATATCTCAATTTAAAAAAAAGAATACTCAACAGGAGCGAGGTGGTTACCAAGAAATTAATTTATTGGGGTGGATGCTAAGAACAAGGAGACCAGACACGGCCGTGTTTAATCAATATCTTCGTCAGGGATACAGGCTTCTAAAAAACAAATAACATAATCAGAATCATAATAAATAAAATAGAAAATAAAAGAGTAAACAAAGCCATGTACATTAACTATTACAATAAAGTATACCATATATACTTTATTGTACATAACACTGGAATATATATCACTGGAATCCATCTATAAATTTAAAATATTAAAAAATAAAACTTAATCACATACAGACTGTCCAATTAAAAATGCATAAATACTAAAGAAATTAAAAAAAACATAAAAAATATAACTATAATTAAAATTATAAATACTAAATGGAGCAACATATGAATGGCAATAAAAAGTCTGAGTGGAAGTCAAAGGGCATATTAAAAATCATAAAATGCTAATGCAGAATGGTAAGAATGTAGTATGTCCAGACATTTAAAAGGAGGTATTGTACAACAAATAACGTATAAAACATACAACTAATTTGGAGGTAACTGTGAGAAAGATTAATCTTGAGGTCACAGGGAACTACTACCTTGCAAGCACATAACACTCGCGCTGTAGCGTATCAATACAGGAAGAGCCAAGGATCAGGACTCACACCATTGATTCTACAATAGAGTTGTAAGTGGAATAATTGTGTAACCTGTGTATAAATGGACAAACATGTGATAGGAAAGGAGCTAGATCAAAATTTATGTTGAGCGGTATTTAAATATCGGGCCCATAGTCTATAATCTTCCTCTAACCCAAAACCACTGTAGCCCTCATCACAACAGAAATCAGCCAGTCAGTGATGGTTACATCTCATCAGAGACTTCATGTCATTAAAAAAAAAAAATACATAGAAAAGATCGGTTGGCTAAAAAAACAAGCTTTTTATCTTTTTTTGGAAAATGAAAGAAATTGAAATCAATACTAAAGTATCCAAAAAAGATTCTGTACTTGAGCTTTGCAGACTACACATACCCTGCAGCATTTGTCACGTCTCCTCACCTTGAAAAGTAATTCAGCTGGCAAACTTTCCCATATGGGCAGCTGAGGCTAAGTTTACAAAGGGAGTTATGAATTCAGACATTTGCATGGTTCACTGAGATCATTCTGTCTACCTCCTATTGACTAGTACATGGAGGTGGGGGGAGGATTGAAAGGTATTTACATCCAAGGTCTGGAAAAAAAAGGCTTCTAATCCTAGCTCTGTTAATGATTATGTATTATGGTGTCCTATTATTATGCTACCTTGCACAGCTGTGGTCAACATTATTAGCACCCTAGCATTATAGGTATGTTGTATGAGAAATAATTGGAAATATTCCAACTGTATGTCACAGTAATATCTTACTAGTATGTTCAATGGTATACAACAATAAAAAAGATGTCTGTGTAACTAAGATGTAGTAATTTCTAAGAAAAAACAAAATATGACCTGGACAGGATTAATGGCACCCTTCACTGCACATCCCTTGGAAGTGATGACAGCCTCCAAACATTTTTTGTAGCCCTCTATAAGTTTCATATATCTGTCTGCAGATAGTTTCTCCCACTCTGCAACTGCGATTTGTTCCAGCTCATGAATATTTCCAGGATTCCTTTTACCAGTGGCAGCTTTCAGCTCTTTCCAAAGGTTCTCGATTGAATTTAGATCATGACGGACTGCAGGCCAGTTTAAAACAGTCTATTTTTTCTTTGTAATCGTTCTTTTGTACTTTTGGATATATGTTTTGGGTCATTGTCCTGCTGGAGGAACCATGACCTTCAACCAAGACCTAGCTTTCTGACATTAAGTAGCACATTTCGCTACAAAATATCTTGGTATTCCTCTGACTTCATCATTCCTTTATTACGTTCCAAGCTTCTAGTTCCTGAGGCACCAAAACAGCCCACAACATTATGGAACCTCCACCGTATTTAACTGTAGGAAGGGTGTTTTTTCCTTATAAGCTTAATTTCTTTGCCTGTAAATGTATTGCTGGTCTGCAATGCCAAATAGCTCAAATTTGGTTTCATATGTCTACAGAATATTTTACCAGAAGGATTGTGGTTTCTCAAGGTGCGTTTGGGCAAAGATCAAGCATGCCTTTTTATGTCTGTCTTTGAGCAGTGGGGTCCTCCTTGGCCTTCGCCCATGAAGTCCTTCATTGTTTAGTGCACAGCGTATGGTGCAGGTTGAAACCACCACTCCAGATTGCTCCAGGTCAGCCTTAAGCTCTTTGGATGTTAGACATGCTGTTTTTCCAACAGTTTGCACTAACCTTTGAAGATTTCATGAATTAAGTTTCCTCTTCCCCCCATGTCCTGGGAGGTTTCTGACAGTACCATGAGCAGAAAACTTCTTAATAACATTGTGAACTGTAGACGCAGGAATCCCAAAGTCTTTGGAGTTGGACTTGTACCCCTTTGAAGTTTGATGTTTGGTGATAATGGCTTTTCTGATGGTCTCGGGCAGCTCTTGTCTTCACCACTGTGAATATGGAACAGAGATTGAATATGGCCATTCTAAACATACAAGCCATCATTCATTAGTTGATTCGAGTTCATTGGTTGATTCATTGGTTGAGTACTGACAATTGATCACAGGTGTGTCTAATTTTTACTGCAATGCGAACGTGGTTCTTCTGTTCAAACAGACTTGAATTGTTTTTAAGGGTTCCAATACTCATGTCTTGACAATGTCCCAGTTTTTATACTATTTCCTACTATTTCCTTTTTTAAATCGGTCTTATTTTATTTGATTCTTTTATGTGTCAAATATGTGTGCATATATAGTCGAAAGCCATTCCATTGGTCACTTTTTAAAGGAGATATTGGACATTAAGGGGATTGAACTGCAAGGGTGCCAATAATGTTGACCACAACTGTAAGAGCCTAAGACCATACTGTTGAGACAAAAAATTTATCAAGCCCAACATCCATTCTTTGACAGTGGCCAATCCCTAATCTCAGAGAATAGATCCATTCCTAGGGATAAGTAGTGACTTTACCTTAGGGGTATGTTTACTAAACACCGCACATTTGCGCACCGCACATTAGCGCACGGCAATGACGCACTTAAGTGCTCTTAAGTGGGCCGTACACGTGCGCGTCACACTAACGGGCCCCGCACAAGTACGGGGCCCGCAAATGTGCGATAGAGGCGTGTAATGGCTTACGGAGGGCGGAGGAAGGCTCCCGAGGGCGGAGAGACGGGGTTAATGGGCGGGGAAGGGGAGGGGAGAGGCTCCCCACACATTATCGGGGCCGAATTTCCATGTAAAAACTACCGCGGTAGAGTGCATTTAAAGGGAAGAGAAACCATTTCCGTCAGCAATGTACAGCAAAACCGGGGAAACCTACAAAACGTGAGCAGTGTGATACATGTGCACAGAACAAAAGTGCAAATAAAACCTGAAAATGACCTCAACAAATCCCTAAAAATTATAATTAAGCAGGGGAACAGTGCTAGCAATGGGCAACAATAAAAAACACACCCAGGAAAGCCCCAAAAACAGCGGAGACCCACAGCGGAGACCCTTCCAAAAATCATTTCCTTTTGTTGGAGCTTTCCTGGGAGTTCTTTTATGTTTGCCCAATAATATCACTGTTGCCCAGCTTGGTTATATTTATTCCCCCTTTTTTCTCTGTCATTTGCAGGGTTCATTTGCACGTTTGTCTCCGGACAAGGTGAATGAGCCCACAGTAAAAATGTGCAGAGCAGGGTTTCCGACTCATTCGGTCAGGTTTCCTATCTCCAGGGACTGCACTGTCTCTGTGGCCAAAGTGTGGTGCAGCAGACAGAGCCAGTATCTCTAGGACCAGAGAGTCACATGTTCATAATCCCAGCTGGGGCACCTGCCAGCCCTGTCCCCATATTTTACCCACCACTAAACAGAGATAGTAAAGACACTCCTTTATTGCAGAGAACATAAGCATGCTTGAAACACCCATATTTTACCCTACACCGCTCACACACCAGAACAATGGACAGTACCTACAGCCGAGTCCCCCAAATGCAGGCCTGGAGTGCCACAACTCAATCAGGTCATATGGTTTTACTACGATAAAGACATGCCAGCATGTTGGCGGAAGGGTACAGGTGGTGGAGGGGGCAGTAGCTGCTAGCCACAGAAGACAGTGGCCTAGCCATGTGCAGGCTGGCACCGTCCACTGCAACAGACAGGCCCTGTCGGATGTACAGTCATGGACCTCCCAGGGAATTCAGCCAATCTGTGGCAACACGGTGGTGCAGTGCACACAGACAGTGTGTGCAAGAACAGAAGATCACAGGTTCAAAGCCCAGCTGGGGCTACTGCCAATCCTGTTCACATATTTTTCCCACAACTAAACCGTGATAGTAAGGACAAACCTTTATTGCTGAGGACATACGCATTGGTAATACGCCTATCTTTTACCACACCAAGCAGACACCATGAACAGGGGCATTACCTAGAGCAGAGTCTCCGAAATGCAGTCCTGGAGGATCACACACCATTCAGGTTCCATGCTGCCTCTAATACAAATGCCTGTGCTGCATATCTATGCACCACCCCCATGGCATGTAGATATAGCTCATGCATATTCATGAGGGACAGCAGGAAAATCCGAATAGTGTTAGGCACACCAGGACTGGAGTTGGGAACCTCTGCCGTAAAGCAGCAGCCAACAGGGGCAGACACACCCACACCCACAGGCCCCATTGGCCAATGCCTCCTGGAGAGGCAGGACATTGGGCCCTGCGTGCATCTCACAATACTAGCACATGCATACCTTAGCAATGCCACCCTACACCTGGGTATATGGTACACAGCTCTCAAACGTTTGCTATGAGTACTGGCAGATAGACATTCCTACGCTAAGCACAGTTTGCTCTGTGAGCTCCATCATAACAATCTTTCTGATGTCTGCGGTGTGTGCTTCAGGTCTTGCCTCTGACAGTGGTCACCACCCTGGGGAGTGACCCCCAACAGTATTGCGTACCATATCCATGCCTGTACCGTGCCCAGGACTGGTGTGGTGGGCAAGGCTGATAAACTCCTCTGTAGTAGCACAATGCTGGCATACGTGTGGGAGTGTGTGTATGTCTCTACAGTGTGTGTTGGCTGCAAACACCTTCCACAGCCCACACTGCCAGCACTGTTGCCAGTATTGGCCTGCCAATGTGCATAATGAGCAGCAAGGTACCATGGGTATAGCTCAGACAGGGTGGCCTGGCCAGGATGCATCTGCACAGGGCATAGGGCACTGCCTGGGACATTGTCGTGGCCGGCCACCACCTACACAGACAGGGTGGCCTCTGTCTGTCCCGCTGGGGGATCACACTCACCCTGACTGTGCAGTGACCACAGCATGTCTAGGCACCCCCATAGTGCTATATATCGTATTTCTCTCATGTGATATATATGGGTTTCCTTTTGGGGCCCAGTCACTGACTTATCTGCTGGTGTGTACTGCCATCCCAGTTCTGGGTGCATGCATTTCCACCAGGACTAGCTAGCAGACTTTTTCAGCTGGTCTGTGTCTTGATGGAGTGCATTGCAGGGTGCAGCGGCTGATGGCTTGCTGCAGGAGAATATCAGATAGTGGTGGGCTGCAGCTTAGTATATCCAGGCCTAATGTCTGTCTGATATTGTGTTATGGATGTGTATAGAGCTGCTATGACTGCCCTCTAGGGTGTCTGTTCCCTAGCAGGACTGGGGTTGATGCTCCACTCTACTGCCACCATTGCAGGGAGGTAGAATGTGGATCTGTTGATAGGAGACCCTGTTTTCAATAGGGGGAGGGGTACATAGCCCACCTAGGTGTCCATAAGGGGTTCCCCTGACTAAGGCAGAAAGAGATATCCAAGGTGTTTCTGCAGAAACTACCTATCTCACAGTTTAGTACTGCTTAGGAGCCCTGGCATGGCCTCTTTCAGTCATGGAGGGTGTTGTGGACCTGGTCCTGGGCGCCTCCTCACACCCTCAGGGTGAGCACAGTACCTGCACAATGTGATGGTGTGTAGCTACTCTGTGCCAGTAAAACACCCGGTCAGTACCCCCTACCAGGCCGAGGTGCTGTGTGGGTGCACACGGCCACTTCCCCCTACCAGGCCGGGGAGCTGTTGGGGTGCATTCCCCATCTTGTGTTCATCTGTGGACAGCTGATTTGCATGTGCAGTGCAGCATGGGTACGGGTGGCCTAACCCTATCCTGGTTACCACAGCAGACTGTCTGTGTGGTGACGTGCAGGCTCTCTGCAGCCAGCCAGGGGCTTGCTGACAGCTGTAGCCCAATGGTTACATCACTGCCTGTGAAGCCAGAGGTCATGGGTTCAAACCCACAGTGGGGTTATTTGATTGGGTTGTCCAAAGTTGTTTTTTATTTAATGTACATATGTTGCTGCCAGCAAAAACACCCTCAGCGTACTGTACCCATAGGGTGCCTCTGAGGGTGCTTTATAGTACGCCCTATATGGCACCTTATGGTTGCCGTCCATATAAGGTGCACTATACATTATCCTGTGATGCAACATATATGGTGAGCTATAGGGGACATTCTAGGGTGCCTTGGCGGACAGTGAACTTGAACATGTGCCTTATGGGCCGCCTTATGTTAACACGCTTTGAGAGTGTGTTTGCTAGTACTGATAAATAAAATAAAACTACTATGCCTCCTACAGCACTCATCCCTATAATACATAATGCCTCAGCCAGCCTCATTCACTGGGCACTGTGAGGGATTGAACCCCTGATCCCTGCACCATTGGTCAGTGTCCTAACCAGTGTGCTGTAGCTCTGTTCCTGTGCCTCTGTTCCTGTGCATGCACATCAGCGCGCCGCCTTATGCCGCCCATTATTACAATGCCTCCTAAACATTAGCACACCGCCTTATGCCGCCCCTCATTTATATGCCTCCTAAAATAATGCCTCAGTGAGCCTTATTCATTGGGCACTGTGGGGGATTGAACCGCTGCTCCCTGCACCATTGTCCAGTGTCTTCACCATTGTGCTGTGGCTCTGTTCCTGTGCTTGGACATTGGCGCACCGCCTTAGGCCTTCCAAAATTAGCAGCACAACGCCTTCTGCCGCCCAAAATTACCAGCGCAACGCCGTATGGTGCCCAAACCTAACAGCGCACCGCCTTATGCTGCCCAAAATTAACAGTGCGCCGCCTTATGCCGCCCAAAATTAATATGCCTCCTAAAGCACTTTTATCCATTAAAGTTAAGGCTTCAGTCAGTCTTTTGTGATGCGCACAATGGGGGATTGAACCCATGGCCCCTGCACCATTGGTCAGTGTCTTCTCTGTTGTACTTCGGCTCTGCTCCTTTGTGTGCCCAGCAGCGCGACACTTAGCCTTCCCACGCGCTAATGTGGACCCCACACATTAACGCGACGCGCACAAGTACGGTCGCTTTCTCCCGTTTTTTTCTTTTTTCTGCCTGAACCGCCCACTCCTTATATGGCACAGGCACACTACCGCGGCCCCGCACAATTTTGGAGTTTAGTAAACATACCCCTTAGTCTACCTGGCTAATATTTTTTTATGGACTTTTTCTCCAAGAACTTGTACAACCTCTTTTTAAATCCAACTATGCCAGCTGCCTAGAGCACATCCTCCAGCAACATATATTTTACAGCTTAATTGTGCATAGTGTAAAAAACAATACTTTCCCCTATTAGGTTCCTGAAGTATCCCCTAGGCTTAGAACTATTTGAAATGGACAACAACAATTTCTTGTTCCACCCTACTTATGATTTTACAAACCTCCATCATAACCCCTGTCTCAGTCGTCTCTTCTTCAGGATGACGAGTCCTAATTACTTTAGCCTTTCTTACTAAGGGAGATGTCACTTTATCATTTTGGGGAAAAGACGAAGCACTGTGGATTGTGCTGGAAAGAGGAGATGGCACAATCATCCACACTGGTGTAGTCTACAGGTCTCCAACTCAAAATGAGGACATGGAGAGAGACTTGATGACTGATATTGCAAAGGTAGCTATCAAGGGAGAAATAAACATTTGGGTGACTTTAATCTACCAGATGTGGATTGGAGTATTCCTTCTGCAAATCTAGTGGTTAGAGCAACTGTCTAGTTCCTTTTCCCACTGGCACGCCTTGTGATCGTGGACAAGTCACTTTACCCTCCATTTCCTCGGACGAAAAGGCCTGGCAATCTACTTTAGGTGATACATTACCAAGAAAACCCAGAGGCAGTTAGGTTGCCAGGAGTCAGCACTGACTTGGCAACACTAAAAAAAAAATGGAGATAGCGTGTTGAATGTCCAGATGGGAGCCCCATTTGAGTTGCAGTGATCATCACAGTGTGGTTTGAAATAAAAGCCAAGGCAGAGTCCAATTAAAGCAATCTCAAAGTCCTATTCCTAGACTTCAAAACTGTGACTTCAAAAGGAAACCTACATGGTTCACCACTGAAGTGGCTCACAAATAAAAGCAAAAAATACAGCTTTCCCAAAATTCAGAAGATCACACAAAGAGGAACACAGAAAAGAATACAGGATAAAGTTAAAAGAGCCCAAGCGAGATATAAGGAAAGCAAAGGGGGAAGAAAAGATATGAAGCATGGTGAAAAACCTCTTTTCAGGTATATTCAGAAGAAGAGGAAGATCAGAGGTGGAACTGCAAGACTCAAAAATGCCAAGGATAGATTTGTGGAAAGTGACGTTGAAAATGCTAAACAAATACTTCTGTTCTGTATTCACAAAAGAAAATCCTAGAGAAGGACCACGTAAGATTGACAAATATACAAATGGGCATGGAGTAGATACTACATCATTCACAGATGATGTTTTCGAACAACTTGCAAAACTGAAAATGGACAAGGCATTAGGTTCAGATGGGATACATCCCAGGATATTGAAGGAGCTCAGAGTTGTTCTGGCAGGGCCTTTAAAGGATGTTTTTAATTGATCCTTGGAGATGAAAGAGGTTCCGCAGGACTGGAGAAGGGCCGATGTGGTAAAGTGGTAATAGGGAAGAGGTGACAAACTATAGGCCGGTAAGCCTTACCTCTGTAGTGGGAAAAGTAATGGAGGCACTCTTGAAAGATAGAATGGTGGACTTTCTGGAAACCAATGGATTGAATGATTCAAGGCAACATGGTTTTACCAGGGGAAAATCATGCCAAACAAATTTGATTAAGTTCTTTGAATGGGTGACCTGAGAACTAGATCAAGGGCATGTGATGGATGTGATATAGCTAGATTTCAGCAAAGCCTTTGATATTGTTCCTCATAGGAGGCTTATCAATAAACTGATGCATCCCAAGGTGGTGAACTGGATCAGAGATTGGTTGACTGGCAGACGACAAAAGGTAGTGGTAAACGTAACTCACTCAGAAGGAAGGTGCGTAGTGGCATGCCTCAGGGATTGGTCCTAGGACCAATACTGTTTAATGTATTTGTGAGTGATATTGTGGAAGGACTGAATGGAAAAGTATGCCTTTTGGTAGATGACATGAAAATTTCCAACCTAGTGGACACTTCTGATGGAGTAAAGAACACGAGGAAAGATCTAAAAACGCTGGAAGAATGGTCTAATTATCAGCAGTTAAGATTTAATGCAAAGAAGTGCAGAATCATCCACTTGGGATGCAGAAATCCAAAGGAATTGTATGCAATAGGGGGCAAGAAGTTGGTGAGCATGGACCAGGAGAGGGACTTCGGAGTGCTAGTGTCTCAGGATCTCCAGGTGGCAAAAAAATGCAACAAGGTGGTAGCTGGGCTGAATTCAGAGAGGAATTACCAGCAGAAAGGAGGAGGTACTAATGCCCCTGTACAAGTCGTTGGTTAGGCCTCCCTTGGAGTATTGTGTTCAGTTTTGGAGACCATATCTCACAAAGGATATTAAAAAAATGAAACGGTTCAAAAGAAGGTGCCCAAAATGATTTGCAGTCTGCATTAGAAGACGTATGAGAGAAACTTGAAGACCTAAATATGTCTACCCTAGAGGAGAGAAGGGACAAGGGAGATATGATACAGACCTTTAAATACTTAAAGGATATCAAACAATCCTTTTTCAAAGAAGGGGAAGCTCTAAAACTAGAGGGCATATGTTGAAACTTAAAAGCAACATCAGGAAATACTTTTTTACTGAAAGGGTGGTGGATGCTTGGAATGCCCCCCCTGATGGAGGTGGTGGGGGCAAATACAGTGACAGAATTCAAAATGGCAGGGGACTATAGCAAGAGGATGAAATGAAAGTAAACGTAAATATCTTTTATACTTACAACCCTAAACACAGGTATAGAGGGATGATCTGCAAGGAGCTGCAGTTGCAACCACTCTAGCCACCTTACTGGGCAGACTAGATTGGCCATACTGGTCTTTATCTGCCATCATATACTGTACTATGTTACTATGGTTCCCCTTTTCTGTACCTTTTCTTGTTCTTCTACATCTTTTTTGGAATGCAACGACCAGAACTGCACATGAAATTTTTAACTTTGAATTTACTTTTTCTAGCTGCAATTTTGGACCAGTTCAAGGAGTTGTGGCACCCTCAGCCAACTTTTGTTTCTGTGCCTCTATCTTTGAGCCAGTCTTGTTCTATAAGCCATGCAGATAGGAGTAAATTTTCAGCCAGCACGGCCACCGGCTTAAGTTATATGCTAGCACCGGTGTTTAATTAATCCATATTTTCTGCATCGCTATCTGTAGATATTGGCCCTGAAAATACAGAGAGTCTGATGACCAGACTGGCACTACCTTTTTGTTTTAAGTCTGCTATTTGGCAGACCTAAAGTACATCTACAATTTATCTAAATCTGGCTGAATATTGCCACTCTCTGGATAATTTTTAGGCCCTCCCTTGCTCCATATATTCCACATCACTATCTGCAGGTATTGGCCGTGAAAATACAGAGTAATTGAAATGGCCCAATATTATTAGTATATTTTTTGCAGATGCACGGATAGGCTATGCATTTGTTTGCAAACACATAATTGCCTTTGAATATCGGACTAATAGAATATAATTATTCATTCACATGGGACATTCCAAGACCAACCAGTAAAACTCATTCAACAACAACTGAAGAACAGAAGCAGCATGTTTATCTTTGCAGCTCAACATACAAAAGAAAATTAAATTAAAATTTTAGCATCATATCAGTGATGGCAACACAAACTCCCCTGCAAATAAATACTCAGGGCCCGACATTTGAAAGGCATTTACATGGTTTACAGCCCAATAAACTGTGCAAATGCCCTAAATTGGGATATTCAATGGCACTTACATGTAGCGGGCTTTTTGCGGTTAGCATTAGGGCATGTTGGGGGTGTTCTGGGGCGGGGTGGAGGCGGAGACTGCCATTAACTGGGTAGCAGCAATATTGCAGCACTACCTAGTTAGCCTCTGTCACCACCCATGACACGCCCGATGCTAAGCAGTTAGCATTGGGGCATGTAGGGGAGAAGATCGGGGATATTCTGTGGCACTATGTGCTGTGTTAGTGCCGTTGAATATCCTGTTGAGCGGCATTTACACAGTTTGCTGGGCTGTAAACTATGTAAACGCCTTTCGAATATCAGACCCAAAAAATATTAAAATGGCTCAAACACAAACTAAACACAAACCATCATCTAGCAAAGAATAAGGGGCTTGTTTACAAAGCCGCGGTAGCGGTTTGCAGTTGTTATCGGAGCCGCGGCCCCTCCGATAACGATCGCGAACCGCTACCGCGGCTTTGTAAACAAGCCCCTAAGAGTCTACAAATTAGCAATAAATGTGCAGACAGAAAATGAAATAGAAGCCCCCAAAAAACAGACTTTGTGAGCTGTGAAATACTGAAGAGAAATAGAGAAATGCATTTCCTTCTGCACTGAACAAGTTCAAAAGAACTCTCTAAAAACTTGAGAATAAAATTTCTTTTGTACCTTGTTCTCTGATCAGTTTTTTCAGTTGGGTTAGTCCTGGTCTCTCTTTACAATTGCATTTCCTGTTTGATCACTGTCGGCTTCTTCCCTTCCTCTGCACTGAAAATGAAAACCCAAAGACTCCTTGTGCAGGGGCAAGAAGAAGAGCTGAGGTAGAGGGCATAGAAGGATGCCCCAAAGATTGGGAGTATTGCTTATCAAGAGCTACGGATATGAAATGCCGTGGAGAAGCTCAGCTGTGGAGGAAAGGGAAAAGGGGAATTGCATTTAGTTCATGCCTTTCTCAGAAGTTCAAGTTGAGTTACATTCAGGTACAGTAAGTATTTTGCTATCCCTAGAGTGCTTACAATCTTAATGACCAGATATGAGGAATGGCTTCATAGGAGGTGACTGGGGCTCCGCCAGGGGAAGATTGCAACAGCAGCTTGAGTGATGACCAGAGCCCAGCAGAGGAGACCCACTGTACAGGTGACCGGAGTCCTGCTGCCCATGTGAGCCCAGCTTGGAAGACAGTAGCCTCTGGAGTGAAAGAGAGATCCCCGAGGCAGAAAGAGTCTAGCCAAGAAGGAGCCCAAAGTTCAGCAGAGGTGAGAGAGACTTCCTACAGAGCTACAGGGAACCTGAGAGACAGAGAGAGATGCACACAATTAGAGTGAGTGCTAAAGTGCCAAGATCAGCTGGAAATGACAGACGCCGTTGAAGGATTGAATACAGAAGAGCCCTGGACTAGCGAGTGAAAGGTTTAAGAAACTGGTGAAATCCCACTCCTGAGTGTCTGCTGGTGGGGACAGAAAACTGGTACAAAGGATACCACAAGAGTGCCTGCTGTCTGAGATGCCTTGAGCCCATCAAGACTGAAGTACTGTAGCTCTTGTAAAAGAGAAAGTCCTGTGCATGCATGTGTGTGACAAGCAGTGCAAGTTATACTTTCCCCCGTCTTTTAAGTAGGCATTGTGGGCCGCTATTTCCTTTTCGTAGCTACTTCCCCACATCACCAAGACTCTACACAGTCAGACAGAGGAAAGTAAACAGGGACATTGATAACTTGGATTCTTCTGAGGCAATGGAGGGTTAAGTGACTTGCCCAAGGCCACAAGGAGGTCTAGTGGGAACTGAACCCTGGTCTCTTGGTTCTGTTCCCACTATTATTACTACTTATCATTTCTATAGTGCTATTAGGTGTATGCAGCACTGTATATATACATGTAAGAGACAGTCCCTTCTCCATAGAGCTTACAATATATTCAAGATTCAAGAGAGACAAAACAGAGCAAACGGGGACTAGGGTAATTCTTAAAGGAAATTATTAAAACAGGATCTAAAAGCAGCCTCATAGAGGTGGGATTTTAGCCTGGATTTGAACAGGCCTGATATACTGACTCAGGGAGTCTGTTCCAGTCATAAGGCACAGTTAAGCTGGAACAAACAAGTCTGAAATTGGCAGTAGAAGCGAAGGACCTAAATAAAAGTGATTTGCCCAATAAGCAGGGATCCTGAGGAGGGGTGAGGGGTGAAAGGGCAGTGACTTTTTCAGAAGGTTGTGTTCCTGTAACGTCTCTGCTGTAAAGCCACAAAGGCTACAAGCACTTTCCACATTTATCTGTTGACTCGGCCGCTCTGTTCAGCCCTCATTACACATCTGTGGCTAGGCATGAGTGTACTTTGTGTGCCGTTTGCACAATGTGTCATCAGTGATCTCAAGGTGAGCGGGATTTCTTGATCTGTCACAATACCAGGCCCTTGAGAAAGAGGGAGATGAGGAAACAATGACGTGTTTCATGCTACACACCACATGGAAGTCTGAAAGACGGGCAAGGAGGCACCAACTGACCTGCCAACGCCACTTCCCCATGGCTGAAAAAGGGTAAAATATTGCAAGAGAACTAGAAATTGTGCAAACCCTGCTGTTTAGCAGATGGCGTCAGGGTACTAGGGACAAGCTGATGCAGTTTCTGCTTTTCTTAGGGACTTTGGAACTGCAAGTTCATGTATATAATTGTGGGAGGGGTGGGGTGGGGGAGTTTAAAACCAGAACCAGATCAGCCTGTCCCTGTTAGCTTGAAACATTCCAGTCTCTCTGCATCAATATTCATAACTACTTATGTGGTTAGCAGGACCGTAGCAAAATAAAGAAATGCACGCTGTGTGACCAACGGATCTTGTGCCTCCCCCCTCCACCCAGCCACATTCAGTAACTCACTCTTTTTGAGCTTTCTGGAAGCCCAGTGATGACATCAGCACCCCCTTTTCTGCTCATGCCCTGCGCAGCCGAACCGCTGGCACAGTCTTTGGCGCTGGTGGTTAGTACCCAATGTTAAATGCCTACGTGTTTTGGGTTAAAGATTTGAGCCTGCCACGTGGATAACTTATGGCCAAACAAAATGCTGTTTAATCTAAACTTATCCATTTAAGAGGAGGGGCCAGAGGCATTCCAGGGATGGGGCCAAAACTTACCTGGATAGCAGTGATAGTCTGCTACTATCCGGATATATGTATCCATTGTGGGAGGTGCGGCCGCACAAATAGCAGTTCTAACTGCAAGCACATGTTATCCATTGAAGTTCAGGACTGCATATCCATTGGTCCTACCTAAATAGCTAAGACCTCTCAATGTGGGCATAATGATAAGTGGATAATTCATCAAGCAGAGGTCTGGTGCCTAGATATCAGTCCCCAAAAATGTAAACACTAAGAGGCACATTCCAACATGTGCATCCAGGCCCCTGTGCACCCGGTTAGAATCGGGATGCACAGAAGTAGACCCGATTCCACAGGGGCTATATGTGTCCCGCGGGATCAAAATCGAGTCTAGGGTATGTACGTGCAGGCCAGGACACGATTCCGATCGACCTGCACGTACAGAGCCATGCCCGGCTTACTCAGTCAAGCTCCTGAATGGAACCGCGGTGCCATGGTGTCCCATTGCCATGGCACCGTGGTTCCATTCAGGAGCCATGATCCCCAGCCGCCAACCTTTCCTTCCTTTCCCCGCAGCCCGACTCCTGATCTGGCCTTCCATAGCCAGGGCCGGGCTGCGGAGAACCCCCTTCATCCCCTCATCTTCCTTGCGCTGCCCAGGCCTGCCATCCCCCGACATCCAGGGGGACTTGGACTAAGTCCCCTGTCTAGTCTGCTGTCCTGGACGTACAGGCACGACTTTGGACCGCCTACTGCCCACCCTAACTCTGCCTCTGCAATGCACCCTCCCACCCCCATCTAAGCCTCCCTGTACAAGCTCTTTGTTTGTACGGGGAGGCTTTTGACAGGGCCGGCAGGGGGGTGAATAAAGGGAATGGATGCCCCAATGGAATGTCCATCCCCGCTGTTCGTGAGACAGAATAGACCCCTAAAATATATAGATACAATAAAATTAATATAACAATAATTTAAACTACTTAAACTAATTTTCAAAAAAATTGTTAGCATTTCAAATTTTAGGCCACAAAATAAAATATTTGAATTTAAAATTACCTTTTTTGGCCTTTCTCATTGTACAAGCCCTGTTACTTGTCTTAGCACCACAAGGAGCAGTGGAATATTGCAAGGTAGCTTGGGCCTGAGAATTTTCCAGTACTAGCATCCTGGTTAACTCCACCAGCACAACCCTTGCTCTCGGGCGTGTGATTGAGTCAGTGCTGAGTCCTGGGTTTTCTTGGCAAGGTGTGACTGGAAATAGATTTCCAGACCTTTCTCCTGAGGCAATGGAGGGTCTAAGATCACAAGGACTGCCAGTTGGAATCAAGCCCTGGTTGCTTAGGAATCAGGCCACTGCTCTAGCCACTAAGCTACTCCTCTCCCCCCTAAAGGGGTGAAGAAGAAATCAGGAGAGGAGCCTTGGATACTGACGGATAGGGCCACTTTAACCATTTATGGGATCTGGGAAGACTTGTGGATGGGATGACTTTAATCTTTTCCAGATTACGTCTTGGGAAGTGATTCAGTGTTTACTGGAAGTATGATATGGGGGAAGAGCAATCTAAAAATGTCAAAAATGGTTGTATCTCCAAAAGTTTAATGCGACAGAGCAAAAAAATGTAAACAGTCAGGAGAAACACCACAAACCGATGAGCACTTCACTTACCCCGAGGATGGCACAGAACTTCAGGGTAAACTTGCAGATAAGCATTATGCAAATACATCCTGGAGACAAAGAAATTCCCCAGTAGCAAGTGGAGAGTAGAACGAGGATATCTGCCTTTACTATGCACCAGGAAAAATAAAATTTCAAATGTTGATGCCACATTGGTAACAGCAACCCAAACTCTCTCCATTACCAGGCACACTGGGCTCCTGGGTCACAACTGAAAAGGTAACTCTCATCTGCTTCTCCTTTCAGACTTGATAATAAACACTTTAGCTTATCAGGACTGGAAGTAGGTACCTCTCACAGCCTCCTGTTCTACTTGGATCTGGAAAACAGGATGGGTTCTTCCCTCTTGACTCCTTGTCCAGCAGCTGGCACCACTGGGCACAAGCAGACCAGAACTGCTGCCTATCCAGAGGCTCCACTTCAGGAGATGTGAGATGCCACTTCTGGCCTCCCATTCCCTTAACTCTGTGGGGCTCAGTGGAGAAACACAGTAAGGGAAAATAAGGCCCTTATTTTACAAGTGGTCTGGATGTGTAGGGTGGGCAGCCCTTTCTCCGCCGCACTGATCGAGGATCCCTGCAGGGAGAAGGCAGGTAAACTCCTCCCCGCTCCCCACCAGCAGCCCAATCAGCCCGGCGAGTCTCCAACTTTAAAAGGTAGTGCGCCAAGGTGCACCCATGCCTGATGGGCATGCGCCTGAGGTCCTCACCAGAGGGCCCTTTGGTGTGGCGTTAGGCAGGGACCAAGACACTAGAACAAAGAAGGGACCACACAATCGACTAGTGAACATTAACCAACAAGACACCATCTAGAAAGACACCTACTTTCAGCTGCCAGCAGTAGACATGACAGAGCAACCTCCCATGCCAAAAGCTCCACCTTTCCAAAGAATCTCTGCGACAGTTCTTCCCAGAAACCAACTGTTACCACAGCGATCCTCAGCCAATGCCGGTAAGCCACCACCTCTAGAAAGCCTTCTCTAAACTAAATACCATACTATTCACATGGAAGCAATACACAGAAGACTATCCACCTTCATCATGCAAGTTGTCCTCCTCCTCCTCCTCCTAATATTCACCACCCTTGCTGACTCTGCAAACTCAGTCTACAGAAACACAATTCCCAGATTTCAAACTTACAATTACCCTTATAGGGGATCTCTGTCCCAACTGCTCTACACACAATGCCATACAAGTCTCTGTAGGTTGAAAAGAATTCCAACAACTACGCACAATACAGACCAGGTGAAGTACAGTACACTACACCTCACAAGATGTGCCCTCATTAATCCCCGTTCAGCCCGAAACAAAATCCAGACACTAACTGACTTCCTCAGTGAAAAGCACCTTAACATCCTCTGCATAACAGAAATTTGGTTCACAGACTCAAACACAGTCCTCTTAAACCAGCTTTGCCCCTTCATACTCAATACTAACCTCAAACAGAATGCACAGCAGGGGCGGAGGGGTATGCATCATCTCTAAAGAGAACCTTAAGCTCAAAATTATTGACACCAACTCCACTACATAAATTGATACCTTAATAGTGGCTAATAGCTCCATACACTCTGCTTAGTATACAGAGCACCCCACAGCAATGCATCTGAACTCTCGACTCTTCTGGAAACTGCCTATTCCACCCCAACCAACCACAAACCTCTTATACTATTTGGAGACCTCAATCTAGCCTCCATCTCCTACGCACAAGCAAATGCATTCCTAGATGCAGTGGAAGCCCTCGGCTACACCCAGATCCTAATCAGTCCAACACACACAAAGAGCAACATCCCAGACCTCATATTTTTGCCTTCAAAAAAACTCTCCCCTTCTACTGCACCAGCCACCTACCATAATCTTCCCAGTAACATGGTTGGACCATGCAGTCATCCTTTTCCAAATTCACCTCACCTTGCACCAAGCTACTCAAGTTTCTGCACCCCACACCATCTGGAGATTCAAGAACTTCACCAAGGAAAAGTTCATCGAATCAGCCATCCTCCAACTTGATACTGTAGCAGACTTGACACCCTAATTCAAGGCTGGAACACAAACCTATCAAAAGCTGCTCTCGCCCATCCAAATAGATATATAGAGAAGCCCAGGATGAGGGCCCCATGGTTCTCAGTCCCCCTGCAGAAGCAAAAAAGTGAATTAAAATGACTAGAATGCAAATGGAAAAGCTCTAGAGATCCATTTCTCCACGCAACCTATCTAGAACTATTCAAACTTTACAATGAGGAAACAAACAGAAAAAGGAACACCATACCAATCTAAGCAAAAATGCAATAAATAAACCACTTCGCCATAGCGAAAGCACTCCTAAAAACACCCAAAGGAAGACCAGAAGCAGACATTTGTCCTCATAAGTTTACCACTTACTTAATTTCCAAGCAACTATCCACACCTCCACTGATCCACCCAACAGAAGCTGACCACTCTGACACACCTCAGAAGCAGTGGTCAAATTTGGACGTCCCATCAGTCCGTAACTTGGAAGATACAATCCAGGTCCTCAATACAACAACCTCCACACTAGACCCATGTCCGGTATCATGGGTAAAAATCACCCGCCCTCAACTCAGCACCTGTCTAATGAAGAGTATCCACATTTCCTTGTCCCTAGGGCAAGTTCCCACCTCTCTGAAACAAATCTGTTCTCTCATAAAAAACGCCAAGTTTGACCCAACATGCCGTCTTATAGACCGATATCCAGCATCCTGTTTGTCGCAAAGATCCTTGAAAAGATAGTATTCACAGAACTTCAAGACCACCTCACAGAAAATGCCCCACTCGACCCACATCAGAATGGATTCAGATAGCACCATGGGGTTGAAATCCTTATTACCTCCCTGCTAAACACCTTCATAACAGGATTACAAAAGCAGAAAAATGATTTCCTTCTCCTATTCCTAGACATTGCCTCTTCCTTTGAATCCATCCCTCACAACCTGCAACTTCAAAGGCTCTCTGAAATCAGACTCCAAGGAATCACTTTTGTCTGGTTCCAATCTTACCTAGAATCTCCAAAGCAGCAAATCAGAATCAACAGAAAGACTTCAACCCCATTCACCCAACAGGAGTTCCCCAGGGCTCAAGTCTTTCAGACCTCCTCTTTAATATCTTTATACAGCCGGTTTGCCAGATCTTCAAATAACCACAACATTCATTATCAAATTTATGCAGACGGTATAATGATCTTTACACTCATTAACCTCCCCTCTCCTGATCTCACCAGCCTCCAAAACTGTTTCAAAGATGCAAGGGAATGGCTCACCCGACACAATTTACGCATCAACAATGAGAAGACAGAAGCCTTATACGTAACCACCAACCCAACCTTCTGCCCCACAGCAATATTGCGACTAGACGACACAAAATCAGAGTCAAATCTGAGATCAAATACCTTGGCATAACACTCGACCAGCAGCTAACTTTCGAAGCACATATAAAGAGAGCAACATCCACTATCTACCAAAAACTAAAAACCCTGAAGAACCTTTGATCCCTTCTTTCTACAGACCTATTTCACGCTATCTGCCAGCTCTAGTTACACCTCTCCTGAATTACTGCAGCATCATCTATGAAGGCCTCCCCAAGCACACCCTCCACAGATTGCAGTTGGCCCAGAACATGGCTGCATGGATAATCACCGGAGCCCCCTGTCGAGACCACATCACCCCATTGCTTATACAGCTTCACTGGCTTCCCATGACTGCCAGAATTAAATTCAAAGCCCTCACCATAACATTTAAAATCTTACACAGCAAATCTGAAAACTGCCTTCTGCCTCTCACTGCCAAATCCAAGACTGAGCGATCCAGAAGAACCTCCCACTACCGTACCAAGCCCTGTGCAAGCGGTGCAGCCACACAGGGCGCAAAGACTTAGGGGGCGCATTTCAGCTGCCTGTTGTTGCCCTGCCATCGCCACTTTTTGTTTTCTCAGTGGCAGCAGGGCAACAGCAGGCAGCTGAAATGCGACCCCTAAGCCTTTGCATGGGTCTCTCCCTCCTCCGACGCATGTCAGAGCAGGGAGGGATCAGATCTGCTGCTGCCGGTGAATTGCATATTGGGCTTCCCCCCCCCCCCAACCCCATACCTCCATGCAGCCGCAGCCTGCTCTTGCCCTGCTGCCAGCGCCACCATGGAGAAAACAGGGGGCAGCAGCAGCAGCAGGGCAAGAGCAGGCAGCAGCTGGACGGAGGTATGGGGAGGAGGGGGGGTGCGCAGCTGATGGGCAAGTTGCACAAGGCGCAATTCTGGCTCGGTACGGCCCTTGAACATCCACCCTTAACCTCCTACCTAGAAGATCGGGAGCAAGCAGTCCAACTACAACCAAGCCTTTTCATTATTTGCCCCTACTTTTCTCCCTTCCGCCAGCACTAAGAGAAATTACAGACATCGGAATTCAGAAAGAAACTTAAAACCTCTCTCTTTCTGAATCAATACAGCAGAGATATGTACTCAGAAACCTAGCCACCTGAAAATGCACTCTAAGGACACAATGGACAAATACTCCATTTATCTGTACTTAAGTTAACCAACATAACCAGCAGAACCATAAGTGTAAATAATTGATATTGAACTGTTAAACTATGTTGTACTATATACTGTTCCTGTTTCTTGTCAAACAGTGAGTCCCTGTTACATATTTGTTAATTGTGAACCGCTTTGAATTATAGAAAAGCGGTAGAGAAATAAGTTTATATAAATAAATAAATGTAGACAGCAACATTTACATGTGTAGATTGTATACACATGTAAATGATGTTATAAAACCTATCTTTGCATGTGTAGATACCAGGGATATATGGTTTTCTAGTGGACGTATTATCTCAGTACCAGCAGCATAAACTCTCTCAGTACCAAGCATAATATGATATATACAAAACTCTACAAAAAGTAACTCAGGACCTACAGCAAATCGACCATTACAGTTCTGACTTCCAAAATTCACACAAGGGCCCTTCCTAGGAAAAGGCAGCACTGTAAATATTACATTGGACCTTAGAATATCAATGCACTTACTGCTGGGAAAACTGAACAAGCCACATTACTAGTCTGCAGAATGCCCGACCCGACCTCGGTCACACACAGAGATCACAGACTCTCACCAAGTAGAGAATAAGTGACCACAAACTGAAAAAGACATATACAGGAGAAAATTAAATTGACATCCCAAGAAGTCAGACTCTACATGCAGTGCAACACCAGAGAAATAGAAAGAGAGGCATTTCCTCTGTACTGTGCAAACTATAGACTGCAAATATCAAGGCTTCTGTTGTGGGAGGGGATGCAAATAGGCAACGGCCTCAGGCCCCCAAGCCAGAGAGGACCCAAGCCTGCCTGCAGCTGAAGAAGAGAAAAGCTGCTAGTGAGCTTTGGGGTCTCTTCCCAAATTTCTGCTCTATCTAACCCCAGCCATGACACATATACATTCCAAGAACTGACATATTCCAATCACGAAGCAGAAAACAAGAATATGTTTATGTTTATTGGTAGTTCATTTCCCACTTTTCATATACAGGCAAAGTGGCTTACAATAGTTAAAATAACAATTATTGAGAAAGGAACGGCAAGTAATAGCAAAAAAGGGGCCAGCAAAACCATCAGGCAAAGTAGGCGGTCGCCTAGAATGCCAATGATCAGAGGATGGCCCATTGCTGCTGCTGCCGCCACCACCCCTCTCCTGGACCTACAGCAGCGGCAGTACTTCTAAACAGTGATGCAGCACTTAGCATAACCTCCGTCGCGATGCCACTGTTTCTACTTCCACCCCTCTGATAAAATGTCCTGGAAGATCAGAACTTAGAACTGCTGGCCCGCGAGTCTGTGAATGTCCTTGCTGTGCTGGCATTGTAAAAGAAAAAGAAGAGTAGTGGGGAGCAGAGGGATAAGCTCTGAATCACTTTAGCTGGCAGGATCTGGGAATTCCTACCAACTCTTGAGGCTGGAGGAAATGCTACTGGGTGGGGGACTCAGCTGGAAGTGAGGCCCTCCCATGCCTATGCTCCTGCTGCAGGCACAAGAGCCTGAAAGGGAAGAAGCCACCAAAAGCAGCCCTTATCTGGGGTGCTATTTTGTACAGTGATGATTCTGTTTCCCTGTACCACATTGATTCATATTAAGTATGGAATCAGTGAGTGAACCAATCAATCAGATTGTAGTCCCTATCAGAAATTTCTCACACATTCAAAATAAGGCTGCCACTCCGGGACTTCAGAAATTGAAAACTATCAAAATCATAGTATGTTTATGTTTATATTTATTACATTTGATATACCGCTCAGGCCAAAGCATCAGAGCGGTTTACAATATTACATACAAAAATACTGAAAATATGAAAAGAACGCCATTAATAAAATAGGACAGAGTAAGAGATACAGTGACAGTCAAAGAAATAGAAAAGACAAGAGGAAAGGCTCATTATAACATACAGAGAGACAGAATATCATACCATCACAGCTCAGTCCTTCCAAACAGACTTGACCATAAACTTATCTCATCACAATTCAAGCCAGGCAGGAATATATTTGGCACAGCTCTCACTCACAGCCTACGACGCCGACATCATCATCCCTCCACTGACCCGATCGCCACGGCAATCAAACCACATATAGTAACAGTGATTTACGAGGGAGTATGCAGGGTTTTTTTAGTTGCGTTTTGTTGTTGGCATTTTTTTGCTTAGTTTCATTTCATTGTTCTTTAGTGCATGCTAATAGCTGTTCTTGTTAAGTGCTGTCGAGTCATTGTTGGCTCACGGCGACCTTCTGGATAGTTGTCCTAAACTGTGTTCACTCTTCAGTCAGGTAGCTAATTGTTGACAGATTGGCATCTATAGCTGCTGTTATTGTATAAATCCATTGCATTGCTGACCTTCCCCTTTTATGTTGGCCTTCAACCTTGCCAAGAATGATGCCTTTATACAGTGATCTCTCTCTTCGCATGATGTGTCCAAAGTAAGTCTCGTCGTTTCAAGCTTCTAAAGAAATTTTAGGTTTGATTTCCTCTAGTATTGACTGATTAGCTCATTTAGTCCACGTGCGACTAAATGAGCATAAGAGTCAGATTAATACTAAATCAGAGACTGCCCCTTTAGTAGCACATTGGATTCAACATCAGCACTCATTTTCAGACATTCACTGGCATGTCCTTGAACAATTACCACCCTGCCAAATACGTGGTAGATATGTAAAACAGCTGGTAATTCGTGAACATACCTGGATGTATCATTTGGGGCCTATTGAGCCACAAGGTTTGAATCAGGCGGTTGAATGTTTTTTTTTACTCTGATAGGCTGTCCAGAGCACGAGACCACCTGTTTTGCCATATATCTTCATTGAGTGATTTTTAGTAGTTTATAGAGCATCCTTGAACTCAGATCCATAGGGAATGCGCTACGAGCCTTCTGTCCCTGGATCCATGGTTGTACAAACGGACAACCAGGTGGCAATGTTCTACATCAGGCATGTCCAAAAGGTAGATTGCGATCTACCTGCAGATCGCGGAGGGGTCAGAGGTAGATCGCCATCCCCACTTGGCTCCATCTCTCCAGCAGCTCGCCCCGTCGCTAGGAGAGAGCTCGTGCCGGCAGGTGGTCTGCCGAGGGCTTGCCGCCGCTGCTGATCCTTTGCCTGTCTTTTCTCCCTGCCTGCGGGAATCTTGCCTGCGGGTATATTGGTGGCGTTTGTTGTTTTTGTGCCAATAGTTTGTGGGGACCCACAAACCCAGGGGACCGCCGCCCACGCCCCGACGGCACAGGCCCGACGTCATACCTGGTCTCCTGCCTCTCAGAATCACCCATTCCTGCCCCCGCCCCAACACCCCTTAGAAGTGTGTTATATACCAGGCGATATCCATTCGCCCGGGCTTTACCTGAATACACTTACCGTATTAGTTGTGTCGTGTGCTGGTTGTTGGTCACTTTATAGTTCGCTTTTCATTAAACGTTTTCAGGCAGACACAACAAAGTGTCAAGAATTTGGTGATTTTGGCAGGCTTTTCCAATTTTGTTCTAACTGGCCTATGCCTTGCCTTCGAATTGATTCAAACCACTGTGACTTTTGCTTGCCTCTGCAATTTTATTTTGCCTAGCCTTTGTGTTGATTCTACACTGCAGTTTTATTTCGCCTTGCCTTTGCGTTGATTCTACACTGTGTGCAGGATTTATTAAATCGCGTGTGGTGGGATTTGAACTTGTTTGGCGGTATTTGATTTTATCTGGTTTGCTGGACAGGTGTTTGAGTTTTTTTGATGATTGGTGGTATTTGATTATATTGGTGCCAGTATGATGAATTCTTATTTTTACTTTTAGAACTGCATGCGTGCAGTCCTTGTATTGCACATCATCCAGAGGTCTTCAGTTCCTGTTGATCTTTAATACTTTGGGACAGTGACAGATTTGGACCAGATTCAGCCAGTGTTTATACTAACTTAGCAGATTTGGCCTTCTTACATCCAGCCACCCCAGTATAACGAAGATGAGTGTTCCAAAGAAGAACAAAACCTACCACTTTCATAATGAATGGGAAATGGACTACTTCTTCATCATGGTGAAAGACAAGTGTTGTTGTCTAATTTATAACGCCCCAGTATCCTTGCCCAAAAAGGGTAACCTGGAACGTAATTATAAGGCTCTGCATAGCAATAAGTTTGATGCTGATTTTCCACCCAAAAGTGAAATTCGTAAACTCAAGCTCAAAGAACTTAAATCAAAATTGTCTACTCAGCAACAGTTGATGGCGAAGCCAAGGTCACATTCGGTCAATGCAACCATAGCATCCTTCAAGGTCAGCAACCTGATTACAAAGAAATGCAAACCTTTCACTGAAGGGGAATTTTTTGCTGACAATCTTTTTGAAGGATTTAAAAATAAGAAAGAGATCATAGCTGCTATTCAAGATGTACAATTGTCAAGAAACAATTCGTGCGGCGAATAGAAAAGATGTGTGGAGACACAACTGAACAACTGTTGGAGGATGTTTCAAATTGTGTTGCTTTCTCACTCCAAATGGATGAATCTACAGACATAAGAGACATAGCCCAGTTACTAGTCTTTATCCGGATGGTTTTTAAAGACTTCAGTGTTAAAGAAGAACTACTTGGAATGATTTCTTTTAAAGGGAGAACTACCGGTCAGGAAATATTCAGTTCTTTCCATTCTTTTGTGACAAAGTGTAATCTTCCGTTGCATAGACTTGTTTCTATCACTCCTGATGGAGCAAGAGCAATGACAGGTGAGGTTAACGGTTTCATAGCCCTCTGTAGACAGTATGACAACTTCCCAGATTTCCTTTCTTACCACTGCATCATTCACCGGCAATTTTGGCAAGCAAGAGACTCAATACAAAGACTGTCATGGACATCACTTTCAAAATTGTAAATTCAGTTCGTGGAAGATCACTTCAAAGATGGCTTTTCAATCTTACTCTTGATGAAGGGGCAGCAGAAATCATTTTGCACACAGATGTAAGGTGGCTAAGTAGGCACAAATTTCTGCAAAGATTTCATGATTTGCTGAATGAAATAAGAAGTGTTTTGAAGGAGAGGGGAGATGACCAAGCAGAGTTGGAAGATGAGGAGTGGTTATGTGATCAGGCATTTCTCGCTGACTTTACAGGCTAAATAAGTGATATGAACCTTGAACTACAAGGTAAAAACAAATGCATTGGCGTGATGATGGAGTACAGTTTCATCCTACAAGAGAAAATTTGAGCTAACGATGACTGACCTTGCAAACAACACTTTTGATCATTTTCCTAATACGCAGGACCATCTGGGACAATATCCAAATTTTGTTTTTCAGAACAAGAAGTATGTGACAGAAATCTGTTCTGTTATCCAGGAATTCTAAAATAGATTCTGTGACTTCCAAAAAATTGGAACAGTTGTGGAGTACTTGTCAGACCCATTCAAAGTAGATGTGGACATTAAAGAAACTGCAGCTGCTATCAGTAAAAATTACTCATTGAACAAGCCATCTCTTGAAAACAAAATATTAACCCTTAAAAATGACATTTTTCTCAAGACCCGTGCTGAGCAAGAATCATTTTGGAAGCTAGTGCCTGGAGACAAATTTCCCAAACTTCAGAAGATGCAATGAAGCTGTACATTCCTGTTTCGGTTCAACTTATTTGGGTGAATCTGCGTTTTCCCATCTGAAAATGACAAAGAGTACACAACGTTCCAACATGACAGATGAACATCTCCAGGATTCCCTGAGACTGGCCCTCACGCAATTTTCACCCAACTTCAAAAAGCTGGTGGATGAAATGCAGGCTCAGACGTCTCACTAATGAGCAAGATCGAAATATTAAAGATTGTGCAAGATCAGCCTGGATCAATACTTGACCTAAATTTAACACAAATTACTCAATAAAAGTTAAAGAAAGTTATTAAGACAGTTAAAAAAGTTATTTCTCAAAACTTTAGGAAAAAATGTACTTTCCATTTCCCTCGCAGTTCTTACTGGATCTTTGTCTCTCTGTTTTGTTTTTGCTTAATTTGCTTAACAGCTGATCACATCCAACTAAATGACAGAAGGTTCATTAAAAATGGGGGGGAGGGGAATCCTCCAACTTTATTGGGTTAAATTTTAATTTGAAACTAATTTGAAACTTAATTTTCATGATGGTAGATCACCGGCATTTTTGGCTGGAAAAAGTAGATCACGACCTGTTTGAAGTTGGACATGCCTGTTCTACATCAATAGACAGGGGGCACAGGCTCCTGAGCACTGTGCTGGGAGGCCTATGTCATCTGGACCGCAGCCATCTCCCTTCGGTCCCACCTGCAAGTGACATAACTGCCAGTGGATTACAACACCCTGGCGGACTCCGTTAGGTGACAACTCGCCCCATATGATCGGTCGCTCAAATACTCCGTCACATCCAGCCTTTTCCAGTGGTGGGGAACCCTGGTGATCAACCTCTTTGCCTGCAAGGAGAATGCAAAATGCAAAGAATTCTGCTCCAGACGCCCCTCCACCCGCAGGGTGGCCGCGGACGCATTTTTCATCAACTGGGGCCCCCAGCTCTGCTACGCCTACTCACCTACCCCCTTCATCTCTAGATCACTCCAGAAGATCACACACAATGGAGCGAAAGTCATCTTCATCGCGTCCTTTTGGCTGAGACAGCCCTGGTTCCTGTACCTCCAGCAACTATCCAACCAGCAACACTGGCTACCAACCTTCCCAGTCCTCATCTCACAGGTCAAGGGCCAGACACTCCACCCAATCTGCAAACCCTAGCACTGACTGTGTGGATGCTGAACGGTTATCCTTGAGATCCTTCCATCTCTCACAAGATGTCATGGAGGTCCACCTGGCGGCCAGACGCCCAGCCATGCAGAGGTCCTATGCAGAAAAATAGGAAAGGTTCCACTCGGGGTGTGACAGAGAAAGGCTGAACTCATTCGACTGCCCCATACCAGCGCTGCTACAGTACCTGCTCATGCTCTCACGCACCGGCCTAAAGCCCTCATCCATCAGGACACACCTGAGCACCATAGCTGCATACCATAACAGGGTGGAGGAAAATCCATATCTGTCCAACTTCTAATCTCACAATTCATGAGAGGCCCCGGGGTGGGATTTACACATTGTCCTGAATCAACTCATGGAGCCCCCTTTCGAGCCACTGGAACAGGTGCCCCTAAATTTTCTCACGTGGAAGACCCTCTTCCTTGTGGCAATCATCTCTGCATACTGCATTAGCAAACTACAGGCCCTAGTCATTTACCCCCATACACCCAGATACACCATGACTAGGCCACCTTCAGGACTCACCCGAAGTTCCTTCCCAAGTTTGTCTCACCATTCCACATCAAACAATCCTCCCCAGCTTCTACCGTGAACCACATGCATCACAGGAGACGCGCTGCCTGCATACTCTGGACTGCACCCGCGCCCGTGGACCTACATCAACAGGACCACACTCACAAGGAAGGCATCAAAACTCTTCCTCGCCTATGACCCGAACAGGATGGACCACCAGGTGACAAAACGTACCATGTCCAGATGGCTGGCAGACTACATCTCCTATTGCTACATTCGGGCCAACCTGTGCCTTGATGGGAGGACCCACGCCCATCAACTACAGGCAATGGCAACCGCGCTGGCTCATTTGTACATGGCAACACCCACAGACATCTGAAACGCAGCCACCTGGGCATCTATCCACACTTTCACAAAGCACTACTCTGCCTTGACAGCACCATGGACACGGACGCAGCACACTTCGGCAGGGCGGTTCTGCAGGTGGCCACAACTACACACGCCCACGACTGAATGCACGAACACAAGAACTTGGACACACACAAGAGCTAGTTCCCTTTTTTTCCTTTTGGAATTGTTACACTGTTTGTTTGATACACTCTTTGCATTATTGTTTTGCACTGTTGTTGCACTTGTTTTGCACAATTGCATGACTGCACAATTGCTGCAGCTTCCTCGATATCTCCATTGCTGCCTTCAGTGGCCCACACAATAAAGCTGTTTTCTTTTGGTAAACTCTGCGATCTTTGTCTAGCCTCATCCTACCACAGCACACACACAGGGGTGTGGAAATGGAAAAAGGGGCCTGCAGAAGGCAACACACCTAGCTCGGGAGTCATCTAGGCATGGCTGATTCAGACTGCTTGTCCATGGAGAAAGTAAGGTTACTCACCGTAATGAACAGCAGGACGAGTCAGCCATGTCATCCCGCCCATCGTCCCCTTTGGATGAGCCTCCAGGCTAGGGAAACACTGAGGAAGGGAGGGGAGGGGACAGGCTCAGAGGAAGTGTAAAAAAAAGAAAAGATTCCTCTGAGCTTAGGGAGAGCTAATCCAGTCCATGTGGAAGGAGGAGTAGCCTAGTGGTTAGAGCAACTGCCTAGTACCCAGAAGATCAACAGTTTGATTCTTACTGGCACTCCTTGTGATCTTGGGTAGGTCACTTTACTCTCCATTGCCTTGGAAGAAAAGGCCTGGCAATCTACTTCATTGCCAAGAAAACCCAGAGGTAGCTGCTCACTGCCAGGACTTTAAAAAAAAAAAGAGCATTCAGCCAGCCGGAGTTTGACTCTTATGTTCAGTAGATTTTCTAGTGACTTTTTTACAGAATGATAGGTTCCCCTGATGCAGATAAGTAACAATATGTCTCATCAAAACACAATATTGTTTGGGGCTTTGAGTTATGTGTTTTTTTTCAAGGGAGGAATGACTCAGTGACTCCATCTGGACAGGTTACATCAGGCTGGAGGGCCAGGGGCTCAATTCCCACTTAGGGACAAGTAACCTCAGGCTGGAGGGACTGAGGTCTCTAGTCCCCCACTTAACCCTTCATTGCCTCAGGTATGCTTAGATTGTGAGACGTGTTCGGGCACCCTAGGGAGCAGGTTCAATTCCCACATGTTCCTTCCCTTTAGCTATGGAAGGACAGACAGATAGGCCATGTGGTCTTTTTCTGTCGTCATTTTTCTATGTTTCTATGTGAGCCCTTTAGGGACAAGGGACTAAAAAGTGCCTGTTAGAATATATCTGTAAACCACCCAGATATACATAGTAATAATATACATATTAATAATAGATAGATATACATATTAATAATATACATAGATATGTATATCTACGTATATTAATATGTATATTAATTAGCACCCTCTTACCTCACATCCCTTTTCCACAACCAAGACACCAGATCCAGAAGAAAATCCAATCTGAACACTCTCTCAGTTCCACCATCCTTTCGTAAGACGAAACAAGCAACAGAGCCTTCACTTATGTTGCCCCCACCCAATGGAATACCCTCCCTAATACCTTAAGAGAAATCAAAGATCTCCAAACCTTCCATAAAGAATTAAAAACATTACTATTCACCAAACATTACAATAATCAAAATCCTAATACCTCCCCTCCATACAGCATTCTATCCCTACCACCCCCAATCTATCCCCCTCTCCCCCCTCCTACGTTTGAACTCAATACTTCTACTAATGTTCATTCTACTGTATACATTATGTTGAAATTAAATGTTATCATCATTTTGCATGCTCAAAGATGTAACAAATTGAGATTCTTTTCTGGATCTCAACAGTCCCCTGTGGGGGAAAAACAGTAGATGAACAGACTGGCTCAAGAGAGGCAACTTTAGGCAAAAAAGGACAGAACTAGCCAAAAAGAAACAACTCCTGTGAAATCACCAAGTATGAATTGCAACAACAGGACCTGCAACTTGTAGATGAGGAACGCATCATTTACTCTCATTACTACCCTTAATGATGTTCAAATGTATTTTAGTTGTATTGTAAATAGTTTGTTAAAACCCAACTTTTGTTCAATGTATCTTGTTGAGTTTCAATGTAAACCACCCTTGATCTCTGGAAGGGGCGGTATAGAAAAACATTACAAATAAATAAATAAAGGGCAGTATATCAAGTGCATAAAGCATATATGTCTCTGTTTTTTACACTATAGATATTTTTTGTGCACGATTCAATACTAGATAATTTTGATGACTTTAGAAACAGCTGTTTTTTATACAAAAACATTAGAAAATGTGGACCCTAGAAGCTATTATACTAGAAAGTCGAGTCTGACCCAGTTATGCTCATTTGTGATTTGAGATCCTTATAAAATTATATTAGCGAGTTTGTGCTTACAGTATTGATCCACTTGAACTCGTAAAAGTATTAATTTTTTGAATGTGGGACTTTTTGTTTTGTATTATGATTTTTTTTCTTCAGGTATACACAGCATTCTTTGCCTGCACCATAATTCAAAGGCATCAATTTTCTTCCTGTCTTTCTTCTTCACTGTCCAACTTTTGCATCCATACAGTGATAATGAAAATACCATGGGTTGGACAAATCAAACCCATGGTATGTCTCTGCACTTAAAAATCTTGTCTAGGTCCTTCATAGCCATTCTGCCAAGAGCAATGCATCATCGGATTTCTTGACTGCTTCTCATTTTCTTTATTGATTATTGATCCAAGCAGGTTAAAGTTGTTTACTATTTCTATTTCTTATAAGAACATAAGATATGCCATACTGGGTCAGACCAAGGTCCATCAAGCCCAGTATCCTGTTTCCAACAGTGGCCAATCTAGGTCATACGTACCTAGCAGTTTCCCCAACTGCTAGGTACGTACGTTCTTCTCCATTAAGGATGAAATGATTGATTTTGCCAGTTGTCAGGATCTTTGTCTTCCTCGCGTTAAGATGCAGGCCCATTTTAAGATTATGTTTCTCGATCTTGATAAGATGTTTCCAGTCATCTTTACTTTCAGCCAGTAACGTGATATCATCAGCATAACGAAGGCTATTGATGAGTCTTCCTGCAATCTTCATACCTCGGTTCTCTTCATACAGTCCAGCTTCTCTGATGATTTGTTCTGCATATTGTCAGGGTCTCTTCGGCACCCATGGGGTATGGAATCCTGAAGAAGGTCAGATGCTCCCAGATACAACATAACACCATTCTCCAAGTCCAAACAAAACAACATAAAAAAAGCACAAACAGCCTAAACTTAGTCCGTTGAGTTAGCTGTGCAGTACTCCTTTGTTTTTAAACTGTGAAGTTTTGGCTGTCCATCAATTCAGTTTGTACAGGACCCCCTCCCACTTTCCTCTTGATTAATTAGAGGGGGAGGTGCTTCCTATGCCAACCTTAGTCTCTTATTTATAACTCCAAATTCTCAAAAGGAAAAGTTCCAGCCTGGATATAAAAGTAACCCTTAAGCTGTGGCAGCAACCACCCTAGCAGTGTTTCACATTGACTCTCTTACACTGTCAAGAACAAATAAAGCAAAAACTCCAAATAATCAACAGTTTGTCTTTTCTTTTCCAGATAGCAGTTATAAAAGAATCCCCAAAGATACAAGTGGGGGTTTTCCTTTAACTTATCTGCATCTGGTAGGCCTGTCAAACTGTTAACATCTGGTAAGTTCTGTTCCATAGCCTCTATTTCCATGGGCTCTGCAAAGCCCCCAGTTTTCAGCTCCCAAGACTCTTGTCTCCACAGACTCCACTGGATCCTCTGCCTGTTCTTCTCTCCTCCCCTCCTCTAACCTCTCTGTGACTCTTTGTACTTCCTGTTTCCTGTCCCTCTCAAACTCCTCCCTCCTGGCATTTCTCCTATTCTGCAGAGTCTTAAAGAGCCCTCCCCCAGGACAGGATTTCCACTTCTCAGGATTCCCTGTCTTCCGCTTTGGTAACCGGGAATTCGGAACCCCCTTTCTCTCTGAGATTCCCTGTGTATCTCTGAGGTATTCCTTACAATATAAATTAACCAGGTACGGGGAAAGTATGCAGCCTTATAGTACACCTTTGCTGATTTTAAATCATTCTGTTTCTCCGTATTCTGTTCAAACCGTCGCTTCTTGATCAAAAAAGACATTAAGCCATGTAAAGGTTGTGCATGAGAACTATCAGGTGTTCTGGTATACCCATGCTTCTTAATGTGGCCAGAGTTTTTCATGATTTACACAATCAAAGCCTTGTTGTAGACAATACAGCACATAGATATTCTTTTGGCATTCTTTTGTCTTGTCAAGGATCCATCTCACATCTGTAATGATGTCTCTTGTTCCTCGCTCTTTCCTGAACCCTGCTTGCACTTCAGGCAGTTCTTGTTCCAGGTATGGTTGTAGTCTGTGCTGAATGATCTTGAATAGAATGTTACTGACATCTGGAATCAGAGCGATTGTGCGATAATTTCCACAGTCATCGGATCACCTTTCCTCAGTATTGGTATGGACACATCTTTCTAGTCAATTGACTATGATTTTGTCTTCTAAATTTCCTGACAGAGCCTTGTAAGTATGGTAACAGCTGCAATACTGTTAGCATTGTGCACTAAAATCTGGCCAGAAGCCCCACTTGCACCAATGAAATCCACCCACCAAACTTAAAAGAAAAGGCCTCCCTGGCCCTGCCCCTGCCCCTAACGTCTCATCCCCACACACTGCTCCTGCATCTTACCCCAAAGGGGGCAGGAGAGATCCCCAGATGTAAACATATGTGTGCATTCTCTAGGCATGTACCCATGTATTTTATAAAATACATACATGTCTTGCAACTCCACCTCTGATCTGCCCAAACTACACCCCCAGAAAGCCTATGCACACTCTCTCTACACCTCCTTTTATGTGAAAATCTCTTTACTATCATTAAACAGGATCCCCAACATCACACATCAACAGCAGAACAGAAATGCTACCCAAACAAGATAAACTGTATGCACAACTATACGAATTTGTTTTACATTTTCTGCTAATATATAACTTCCGCCTCCCACCATCCCAATGACATAACCATATAGCATAACTTTGCCCTCCTAACCATTAAGTGGACCCTCTCCCAGTGCTCCTATTTTTAAAGTGCATAGGCGGTCACACAAGTTTATAAAAGTCCTTTTCTGCATGATAAATAGGCTGTACATACAGAAAAGGCTTTATAAATTTACTCCCTTAATGCTAGAAATCAGTGCTAACCAGTAATATGTGTAGCCTCTGATGGAGAACCAATAGCAGGGAGTCATTCTGCAAACCAGACAGCAAGGGTTAACATGCATGGGAAGGGGCGGGGTTGTCATAGGGTTGCCAACTGGCCGGTTTTCAGCCGGCCTGGCCGGTTTTTGCATGGCCAGGCCGGCTGCCGGCGCAGAGGTAAAACCGGCCCTTGAAAAGCCGGTTTTTTGCTCTGGCCGCAAGATCGGGAGCGGCCAGAGCAAAAAACCGGCTTTTCTCCCAACCCGTCCAAAAAAAAACCCTTCCCCGGGGCGGCCCACACACCGGAGGGCTTCAGAGGGAGCCGGGGAAGCCCGCGCTAGGCCCCGGCTCTCTCTGTACAGCCGCCAGCGTGAAGAGCCTTTTCCTTCACGCTGGCGGCTGTTTCTGTAAAGCCGCGATTGCTGGGAAAGGTTAAAGGCAATGCCCTTTAACCTTTCCCAGCACTCGCGGCTTCGCAGAGGGAAGCCGGGGCCTCGCGCGGGCTTCCCCAGCTCCCTCTAAAGCCTCAGACAGCCGCGGTGCTGGGGGGGGGGAGGGAGGCCAAGGACTGCATGGGCTGTGATGGGGGGGGGGGGGGGACGTGAAATTAAAATGGGGTTTGGGGGGGCACATGGACTGGAAATGGGTTGTTAGGGGGGGGGGGCCCTGGACGGGAAAAGGGCGATGGGGGGGGGGGGGGAAACTTGGACGGGAAAGGGGCTGTGATTAGGGGGATTTGGACTGGAAATGGGTTGTGAAGGGGGGGGGGGACCTGGACTGGAAAAGGGCTATGGAGGGGCATTGGACTGGAAAAAAATGGGCTGTGATGGGTAGGGGGACCTGGACTGTAAAAGGGCTATGTGGGGGGGGGGGACAGGGACTGGAAATGGGTTTTGATGGGGAGGGGGACCTGGACTGGAAAAGGGCTATTGGGGGGGGGACATGGACTGGAAATGGGTTGTGATAGGGAGGGGGACCTGGACTGGAAAAGGGCTATGGGGGGGGGGGAACGTGGACTGGAAATGGGCTGTGATTAGGGGGACGTGGACTGAAAATGGGTTGTGAAGGGGGGGTGACCTGGACTGGAAAAGGGCTATGTGGGGGGGGGGGGGACATGGACTGGAAATGGGTTTTGATGGGGAGGGGGACCTGGACTGGAAAAGGGCTATGGGGGGGGGGGACATGGACTGGAAATGGGTTGTGATAGGGAGGGGGACCTGGACTGGAAAAGGGCTATGGGGGGGGGGAACTTGAACTGGAAATGGGCTATGGTGGAGGGAGGGGGAACTTGGACTGGAAATAGGCTGTGATTAGGGGGGCTAGGACTGCAAATGGACTGTGATGGTAGGGGGGGGGGCTAGGACTGCAAATGGGCTGTGATGGTGGGGGGGGCCTAGGACTGGAAATAGGCTGTGAAGGGGGACTTGGACTGGAAATGGGCTGTGATGGGGGGGGGGCTAGGACTCGAAATGGTCTGTGATGTGAGGGCTAGCACTGGAAATGGGCTGATGAAGAGCTGGAATAGGACTGGAAATGGGCTGATGTGGGGCATGGGAGAATGGGATTAGAAGGGAGTGGATGCTGGGTGGGTCTAGAACTATAAGGGAACGGATTTTGGGGGAGGACTAGAATAGATGGGGAATGAGAATGGAGAGGGGAAAGAATATTTTGTGTGGAAGAAAAGTCTATGATGGGCTGGGTATTGGGAGAGTAAGAGGGGCTTGAGAATGGAAGGGTGAAATTTAAATGGATGATAAAGGAATAAGGAAAGAATTGGGGGAAAGAGCAAAAGGGAAACAATCAGTATGTTAAAGCAGAAATAGAGAGAGAATGGAAAAGAGAAGGAAAGACAAATGGATAGCTCGCAGAAGACACAAAGAAACCAGAAGAAAGTGACTGGAGCATTTGCAACTGAAAAATAAAATGCCCAAACAGAAGGTAGAAAAATACTTTTTATTTTGAATTTATTAACTGGAATATATCTGGTCTGGGAAGTGTGTATTGCTAACATCTTTGCGTTTTTCTTTAGTGCAAGAGGAAATGATTTTATAGTTTTATTTCTCCAGTGTTGTACATTTCATGTTTGGATTTTGGGGTTCCCAGTTTAATTATTATCTGACCAAGGAAGTTAGCCTACACGTATCCTCGGTAATTTTTGTGGGTGGGGCTGGGGACGGGGCAGGGGTGGGACTAGGGGCGGAGAATGGGTGGAGCATGGCGAGCCACAGGTGTCGGGTTTTTCTCGGTGAAAAAGTTGGTAACCCTAGGTTGTCAGGACTGCCTTCTAGATAGCTAGTAATCTGTATTGGTCACAGTCTTGAGTCTACTCCAAATAAAGCAAGTACCTGGAAAATAGGCAGCCATTGTGTGAAGTGGTTGGTTGGTACAGGGCTTTTTTTAAGGAGGTACTCACTGGTACTGAGTACCGGCACCTTCTTCATTGCCTGCTGATCCATGGTCCTCTTGTATTAATGAAAGGCCCCTGCAGATGAGTACCGGTCCTTTTTTTTTCATAGAAAGAAAACACTGGCTAGATACGACCCCTAAACAAAGGCATAGAGGGGGGGGGGTTACCCGCACAGAGTGGCAGGTGCAACTCTAAAGCTCTATCCACCTTACTGGACAGACTAAATCAGTAATTCCCAAACTGTGGGTTGCGACCCCAACTGGGGTCATAAAATCCTCTTTTTGGATCGTGGCCAGAGCAAGGGCGAAGTGTATCTTTCAGGCATGCAACACAAAGTAAAGTGATCATTCTCCAAAATATCGGCAGCCACCTCACATCAAATCCAGACCGCTGCCTGCCTCTGATACAAGCTCACTCATGCCTCTGAGTCCCTGCCAGCCCTCTTTCTCCTGCCCCTCTGACGCGACAAGTATGTGTCAACGAAGGCAGGGCAGGGAGGACTGGCAGGGCCTATACTGGAATGACCCCGTGCCTGTGCGATCTTTGATTAGAGGCGGCAGGTAGCAGAGAAGGGGGTTAGATTTAGACATAAAGTTCTGCCACACAGATTGGGAGGTTGGAGAATCAATGCATAGCAAGGGAAAGGAAGAAAAACAGGAAATCCCAGACATGAGGATGGAGGGAAACCCAGGAGACATGTGGGTGTGGGAGAAATTGGGTGACAGAGGGGTATTGTTGAATACAGGGAGACAGAGAGGTGATGCTAGATGTGGGGCAGAAGGGCCAAGGGAGATAGAGATACTGAGGCTAGAGAGCGAGAGAAGGGAAATACTAGACGTGTAGGATGACCCATATCGTCCATCTAGTCTAGTGTTTCCCAAACCTTTTTCAGGTGTGACCCTATTTTAGCAGAGGAAAATTCATGTGATCCCAGATACTAATCCAATAAAATTATTACTCAAATAGCATAAATATAATATAAATATCGAAATCTATGTTTTTAAAGTAATTATTCAATACATGTATGACACACATAGGTTTCAAAGTTATGACACATTTGCAGTGTGGGGGCAGTGAGTGTGTGTGTATGTGTATATGCAGAGGCTGAGTGTCTGAGAGCAGTGTATGTGTGTCTGTGTGTACAGATATGAGAGATAAGTGACCAGGGGCAGTGTATATATGTCTGAAACTGAAGAAAACACAGTTTGCTAGTGGGCTTTGAGGTCCCCTCCCAAACCTTTACCCTGAGCTGGTACTGAGCATATCTATCACCAGTCCTGGCAGATGTACATTCCAATCACTAAATAGAAAATACAATTCTTTTTACTGTGGCTCTTGTTTCTGCTTTTCTCTGTCTTATCTTAGCTCTTGTTTCCAGGGTCACCTATCTATTTGCCATTTCTTCTTTATCCGGTCCTCACCGTCATCATCTACATCAATCTATAACACTTATCTTTCTTTTCAGTTTTCTTCCTTCTCCTTACCATCTAGTTGTCAGTCTCCCACTGTTTACTGCATATTTTTTTTTATTTATTTAGCAATGCTTATATACTGCTTTTCACCGGGTCAAAGTGGTGTACATTCAGGTGTGGTATATATTTCCCTTGTCCCCGAAGGACTCACAATCTGCGTTATGTACCTGAGGCAATGGAGGGTGAAGTGGCTTGCCCAAGGCCACAAGGACACCTGTGGGACTAGAAACCCCAGTCCCTCCAGTCTGAGATTGCATATCCACAGCTTTCTATCACTTTCCCTCTTCCAGCCCTCCCATTCCCATGTCTCTCTCCTTCCGAAGCCTCTTATTGCTCAGTCTTTTACTAACTCTCCCCCTGTGTCCAGCATCTTCCTTCTCTCCTCTCTCACCTTCCCCATCCAGGGCCTCTCTCTCTCTCCCATGTTCATTAGCTCCTCTCTGCCTCCCTAGTTCCCCCAACACCTGTCCAGCATCTCTTCCGTCTCCCTAGCCCTATCCTTAATGTTCAGTATCACCAGTCATTGCACCTCTTCTCCCACGACTCCCCAGTAACACCCCCAATGTCAAACATCTCCAGTCTGTCTCCCTCCTTCCCATTCCAGCATCTCCTCTGTTTCCATAGTTTCCCCCCATGACTGCTATCTCCTGTATCTCCCTAGTCCTCCCCTCCTATGTCCAGTATCTCATCTGTTTCTAGAGTTCCTCTCAAAAGACCATCATTTCCCCTCTCGGCAGTCATCTTCCCACTCATATCCAGCATCTTCTGCCTATCTACCTCCCTTCCCTGTCCAGCATCTCTTTTGTTTCCCTCATTCCCCCTCTCCCAGGTCTATTATCTCCTGTCTCCCTGCCCTGTACTACCCCCACATCAAACATCTCCCTTTCATACAACCTACCTGTATTCCATCCCCCATTATATCAAGCATCCTCCCTACTTCCCCTTCCCTGGAGGTCCACCATCCAACCTTCCTTCCCCCTCCTTGCTGGTCTAGTATCTCCCCCTAGTCCTGCACCATCTTGACGACAAAAATTAAATTGAAACCCCCAAGAAGCCAGGCTCTGCATGCAGCACAACACCAGATAAATAAACTGATGCTGTTCCCCCTGTACTGTGCAAAATATAAAGACGGCACATATAGAATCCATAAACTGCAATATTAACCGCTTTGACCCGGTGAAAATAAATATTCCAGTCACTGTATTTGTGTGTTTGTGAGAAACTAGCTAAACTTAAAGTAGACAAAGCGATGGGACCAGATGGGATACACCCTAGAATACTGAGGGAACTTGGGGAAGTTCTAGCAGCTCCACTGATTGACCTTTTCAATGCCTTGTTGGAGTTGGGAGTGGTGCCAAAGGACTGGAGAGAGGTACATATGGTCCCTTTACACAAATGTGGAAGTAAGGATGTGGTTGAAAACTACAGGCTGGTTAGTTTAACTTCGGTGGTGAGTAAATTATTGGAAACGCTGCTGAAAGAGAAAATAGTGAGGTTTCTGGAATCCAGCGGATTACAGGATCCGAGTCAGCATGGATTCACCAGAGGCAGGTCTTGTCAGGCAAATCTGATTGATTTCTTTGACTGGGTGACCAGGGATTTGGACTGAGGGAGAGCCCTAGATGTGGTGTATTTATATTTCAGTAAATCCTTTGATACCGTTCCTCACAGGCGACTTATAAACAAACTGAGCACCCTAGCGATGGACCCTAAAGTTACTGCTTAGGTTAGAAATTGGTTGAGTGGGAGGCGACAAAGAGTACAGATAAATGGAGCTCCTTCTGAGAAGGAGGTTACCAGTGGTGTGCCCCAGGGATCCGTCCTTGCTCTGATTCTTTTTAACATCTTTATTAGTGATATAGCAGAAGGGCTGTCGAGTAAGGTTTGCCTCTTTGCTGATGATACCAAAATCTGCAATAGAGTAGACACCCAGGAAGGTATAGATAACATGAGGGATCTAGCTAAGCTTGAAGAATGGTCTAGAATTTAGAAGCTGAGATTTAATGTTAAAAAAATGCAAGGTCATGAATTTGGGCTGCAGCAATCCAAGGAAGCAAGATAGTATAAGGGGTGAAGTACTTTTGTTCACTAAAGAAGAGTGGGACCTAGGTGTGATTGTGTCTGATGATCCTAAAGTAGCTAAACAGGTAGAAAAGGCGATGGCAAAAGCTAGAAGGATGCTTGTGTGCATAGGGAGAGGAATGGCCAGCAGAAGAAAGGAGGTGATAGTGCCTCTGTATAAGTCTTTGGTGCGACCTCATTTGGAGTATTGTGTGCAATTCTGGAGACCGCACCTTCAAAAGGATATAAACAGGCTGGAGTCCGTACAGAGGGTTGCTACTAAAATGGTTAGTGGTCTTCATTATAAAGCATATGAGGACAGACTTAAGGATCTTAATAAGTATACTTTAGAGGAAAGGATATGACGAGACGTTTAAAAGATTAATTCACATAACATGTAATACATACCAGACAGTTTTGTAATCCGGCAGTTGTACTGTCTCTGTTGTACATTATAGTAAATAATACCAAGCTATTTAAATATACATAGTTACCCCAGTTCAACTCCTTGTTACTTCCCTTGTTATATGTAAACTCAGGTCAGATATGTTACTATCCTAGAGTCAAATTGTTAACTGTAAACCGCACTGATAATAAAGAGCGCGGTATAGAAGAGCTGTTAAATAAATAAATACCTCCATGGCATAAATGCACAGGGGAGAGCCTCTTTCTATTGAAAGCAAGTTCTGCTACGAGGGGACATGGGATGAGGGTGAAAGGGGATAGATTCAGGAGTGATATGCGGAAATATTTCTTTACGGAAAGAGTGGTGGATCCGTGGAATAGTCTCCCAGTGGAGGTGGTAGAGATGAGGACAGTATCTGAATTCAAAGAAGCATGGGACAAACACAGAGGATCTCTAAAGGAAAAAAGGGAACTTTGATTGATATGGAAGGACAGATTAGATAGGCCATGTGATCTTTTTCTGTAGTTATGTTTCTATTAAATAAATTCTCTACCTCTGTGGTCTGGCTATTTTAATTTTTCTAATTAACTTGGTCCCAGTGTCTGGTTTCTGTGTTCTATCTTCTCTTAACTCTCTTTTCCAGAGACTAGCAGTCCATCTGCCACTTCTCTGCCCCCCCCCCTTATTCCCAGTCTTTACTAATTCACCCCCCCCCCCCATCAGCATCTCCCCTTCACATTCTCTGTTCAGCATCTTCCCTATCTCTCTCACCTTCATCCAATGTCTTCCCGCCTTTCCGAACCCCATCCAGACTCCTCCGCCTTCTCTCTCTAACCCTCCCCTTCTCTCTGTCTCACTCACATCCACATCTCCCCCACTCTCCTTATTATCTGCCATCATTTACTATGTTACACTGTTATATCAAGTTGATCACTTTGATCAGTGCTGCACTGTCACCCACTGGATGTCTACTTTGTTATAGTCTCTGGAATGAGCCTTAATGTAATGACAGCATGCCAGACCCTTGATCTGGGATAAAACAAACTGCTACAGAGAATGGTACTTAAACAGATCCCATAAAACAGCCGCTCCCTGATAAGAGACATGACTTGTACACTCCTTAACTTGTTAAACATCAGGTTTCCGGCACAGAGGTAGGTGGGAAGTGCTTTCTTCTGACATAGTAACTATTTTATGGCAAGGAAGTGCTTACTGAGAGATAATTCCACAGAGCTTCGTCTGCACTGCTCTTGGGCTTGCTTGGCTAACATATAAATGTTATATGACTGAGACATATGTGTTTTGGGTATAAAGTTAGCAGATTTTTTGCAGGCAAATCTAGAACATTTATCTTAGGTTTGGGGTGGGGGGAAGGATGAGACATCTTAGTTCCAGGTTTGAGCAACAAGGCATAGAGGAGGGAAGAGGAGTTGTCGTCCCCCACCCCCCACCATCCCTTCCATCGGAAACTGTATATTTTGTGCCATAAAGTGCTGGCCAGGAATTTTTCGGAATGGCATTTGGAGATTTGATAGAACATGCAAAATATTTTCTATTTGTGTGGATGGATATGCATGGGTAGAAAATTATTTATAAAACTTAGGAGCCAGCTCACGTTTTGAGCTAACTCGATCTTTATTTTTTATTTGTTTGAATATATTTCAGGTGTCCCCTTTTGCTTTCCTTTGCTGTCCAGGCATTCTTCCACCTCCAGGGATCTTTCCTTGCTTTTACGTGCTCTCTCTTCCACTCCACTTCAAGCTCTTGCCAAGCAACGGGAGCTTGCTGATAACGGCCATCTACCTTATGCAGTCAATGCCCCAATAGTGACACCCATTACAGATGCTCTCTGTGGCCCAGGCTGAGCTAGAATATCTTTTGTTGGTGTCAGAGTTCACATTGTAGGTGCCTGGCAGACCTGGTGCTTGGGCTTTTTCTGCCCTGTGAATATAGAATGGAAGTAGTGTAAGGATGGTCCCAGTGGCATGAGTGATATTTGCAGTAGGAAGTTCAATAAATGTGCCAAACAACAAGAGGAGGGTTAAATGGCGCCAACATAGCACCTCTCATCTCCATAAGAACAAGACGGGCTCAGCGGCCCATACACAGCATTTTCTGCCTTCACAATAGCCACAAGAATGGCTCAGCATCCCCAACACAACACTGCCCACTCGAGCAAAAACACCAAACATAAGTTCCCACCCCCAGTGGAGACATGGAGCTCAGAAACGCCAACAAATCACCTTCCACCACCATAAACATGCCACCTGTACCCCTTTCTAATTCTCTTCCCCCCTACACACTAGCCAACAGCTTCCTCTTCCTCTCACCCCTTGCACTTCCTCTCTTTTTTTGCTTCTCATTCCTTCACTTCACTCTCCTCTCTCTTATCCTGCTCGCCCCTTACCGCCTCTCTCTACTCCCAGCCTCTCACTCCCCACTACCTTCTCTTCCCCTCTTCTGTTCCTAGCCTGATCTCATCCCACACTCGCCTCTCTGCCCCATCCCTTTGCTCTTCCCTTCTTGAGCCATGAAATTCCCTCACTCTGCCCACAACCTCCCCTCCCCTCCTTTTATCTCCACTTCTCTTTCTTTTCTGTTCTGCTCTCGCTACCCTAAATTCTCCCCTCTATACCCCAACCCCTTTCTTCCCCTTCACGTCTCCTCTCTTATCATTCCAAAACCCAACTTCACCCCACACTCACCTTGTAGTACCACACCCTTTCTATCTTTCCCCTCTTGCTCCCTAAACTCCCCTCTCTCTGCCTCCCACCTGATTAGGTCCTTTCTCCTACCTTAATGATGATGATGATGATCCATCCTCCTTTTTTATTCCTTCAGTGGCCTGTTGGCCTAGTCGAGCCTGGCCAGACAAGCCCAGTTTTAGCAGGCAGTATCATACACACCGATATATGGATACTTGCAGGGATGCACTGGTAGTCATTGGAGGACCCAGGAGAGGGTTCTGTGCCGGATCCAAGTCAGATGTTGATGTTGTTCGAGGCTGGGGCACGAAGGAAGTATGGCAGCTGCAACAGTGAGTGCAGGGCTTCCAGCTCAGCTGCATAATCAGCAGCATGGCACCAGAGAACAAGCATCATGTGTGCAATTCTGGTCGCCGTATCTTAAAAAGGATGTAGCAGAATTAGAAAAGGTACAGAGAAGAGCCACCAAAATGGTAAATGAGATGGAAGGATACCCCTATGCGGAGAGGCTTAAATGTTTAGGGCTCTTCAACCTGGAAAAGAGACGGCTGAGGGGAGATATGATAGAGGTCTATAAATTAATGAATGGAATGGAACAGGTAAACGTAGATCGGTTGTTTACCCCTTCAAAAAGTAGAAAGACTAGAGCATACACCATGAAGTTCTGATGTAACCCACTTAAGACTAATAAGAGAAAATATTTTTTCATTCAACGAGTAATCAAACTCTGGAATTTGTTACTGGATGATGTAGTAAAAGCTGTTAGTATAGCTGGGCTTATAAAAGGTTTGAACAACAGTAGTATAATGGGCTACTGACAAATTCCTGGAGGAAAGATCCATAAACCACTACTAAAGAGGACCAGGGAAGTCCACTGCTTACCCCGGGATAAGCATTGTGGAATCTGTGTAAGTTTTTGGGAACTTGACAAGTACTTATGACCTGGACTGGCCACAGTTGGAAACAGGATACTGAGTTTGATGGACCTTAGTCTGGCATTTCTTATGCTCTTATCAGAGAAATGTGTGATAAGCTCCCCCTAGCCTGCATGCAACTCAGTGCGGTGAGCTGCAGGCAGATGCAAAGTCTACGGCTGAAAGTTGCATACAGGCCATGGGGAGCTGTTTCACACCTTTTCTGATGCTTGCTCTTCTCAAATATAAGGGGTGGCTCAAGGCAACCTGCTGCCTGAAGCAAGGGATGAACTGATGCCTCCTTCCATCCCCCAAAGTACCCAGAATTGGTGGGTCTCCTCAGAGCTCCATTCAGGAAGTAGGGGGTTCCCTCATTCAGAACACTCGGCAGTTGGCTGCCCCCCCCCCCCCCCAAAAAAAAGGCAACATATTCCCAGGCTCTACAATTTTGGAAAACCTTTACTGTAAATCCCAAAGCTTGGTCACAGATTTGCAGTATATCAAATAAAGACAAACTTAAACATGAATAATGCTGTTTAAATGCAACATACATTGTAGCAGTTTAATTATATAGCTTGGAGTTGTAATGTAAAACATACCAACTCCTCACAGTGCACACTGGACCAGCATGATGTTAATGTAAATACATATTCTGCAGAAATCAAGAGATGCAAGGTAATCACACATCAAGCACAATTTATTATACCAAATTAAAATCATAACACATTTAGGGGTATGTTTACTAAATCGGGCTAACGGTTAACCCGGGCTATCTGCAACTAGGTCCCATTGAATAATATGGGACCTAGTGGCAGATTTTTTGACGATCACGGAGAAAGAAAAAATATGATGGGACAAGATTGTTTGAAGACTATGAAAAAATATGATATCTACTACTAAGGGAATTAAATGACAAGAGCAACTTGACATTTTCATATCACACAGAAAAGCTAAGTATTTTTTGGTCAATAATTATGAACTGTGTTTGTTCCATAGTGTGATATGATTTTTTGCCAACATTAGCCGTTGATGTTAACCGGCACATAACTGGGGAGACAATAGTAGCCAGCTGTGAGTGCCCTATGGTTGGTTCTGAGGCTTCTGTTGGATTAGTCCTGAGTTACTGAACGCGAATCTGTTAGTGAATGGAGGATTATTTCGGGCACAGTCCAGGCATTGGCGTGAAACTGATGTGGCTAGGGGTCCTAACATTGAAATATAAAACCAGGGATGCAGAGCCTGCTCCATTGCACTTTTTCCCATGTGAGTAACCTGGTGGAATGCCCGGACAAAATGCGGGGCTAAGGTGTCAGGGATAACAATACGGCTGGGTTCAGTTTTCTGGAGGGGTGGCAGCTGGATCCATCCCTGTTCAGTCAGTGTCCCTCCCTCCTGGAGTACAGAAATAGTCTAGCTCGTCCGATTGGTAGCGGGGATCCCAATTATTCACTGGCACCGGGAACAGTGGGGCTGTTATAGCCAATGACGGATTGGGCCTTATTGGGTGGAGGGCTGTTTCCTTTGCTACTTTGTCTGCCTTCCGGTTTCCTAAGGCAGTCAGGCTATCCCCAGACTGATGACCCCAGCAGTGCATGACTGCCATCTTCCTGGGTTCCCAGACGGCATCTACTAGAGCCATGATGTCTGGGGCATACTTAATAGCTTTCTCCCCTGAAGTAACCAAACCTCGTTCTTTATACAGGGCCCCATGGGCGTGTAGGATAACAAAAACATACTTAGAGTCAGTGTAGATGTTTACTTTCAGACCTGCAGCTAACTGGAGAGCTTGAGTAAGGGCAATGAGTTTGACTTTCTGGGCAGAAGTCCCCAGGGATAAGGGCTCAGCCTCCACAACAACCTCAGGAGTGACCACAGCATATCCAGCCTTCCGCTGTCCATCTTTCACAAAACTGCTGCTACCGGTAAAATACTGAACATCAGGAAAGGCCAGTGGTACATTTTTTTAGATCTGGGAGGCCGGAATACACTTCTTCCATAACCTGGATACAATCATGTTCGGGTAGCCCAGGTGCTACAGGGATTAGAGCGGCAGGATTGAGGTGTTTTTCACTATCTCCATGTGGACCCGAGGATTCGCACACAGCATGCTTTGGTACTTTGTCATCCGCTCGTTGGTAAACCAATAATTGTCTTTGTACTCCATCAGCATCAGTACTGCATGTGGCACTTTTAACATACAAGTTCTTGCCCAAGGAACAATTTATCAGCCTCTGTTGCCAGAAGAGCTGTTGCTGCTACTGCGCGGAGACAAGAAGGCCACCCCCTTTCTTCATGGAAGTACAGATGGAATGGTTTTTCCATGTCGGGCAGTACTTGACTTCAGTCTGGCCCAACTGGGCTTTACTTTGAGACACCCGATAGCCAGACATCCAAAGTAAGTGCAGAAGTTCTGACGTGGCGGCAATACATTCTTCTGGGGGAAACAGCAGCGATGAGTAGATCATCCATGTATTGTAGCAATACACGTTGAAGGGGACATGACTGGAACTGACGCAAATCTTGACTAAGTGCATCCCCAAACAGCGTGGAGGAGTTCTTGAATCCTTGGGGTAACCGGGTCCATGTCAATTGTCTCTTACTACCAGTAATAGGGTCTTCCCATTCAAACGCAAACAGTGGCTGGCAAGGAGTGGCCAATCTCAAACAGAAAAAGTCATCCTTTAAGACCAAAACAGTAAAACAGGAATCATACTCAGTAAATTGTAAGGGTTTGACTCAACAGGATGAATGGTAACAACAGCTTCATTGACCTTCCGCAGGTCCTGTACAGGTCGGTAATCATTAGTACCTGGTTCTTGAACTGGCAGCAAAGGGGTATTCCAGGGTGATTGGCATGGTTTTAGGAGTCCAAACTTGAGTAGGCGCTGGAGATGTTTAGAAATGCCCTCAACAGCTCTTCAGGGCAGGGAATATTGCCTGACACAAATGGGACATTTGTTTTGGGTTTTTTTTCTTTTTCAGTGGCCCATTTCTCTGCAATAGGCACATTGATCTCGTTTCAGTTGTCCTCGCTCCAATCATTCTCACCGGGTTCCTCTACCCCGGCCTCGGCTTCTCGGTTCCCTCGTCGACTTTCCTTGTCCTTTCTCAACTAGCGCCGCTGCTAACATATCAGCTTTCTTTTTCATCTTTCGTTCACACTCACGCTTCATCTCCTGATCTCTGTTCACAAATTCTTTCATAGCAACTTCCATCAGCTGGGTTATATTCATTCCAGCAAAACCCTCAAGCTTCTGAAGTTTTTCTTCAAATGTCCCCCTGTGACTGCCCCAGAATGCTGTATTCACCATCCGCTGGTTTTCAGGTGCTTCAGGATCGAATAAAGTATAAACACAGAAAGATTCACAGAGTCATAAATCTGGCCAGGGCTCTCATCGGGGGTTTGCAGGACCTCAGATATTTTCCCTACATTCATCGCTTTCTGGTCCCCCCTTTTTAAAGCCTTCAAGGAGAGCCCAATGATTGCGATTCAGGGCAAGCCGGCCTGCATCACTGTTTGCATCCCAGTTAGGTTCTAGGTCAGGAAAGTCTCTCAGAGCTGATTGCTGGGGATCCTGTTCATTTGGAGGGTTCTCTTCCAACCATTTCATGGCTGACCTAGTCACCCGGTATCTCTCTTCGGTACTGAGTAAGGTTAAAAGAGATGACGGCAGTCTGCCCAAGTTGGATGATGGGGTTTGAATAATAGAAAAAGTTCTGGAGTCTGTTTGCTAGCATGTTATAGCAAACGCTGTGAAAAGCTCTTATTCAATCACTCACCCACAGAAGGAAAACTCACAGGCAGGCTGGAATGCAAACAGGATCTTTAATGTGCACACAGGATCAGACAGAGAGCCGGTTCCCTCCAACAAAAGTCTGAGCCCCGAGGGACGTCCTTCAATGCCTTAAATACAGTATAATTTCAAACTCATTCTATAATCCCATTTGACACAGGTATTTCCTGTCCACCAATCAGCAGCCCCTGGGGAAGGTACCTGGGTGACCTGTCCAAACCGGTGTGCTCTGGTCTGCTGGTTTCTGGGCTAGGGGATACTGTGCTCAGACCTGGAGTGGGGGAAGGGTGTCTACTGAAATCTCAATGCCTTCTCTTAGCAGGCTGATTACCTCATGGCTTGGGGGAAGGGTCAGGCTGATCACTTGTGTAAGAGCCTCATGGCTGCCTCATTCCCCCCTTTTTAAGTGAGACCTCAACCGCTAGAGGCGGTTGAGGGCTGTATTACTGGAGGCAAGCCGCAGAGGGGTGTAATGGATCAGGGCCATGACAGTGGTAATCGCCTTGCGTTCTACCAGGGTATCAACGGTGGTGGTAATGAAGCGGCAAAGAATGGGGATACAACGTGGCAGAATGGCACATAGCAGTAAATAAAAAGAACCCCTACCACTGGGATTTTTTAGTCCCCCTGGCCAACTGAACCACTTCATAAACCACCCAGGACCCATGGACGGTCAGTAATATGATTAACTAGATCACTTAGATCTTGGATAGAGTGTTCAATGGAAACACTTGCATCAGTGAATTTAAAACAACACATACCCTATACCCTCTATAGCAACTCCTGCACAAACGTTTTTGTTCCGTGTGCAAAAGTTGCTGTTCTGACTGTAAAAGGTTGCAGGGCCTGCAGAGGCCTCTTTCCTTTGGGACAAAGGAGGACCGTGTGCAAAAAGTCTGCAGAGGCTTCTTTCCTTTGGGGCAAAGGCTCTTTCCCTGGGATCCACCCTTATCAGCATATTAATGGCTTTTATTCTTGCTAGTGTTGAGTCATTCTGGCTACACCCTGCCATTCCCTTTGCTTCATTAAACACTGGCACTGTAGTCTTCAGGGCATATGAGTACTTTGTATCACCAGCTTTGTTTGGCCTGTTTAACTTGTCCAGGCTTGCCCAGCTTGCTCAGGCCTGGCATGTCTTTTCTTGTGCTGGGCCCATTTTCTGTGCACTTTCAGGCCTGACCTGTTTCTTAGCTAGGTCCATTCTCTGTGCACTTCTGTTCAGAGTATGGTTCCCCCTGGCTTTACTCTTGTTGTGCTGGGCTCTGGGTACTCATTTTCTTAGCCCACATGCTTTTTCTGTGCCATCATAATGTATTACAGCCTCAGGCAAGGATGCAGCCATACTAGACATACCTATCAGCCAATTTCCCTTCATTCCCAATTTTTCCTTTTCTTTTCTTGTTTATGGGGCAAGGTAATCCCACTAAGGGCAATGGACAAGCAACCATTCGAGACAGATAGGGGTCATCAGAAAAGCAGCTTCTGGTACTGTTCCCTAGAGACAACATACATTGTAACATCATTTTCTTGCAGCTGGTCAATAATATTGAAAACACATAACATGAAAGTATGTCAAAAGCAGCAGTGCTTAATAATGTGATAAAGAAAGCTCTGAGAATAGTACAGCAAAAACTTGAGCTGGTGTGGGTATTGCAGTTGTTGAAGCTGAAATGGCTTGTAGATTTCAGTTACTTTCTGAGAAAACAATATTAAAAGGATAACAATACAATCGTTCACAGAAGCCCCCAAAACCCCCCAGTCAGTCCAACAGTTCTTTTTCCTGCCTCTCAGCAGTTCCCCAGGACCTCGCAGTGTGCTTCACCTTTCTCTGAAGTTCAAGTTCTGGCTCTCTCAAAATTTGAACCTCTCATTCTCATAGGCAGACACCCTGGCCCGTTTTTCAATGTGACACACTGATCCAGATAGGGACTCCTTCACACATCTCAGCGGTGGTCAGCTCTGAGTTCTCAGGATGGTCGGCTCCATCTGGACCCGGCCACCTCCCTCCGCTGGGCTCCCTGGATTGCAATTTGGTGACATGGCTCCAGGCCCCATTCAGGAACAAAATGCTCATCTCTTTTTGTTTACATATTCATTAGCCAGATACATCACTTCAAATTACCTTCATCAGTTTAATGTCCATCAAAAGTCCTTCTTCTTAATATCCCACTTCATCCCTCACACAAACACTCCCCCATCACCTGCATGATGTTACTGTTCTGTTCATCATTTGTCAGCACAGTACTTAACAAGGCAAAGTAATTACCTTGAATCCTACAGTTCAAAACAAGCATGAAACTGATACTTTTCTATAAAAAGGTTGGTGGATACCTGGAATGCAATATCATTGTAGTATCAGAAAAATGAATACAGTTGATCAAGGCAGTTTAATGTACCAAGCAGGAAAGAATGCAATCATCAGAACAGCATTTACTGTCTGCAGAATAAACTGCCAAAGATGGCATATCATGCAGAAGTATTACTTGCTTAATTTTGTATGTGCAGTCAAAACCAAATATATGTACCAGAGATAAAATCCAGGCTTTAAAAGACAAGTAAAAAAAAATCTTCATTTCTTCATGATCTTATAAGGATTTTTCTTCAGCCTTTGTTTGCTTCCAGCAGACATTTGAGGATGCTCAAAGGAGGCACCCCCCCCCCCCCATGGTTCTAGAAGCTAAAAATTCTACATTTAAAATTGATGACAAGAGGATTGTTTGCAGGCTAGGTGTGGCTAGGTGAATTGGGGTTCTTTGTCCTCTAGGAGAAAGACTCCTAGGTGATTTTTTCTTTTGTCCTCTCTAATGGGCCTCCATTTATCTGCTAGAAGGAGGAACTCCTCCCAGTATCTTTCTATAGCCATGCAAACTATCTCAATGGTTTCATTCCTAGTATCTTTCTGTAGTTATGCAAACCATCTCAGCAGTTCCAACCATCCCCCACTCACCACTGAGAGGCATGACCAAAAAAAACCTGGTTCCCTGACCACTGATCATGCATGAAACATAGCAATGAAACTGGATATGCATTAAACAAAGCAATTGTCTTCCTTCACTGCTACACCAGTACAACAGTCTACATACTGTTCCCTTTTATTTACAGGGAACAGTCCCTTTCCTGCAATCAGTAGACCTGGTGTTTTTCACTGTTTGGGGACACAGGGGCGATTTGTTAATAACTTCACCTTTTACTGATAGACCTAATGTCTGGATAAAAATTCTCTTTCCCTAATCTTTCCCTAATGTCACAACTAAACACAGAGACACTAGCAATTTTTACATAACAGCACATTAACTATATGGGCCAGCCATGAATCTATATAGGGAAAACTGGTCCGGATGCTCCTTCACTATAATTTAGCCTCCGGACCCCATGCTCTAATCACAATTTACAGTGTAAATCTTCTAATCTCACTTCTGGGAATACAATATACAATATAATCCAGGTAACAGGCAGAGTTTGGTTGCACAAAACACACAGGACCACAAAGGGAAAAAGAAAGAGGGAAAACAGAAAACAGAGACGTCTCAGCAGCGAATACTCATACACTCTCTTTCCTCAGTAGCAGCTGTTACAAATACATTACACACACTCTCTCTAGCTGTATCATAGGATTTAACTTTTACCATGAGGATATTAGAAATATGAAAAATATAGCTAGCTATTTTCTAATGTCCACTAGATGGAGCTCCAGGATCACTTAAACCATGAGGAATAGTAGTATGGTAAATACAGCTAATGTCCACTAGATGGAGCTCCATAATCGCTTTAAGTGTATTTGAGTGTAGCTTACACGTGGTCTTTTCAAGATGGCTGCCTCCACGTGTGTTCCACTGCCCGACAACGATCCAGCTGCTCCTGAGCTCAAGAAGAAGGAGATAACAGAACCAGGGAGCAGGAGAAGAAGGGAAGAGAGAAAAGAAACAAATCAAGGGGAAAGCCAGCCGGCCCGCGGCACACAGAAAACAGCGCACAGGGGGAAAATAATTAAAGGAGGAGAGCCACCGGGCCGCGGCACACAAAACCTACAAAGGGAGTACTTTAAAGGAGCCAGCTGGCCCGCGGCACACAAAACCTAGGACGGAGCAGTTAAAAAGGGGCCCGACGGCCCGCGGCACACAAAACAAGGACGGAGCAATTTAAAAAGGGGCCCGCCGGCCCGCGGCACTCAAAACCTAGGATGGAGCAGTTAAAAAGGGGCCCGACGGCCCGCGGCACTCAAAACAAGGAGGGAACAGCTCAAAAGGGGCCAGCCGGGCCACAAACAAGCAGGAGAGAAAGAAAAAAGGACTTTAAATACCGGGGAGTGAGCCGGGCCACGGCGCACAGATCAAACAAGCAGGAGAGAGGGAGAAAAGCACTTTTAAAACATCGGGGAGCCAGCCGGGCAGCGGACAAAGACAAATTACGGTCAGTACATACTTTTAATAATTAGCTTGGGGCAAATTTTATTAATAGCTTTGGCAGCGCTGCACTTTACATACCCTTAAGGGGCCCGAAGTGACAAAGTTAAATTTTTACTGCAGTTATTTACCGGTACTCGCAAGCGCCCCTTTCCCCCCTTTTTTCTTATTCAGATTCAGATACAGGTACAGACAGGACGAGCAATGGTTTCAGGGCCACAAAGGCCCCTATTAGGACTGCTCGTGCGGGTGATCGGGCCACTACAGGTTCCCAGAAATTACCAGGACTCACAGATAGAGTACAGAAAGTAGCAGTACTCACCAGAACTCTGATCAGACAGGTAGTTTGGATGCCAGTCTATCCAGCCGGTTTTCAATCGGGGATTCAGCCACAGGGACCAACTGACCAGACAAGTCAAAGAGTCCTTCGGAGCACAAAGGGGCCCCGTGGCGCCAAGGATCGTTAATCACCTGGAGGGGTCGGTCCCTGACCGGTGGAGGCCCCGATCCTGCAAAAAGCAGTAGTCTTCCCACCGTGGGTGTGATGAGAGAGGCTTTTCTTTTAATTTTATTTCCCGGCCAATGCACCAAATGTTATAGCAAACGCTGTGAAAAGCTCTTATTCAATCACTCACCCACAGAAGGAAAACTCACAGGCAGGCTGGAATGCAAACAGGATCTTTAATGTGCACACAGGATCAGACAGAGAGCCGGTTCCCTCCAACAAAAGTCTGAGCCCCGAGGGACGTCCTTCAATGCCTTAAATACAGTATAATTTCAAACTCATTCTATAATCCCATTTGACACAGGTATTTCCTGTCCACCAATCAGCAGCCCCTGGGGAAGGTACCTGGGTGACCTGTCCAAACCGGTGTGCTCTGGTCTGCTGGTTTCTGGGCTAGGGGATACTGTGCTCAGACCTGGAGTGGGGGAAGGGTGTCTACTGAAATCTCAATGCCTTCTCTTAGCAGGCTGATTACCTCATGGCTTGGGGGAAGGGTCAGGCTGATCACTTGTGTAAGAGCCTCATGGCTGCCTCAAGCAGATACTGTGTGGTGGTCTCTACTGAGGTCATAAGGCTCAAGTACTGGGGAGGAGGCGTACTAAACTGAGACCGACCTCCTTCAGATCTGGGACTCTGGGAACTTTCTGAAGTGCTGGGCAGGTCTGTATCCGAAAATGGCATTCTTGCCTCACTGCTCTTCTGACTATCAGAGAAAGAAGTAGCTTTCAAAAGGGGCGGGGGAGAAGTTGTATCCTTTAAGTGTTCCTCTGGGTGCACTTCTGCTAACTAGAGTGGCTCTGCCAAAATGAGAGGGAATACTCTCCAGAACAAAATTTAAAACTCTACCACTCATTCTGACAATATTTCTTTAACAGGGACGGCGGGGTCATATGACTTTGCAGGGCAATTGTGTGCACATCTAGTATCAGGTCTATATCTAGAGATCCCTCAGGAGGCCAGGTTAAAGACAGGGGGGGGGGGGGCATTCCCATTCACATAAAACTTCCAATCGACCTGGATTACATAATCACCAGAGAAACTCTTCTTAAAGTTCTTAAGGAGACACTGCAGAAGGCTCAGTATAAATACACCCCCTTCCATGCTGTTCAAAAATGCTGTTCAAAACCTTTGTCTCTCTCTCTCTCACTCTCCAGCAACTGTAAAACAAACACTTTCCTCCTCACTTGGTCCGTACTCGGCTTCTAAGCCGTTCAGGTTTCCCCCAGAAATCAGAAATAAATAAATAATAATAATAATAACAGGAACAGTTGACGTAGAAATACAGACAGGCCTGAGATATAACCAGCAAAATAATATAACAGGTACAGTTGAAGTAACAATACAGGCAGGGCAGAGATATAACTAAAACAGTTGAGGAGATACGAAGGGGTTAATAAGAACTTAAAGGATACTGAAACTTTCCAGGATACTGAGACATTCCTTTCTGCAGGCTGTGTAAAAGACACACCCCTTCTCCCTCTGCTTGCTAGAGATACTGTTTCTCACCTCTCACGCTGTGCTGAAAAATAAAATCACTGAAATAGCTGTCACTGTGCTGTGCTGTGCTTAGACTCGGTTCCTTAAAGTGACTCCTAAGTTGTTGTTTTTTTTTTCAAAAAACCAACAGGGTAATATTACCATATACCAGACAGGAGACCAGCGGTTTCAATCAGCCTCTGACTTACTAGGGCCGGTCCCAAGAAAGAGTTGATCAAACTCCTTTCATTTACAGATAACAATACCAGATACAGAGAATTACCAGATAACAATACCAGATACACAGAATTACCAAAATCAGACTTACCGGATCCGGTGAAAAAGGACAGGTTTGTTTTCCGGGCCCCTTCTAGGTTCGTGAGTCCGATCAATCCCACAAGCTCCAGGACTGTCGTAAAGTCCCGTCTGGAAACAGTCCAGTGGCGCCTTGAGACCTCTCGAGACTCCTGGAGCCCGTTAGATGAATGGTTCATCACTCCGAGACAAAATAGTCTTCGTTCCTCGGTCAGGGAACCAAGAAATGTAATAGGTTTCCTGGCTAAGAAAGGACACCTGAGGCCTTCGTGAAAGCAAACGGCAGTTTATTAGCTGGCGTGAACTCAATGGAATAATTTCCAAAGACTGAGCTTCAGCACAAAGGTTTCAGTTACACTTATAGATTCCTAGCCCTATGCAAACTAACATTCTGTTATCTCTATTTAGGTATAACATGATTGGTACATAATAAGTTCCCCCTTAACCGGTCCCCCATAAGGCCGGCTGGGGGGTGTTTAGTAAGGTGAGAAGCTGCTAAAGATATGTATTTGTTACTGCGTAGCTACTACTACCAGGCAGGCTGCAGAAATAATAAAAGACAAAGGGGTATGTTTACTAAAGTGCGTTAGTGCGATTCGCGTTAGGAGCCGCGGTAGAGACAGAAACCCCAAATAAGGACATGGGCGGTACATCGTTACCGCTAACGCGCGTTCCAAAAACTAACGAGCGTTACAGGGCACCGTGGCACGTTACCGCGCGTTAATCTTAAGAAGGCGCACAGACACAACTCACTGAAACAGAGCTGTAGCACAATGGTTACTGCCCTGACTGCTGATACAAGCATCATGGGTTCAATTCCCCAGTGTGCCTAATGCATAAGGCTGGCTGAGGCATCACCCTGTACATTATGTAGTGAATGAGGAGGCATTTTATGTTTATTTTCAGTAGTGTTGCCAGCAAACACACCCTCACAGTGGCGTAACCTAAGGTGCCGCAGAAGGCACCCCATAACGCACTCCATAGGCTACATTATAAAGTGCACTGTCCACTGAGGCACCCCATAATGTCCCCTATAGAACACCCTATAGGGCAACTTATAGGGCGCCAGATAAGGTGCCGCATGGGGCGCCTTATGAGGCACTGTAAGGTTACAGTATGCTGAGGGGTTGTTGCTGGCAGCACTAATTACATTAAAAATATACAATGCTGAAGACAGCCCTATAAAATAAGCCCACTGTGGGTTTGAACCCATGACCACTGGCCCCACAGGCAGTGAAGGAACCACTGGGCTGCAGCCCCATAGCTGCTAACAGCCCCCGGCTGGCTACTGAAGGGCGTCAGACCACCACCCAAACCACCTGCTGTGTTGGCCAGGATCTGGGTCAACGCAACCATACCCATGGTGCACTGCACATGCAGATCAGCAGTCCAGAGATGAACACAAGAAGGGGTATGTACCCACACAGCCCCCTGGCACGGTAGGGCGAAATGACTGTGTGCGTCACTGTCACAGAGTAGCAACAGACAGTAGCCCAACAGGGTGCCCCATAAGGAGCTAGAAAAGGTGTCCTTTAAGGCAGCTTGAGCCATAGCACAATGGTTAAGACATTTTCAGATGGTGCAAGGGTTGTTAGTTCAATTCCCCCTGTGGGTCTAAGGACTAAAGCTGCCTGCAACATTACCCTCCACAAACTGTAGTCATTGAGCTGTATAACCAGTCACCACTCTGGTGAAACTTTAGATATCCTTCTATTTTTGTCAGGCACAACCAACCTGAGAGGCGGGAGAAAATGCCCACTTCCCCTTATTGGGAGGGCCCTTTTATTCAAGAGAGCCTCAGCCCTCACAATAATAAAATAGTGTGAATCCACAGCCAGAACCGGGTGAGAGAAATTTACAAAGTCAAATATATCCACAAATCATTTACTAAAGGCAATAAAACGCCAAACCGTGCTGGAACCAAGGCAGGTAAGAACTCAATTGTCTCGCCATCTTACTCCACCAGCAAACGCCACCACGATATGCATTTGTCGGACCAACTCCGGGCCCTGTATCAAGTGAATGTGTTCCTACCAGGCGGGGGTTATTTTTGGATGAGTTTGCGACATTATCCTTACACCAATTCAGTGATGTCTGAAGCAGTTTGTTTTGTACGTTTAAGAAGTGCTGCTGGCAAACACACACTCACAGGGCTATAACCCGAAGGTGTCAAATAAGGTACCCTACAAGACACACCAGAGGCACAGTATAATGTGCACTGTCCGCCAAGGCAACCTATAATGTCTCCCATGGGGCATCCTATAGGCTGCAGCACAGTGTGTCGCACAGGGCACGTCATAGTGTGGCCAATGAGGCACCGTAAAGAGTCTGTACTGTGAGGGTGGTGCTTCTGTCAGCACCAATGTAAAGCAAAATAACAAAATGCCCCCCAAAGGCCCACCAAACAATCCACTGTGGGCTGAAACCCATGACCTTGGGGCCCCCACAGGCATTGAAGTAACTATCGCTCATATTGCTAGTGCGACTAACACAGCCCCAATAATGAGGTGGCCAGCTCATGGAGTAGAACTGTGAAATGCCCAAAACCCCCACACCAGATCCACAGCAGTTGCACTACGTACATACAAAGAATGCTTGGCATTGAAACAAACCAAGGTCTCAGCAAACAAGGGCATATGGCAAACACAATCAAGACCAAGGCCAAGATCATTACCAAATATAAAAAGCCCAATAACATCACAGACCTTTTCCAAAAACTGAAAGCCACTGGCAAAAGCAAAAGCAAACCCGAACATACTATGAATATGTGGATAAAGAATACCCAGACTCTGAACCACCAGGACCAACAAACCCCTGACTGGCCACCGAGGGGCGCCATGTCACCACCCAAAGTGCCTGCTGTGGTGTTAAGGATATGGGTTTATGCAACAATACCCATGGTGCACTGCACATGTACATCAGCAGTCCAGAGAACATAGGAGGGGGTAGGCACCCTCACAGCACCTTGGCCCGGAAGGGAGAAATGAATTTGTGCGTCACTGCCATAGAGCAGCAAAAGACAGTAGCCCAACAGTGTGCCCAAGAAGAAGCCTTAAAAGGTGCCCAGTACGGTGTCTATAAGGGAGTCCCAAGCTAAGTGCAATATGAGGTACACATGGATAAGACAGTGCAGATGGAACCCTGGCCTATCGAACCATATGTCACGGTGCTCCAAAAAGGGTATGTTGGCCAAGGTCAGTGTGCCCTAGGGACTGCAGGTTGCGTCTGGAGGACCTGCAGAACCTGCGTGGAACAGAGACAGATGTAGTACGAACACCACATAGAACCCACAGTAAAGGCAATGAACAGGTGACTGATGGAGGGAGAGTAGGGAGTTACTGGACCTGCCATCCCTGCGGGCATCCCATGTGTCTGGCAGCAGCGCTGACAAACATGGTGGGGGCAACAGCACCACAGCAAAGGGTGTTGGCACCATAGAGTACTAGAAAGACAGTGTGTGGCAGGTGAAGAGAATATGTGTTCTCCAGTGGAGGTGGAGGTGGCAGGATAGTCCCACCGATGGGTGGACAGAGGAGTGGTGGTGCCATGCAGAACAGGCACAGGCCCGCCAAGCACAAAGAGATGCAATGCAGGCAAGGGTAGCAGTGTAGGATATGGGGTGACAGCGCACAGCGATATACAGGACATCTCACAGCTGACAGATGCAGATAGATGGACCAAAGGATGGTCCGCAACTGTGATGAGGACAATATGAGCAGGCAGGACATAGAAGCCAAGAGATGACTGTTACAGTGACCACAGGTACCAGTGCAGGAAAGGCATCAAAACAGGAGAACAAAGAGAGTGCAAAGCCATGACCACTAGGATGGAAAGCACTGCAGAAAACAATAGGCTACAACAACACTTTTAGGCACACAGAAATGGCTGCAGACAGGACCACAGCATGTCACCTTAGAAAACTACAGCTGTGTGTCAGGTGAGAGCACCCCAAAGAGTAACCATGATGCAATACACAGGTAGAGCAGGGGTCCACAGCCAACATCACAGTCCATAGGTTGGATGGGAGGCACATATGAACAGGTGCACACACACCAGGAGATATAATGCAGTGTAAACAACATGCAATAGATCAGGGGAGCGACACATGAGGGGTGGAAGGGGCCAGCTCAATGGAAAGCTATGTGGATGGCCTGTGGACAAGGGCAATGGACTGAAAGAGGAGCATGTGAATGACCAACCAGATCAGTGATGTGGCCCAGACCAACCGGCAGCAGCAGTCCCAATACACAGGCAGCCCGGTCACATGCCTGTCCCCAGGAGGAAAACTACAGGTAATCCAGAAGATGTGGCAGAGAGACTGCAGACAGGCCACACTGACATGCACAGCTCAACCATGGAAGGGTGGGCGGAGATGTGATGGGGCTGCACACAGCATATGGGCAATTAAGCAGCAAACAAGGAAGGAAAAGATAAATGTCATGTGGTGTCCAAACTGGCAAGCTCCCGAGTGGCAATGAGATTGTGTGACCACTATCCCAAATATCCCAAACAACTAAAGTGCAAACAATGGTCCACAAAAGGCAGTCACCAGACCCAAGCAGACATTGTATCCTGCACCCCGGTGCACCATATGCCATGTAGAAAGCCATGGGGCCTGTGTGGCAGTCAACGTCGTCAGCACACACCCAATCCATGTTGCGAGGCCACCCACCTGTTGCTGCCCATGGAGCCTACCCACCCTGACCACCCACCACTGGTGCCACCCCAAATCCTAGCCCGCATTTCATCAGCTGTCACAAACAGACAGTAATATGTGATGTGGAGGGTTTCACCACGACATGTCCCCACAGTGTTCGCACCCACCGTATGCACAGCAGTCACCATCCCCAGCCACCAACAGACCCAGGTTAAAGCATGCAGAGTGACAAGGTACCATGCAATGTCAACATTGACGTATCAGGGTTACACAACCATGTACAGCTCATCCACCCCCTACTGCAATAAACGAAACAACCAGACAGTTCATGGCAGCAACGGTGGGCCAGTCCCCCCAGTGACAGTCAAAATAGGCCAACAATGAGTTCGAAAAAAGGCCTGTATCCAAATTGGAGAGGCCCATCTCCCAGTGGCAACAACATCCAGGGACAGTCTCACAGAGGTGCTGTGTCCAAGCACATATGGATGATGGGATCTCCAGATGCAGTGTAGTAGATGTGTCATGTATGTTGTCTGTGTCCTGTGTGAAAAGGTGTAGATATTAGGTAAGGGAATGGCACACCCACCCCCAGCTCCATTAGGTCACAAAGGAGACAGTGAGATAGAAAGAGTTGTCCCCAGAATGCATAGATAGCACTACATGACATGGCCACAACACTGAGCACAGTGCACATGGACCACTGCAGGAGATGTCTCTGAAGACCAGGACACCATCCCAAAATGGTCATGTAAATGCACATGACACACAGGCATCCCAGGGGTCCAGAGCATGTCCAGCAGTGGTGGCGCACAGAGATAACACCGAAAGACATGTTGATATCAACAGGCCAAATGCAGCATCAGCACGTGGTGTATGTCTCAGAGGATGGAAGCTGAGGCCTACCTGAAAGGTACAGCTGTGGCCTGATTGGGAATGTCCGTGTCAGGCAAGAGCACAAAGAGCCCCAATAGAGGCTGCAGACATCAATGAACTGCAGACATCACCACGTCCTCATGGGTAGCTGTGAGTGGAGCATGTCCGAGGTGCGTTGTGTTGTGCGGAAACAAAATGTTGACGTACATCGGTCCACCAGCAAACCTGAGACATGCTCACAATGTACAGTAGCCCAGAAGCAGAAGGTAAAAGAGAGATGAGGGAACATTACTGGACAGGTGGCCATACACATCCCTGAAACAGACAAAGGCAGGGTGGAGCAGAATGATCTGTCATGTAGACACGTCACACAGACACAGAGACATACACTGTGAGACAAGGTATGCATGCCAGCAGCTGCAGATGGCAGGACCCCCGACAATCAGCGACAAGGGGAGACACCCATCACAGTACATGCATGAGTTCACTGAGTTTTGCAAATGGCACAATGGCAGTGAGGTTTCCGCATGCGCCCAAACAATACAATGCCCTGTGCCTGTGGACACACACAGCCTGTTATTATGTGCAGCAGATACACCATTTAGACCCCCAAGATGTGCACAGGCAATGGCCACATATGTGACAAACGGAAGCTAAGGGTGATGGAGTAGTGGGCCAAAGACATGTGTAGCACCATAGGAGCAGTGGAGAGGGAACAACATATATGTGTCAAATGGTGCTGCCAGCAATGCAAACCTCACTGTATGTCAACTCACCCCAGTCACCTGCATGTTGCAGTGATGTACACACACTCCCCACACGCAGCACAGCATCGAGCAGTATGGTCAGCCAATCCCTGGGGGCCCGGAACACAGAAGCTTATCCTGGGGAGGCAAAAACACAACAGACATATCGAGACATGTCATGATAGTGCCGCACAATCCATACACCAGCTCACACATGGCGACCCAGAGGTACGTCCCCAGCACAAGCAGAACTTACAGGAGAAGAGCTCCTCGATCAGATGTTGCCTGGCCGCCATCCCCGCACGTGTGTCACCATGGCCAGGTGCAGGAGGGCACACAGGATCCACCCCGAGATCCTCATTAATATCGACTGGAACATTGTGCCTGAGAGCAATGTTGTGGAGGATGCAACAGGCCAGAATGATCTTTGCCACAGTCATGGGTCCATACTGTAAGGCCCCGCCGGTCCTATCCAGACACCTGAAGTGACTCTTGAGAACGCCAAAGGTGCGCTCAATGACTGAGCGGCTGGAGGCATGGGCCTCATTGTACCGCATCTCTGCACCTGGCCGAGGGAGACGCACAGGGGTAAGCAACCAGGTGCGACACCCATATCCTGCATCACCTGCAGAAAAAAACGGTGCAAAGTTACACGTGTGATGATGCACCAATGGAAGTACTGACGTAGCAAACAACAACTGGACAGCAGAGAGGCTGTGCACACAGATATGATGCCACATCACTGCACACAGTGCTAGTGCACCAGAGGCTGATGATGCCACAAGCAAAGCACCATGGACTGCCAATAGGGGCAGTGCACATCCATGTTACCGTGCCCCAGGACATGTCCCAAACCTGTGCCCAGAAAGCAGTGGTGGCAGCTGTGAGCTCATATGTCCGACAGTGGCAAAGCACACCCGGAGGTGCAGGGATGCACAGGTGTGCAAGTAGGTAACCGGCATGATACAGCGAACACAGAGCAGAGGCCAATGGAACACATCCTGGGGGGGGGGGCGCCAGGTGGGGGTGGCAGTGGAGACCGGAGAAAGTGCCCAGATATGCAGCAGACATGTGTCATAGCAGAAGCGCCACGACACATGTCACGTGTAGCCACCAGCATGGCCAGAGAGAGGAGGCCACACATACAGAATGACCACCATGTGGATGTGTCTGTGTCCCCATCCACCCCCAACCAAGATGGCACATGCACAAACATGTGACATATGGGGTGGGCGAGTGACGGACCCCACAGGCAGACATATGTACAACTGCCCGTGCAGTATGCCTGTGGGCAGGTGTGGGAGCCATGGGCAAGCCTCAGGTGTTGCCCACAGGCATGGAGGGGACAGATCATATGCGTCACGAGTGACCCTGGACACCGCAACCCTGAAACTGAACAGCGGAGGCAGGGAACAGGCCACACCACGTGCCTGCTGGGACACACAGGCGAAAAATCCACACACACATGGTAGACAGAGAGATGTGTGGCAGCGCACAGACGTATGTGATCCAATCCCCAGTGACAGGGCGTGATGTAGTGTGATGACTACACTAGGCTGCACCCGGAAATAACACCGCAATGTAAGGCATGCAGTGGACACTGGTGACAATGGGGTCCCGTCAACCACCTACAGTAGGTGCATGTTAGACATGGTGAATACCCACCCAGCAGGACGTAGTCCTCATATTGGCCGGCCTCAAACTGGCCGAACAGTGCCGAGTTCTGCAGGATATAGGAGTCATGGGCTGACCCTGGGAACCGCGGGACCACATTCAGGATACGCATACTTGCATCACAAACAACCTGCACATTGAGGGAATGGAAGTATTTGCGGTTGCAGTACACAACCTCCCTGTCGCGTGGCGGGACGAGGGCAACATGTGTGCAATCTATTGCGCCCATCACGTGCGGTATCCCTGCAATCCTTTCGAATGCCTGTGCCAGGGTCCCCCAATGTTGCCTACCATTGGGAATTGCAATGTAATTCCCAACCCGGCTGACCATGGCCCGCAGTACCTGGTGGAGACAGCGAGAGAAAGTTGGCCTACTCATCCCACCTACTGCGGCCACAGAGGATTGGAAACAGCCAGAGGCAAAGAAATGTAGGGCAGCCAGGAGCTTGGCCAGACCCGGTATAGCATGTGACCGGGCAGTCAGGGGCTCTAGGTCAGGTCTGAGTTCCTCATAGAGCTCCCTAATGGCCCCTGTGTCCAGCCGGTAGAGGGAGATTACCTGGCCCTCTCTCAGGTCATGGAGCATGGCCCTGGGCCTGTAAATGCGTTGCAGGCGGGGCCGTGCTTCAGCACGCCTACGGCGCCGTTGGTCGCCCACACCCGCCTGTGGACCCCCCACAGATGCAGGCCTGAGTTGCAGCGGCATTGCACCCATGTCCAGGGCTACAGCCCCAGGAACAGCATCTCCCTCCTCCAGAAAGCGCAGCCCAGCCAGCTCGAGCAATGCAACCAGTGCACCACCTGCATGCGCAGTCTGAGCCATGATAGACACAGGATGGAGGACAGCTGGGATGGAAATAGGGATTGGGGCGGGGATGGACATCGCATGAATGATACACACCTGGTGAGACAGCAAAGTCCATCATAAGCCAAACGCAACAAAACCCTGTAGGCATCACCGCAGCGTGCGCGGGAGCGCGCGTTCCCATAAACACCCGATGAGAGTCATCTATGTGAGTCCCTGTGATGAAGCAGGGTGTAAAGAAACTGCGTAGTACACCTGAAACCACACCCAGACGCCAAAATAAGACAGACATACAACAAACATTTCCACGAGCGGAAAACGCAAGAGGCGTTGCCACACGCGTAACGCAGCGTGCAACGTCTGTATGACGTAGCGTGCACGGCAAACATTGCAACAGCTACCAACATGACTGGTAACGCGCCGACAAACAAAATAACATCTCAAACCTGTGGAGCATGTGGGTCAGCAGTAGAAACCACAATAGTGTTAGGAGAGCACGTGTAAGGTGGAACACTGAAACGCTGTCTGCTGCCGATATTAACGCACATAGATGACGTCATCCCCAGCGCATAGCTGCGTGCGCAGGAGTCACGCGCGTCGCAACGCGCGTAGACAACGGCCGTCGAGCCACACCCAAGGTATACCTATATGTATGATAAGCTCAGAATGGCAAACCCCCCAGCACACCTACACGCTAAAGTATGGAGTGCAGCGACGGAGGACCACAAGAGGCTGCAGTGGACCAAACACCACATCCACCATTGCCAAACCCTTATGGTGATGATGAGATGCCAGGCCCATCTGGGGCACAGCAGAACCCCAGTGCACAGGCAGCACAGTTCAGTGAATGGGTGCCTGCGCAGGGGGGGCAGGCCCACAGTGGCAGCAGAGGGTGACTATATGTTGCAGGGTGCACGGTGCAGGACTGGCGGGGGCAGCAGGGCCACACGGGTAGGGAAGTGGGCAACCGGGAGGCACACTGCACCTGCACCGACCATGCTCAGTGGTGGCAGGGATGAAGGTGTTGATGGGCATGCATGGGGTGTGTGGCAGTGTGCAGAGGGGGGGTGGGCCATGGGGGAGCAGGGCACAGGGGCCACTGGCATGGAGAGAGCACTAACGTTGTGGGTGAGCACAGGGGTCCTGGACCAGACCCATGTGGCTCACCAACACACATGTGCCTGTAGGGGGGTGTGACGGGGTGGACAGGCAGTCACGCCCCATCTGACCTATGTAACATTGTGACACACAGGTGACATCTGCGCCATTGAGGCACCAGAGGAGACAGCCCAAGGCCCGTGCCGCCAGATGGATTATGGACCCATAGGCAGATTATGTACCACCACACAACCCACCCTCTGGGGCTCAGGGTGCAGAACAGGATCACCCACCAATAGATCCACAGTCTACCTCACTGCAATGGTAGCAGTAGAGGGGACCATCATCCCCAGTCCTGTTGGGGAACAGACAGAGCGCTACACATCCATAAGGCAATGGTAGACAGATGGCAGGCTTGGAAATGCGCAGCTGCCCCCCAATATTATCTGACATTCTCCAGCAGCACACCTCCAGCCGCTGCACCCTGCAAGGTGTTCCAGCAAGACACATACTAGCTGCAGACAATCCGCCAGCTAGTCCATAGTGCATGGTCCTGGAGGAGATGCAGGCACCCAGAACAGGGATGTCAGCATACACACAAAGCAGATAAGTCAGTGATTGGGCCCCAAAAGGAAACCCATAGATATCACATGAGAGAACTGCCATATAGTACTATGGGGGAGCCTAGCCATGCAATGGTCACTGCTCAGTCAGGGTGAGAGTGACCTCCCAGCAGGACATGCTATGGCCACCCTGTCCATGCAGGTGGTGGCCGGGCACTACAATGTCCGAGCCATTGCCCTATGCCTTGTGCAGATGCAGCCAGGTCAGGCCACCCTATCCAGGCTATTCCCACAGTACCTTGCTCCTCAGTATGCACATTGGCAGGCCAATACTGGCAACAGTGCTAGCACTGAGGGCTGTGGAGGGTGTTGGCAGCCACCGCACACTTGATAGACAGACACACACTCCCCACACCTATGCCAGCATTGTGCAGCTATGGAGGTGTTGGGTAGCCCTGGCCACCACACCAGTCCTGGGCACAGTGCAGGAATGGCTATGGTACGCAATTCTGTAGGAGTCACTGCCCAGGTTGGTAAACACTGTCAGACACAAGACCTGTAGCACACTCCACAGACATCAGAAAGGTTGCTATGCTGCAGCTCACTCAGAAAAAACGTGTACTTAAGCTAGGAATTGCTATCTGCCAGTAATCATAGCAACCTTTTGATAGATGTGTACCATATTCCCAGGTTTAAGGTGACATTACTAAGATATGCAAGTGCTAGTATTGGGAGATGCACGCAGAGCCCAAAGTCCTGCCTCTCCAGGTGGCTTTGGATAATGGGGCCTGTGGGTGCGGGTGTGTCTGCCCCTGTTGGCTGCTGCTTTACAGCAGTGGTTCCCAACTCCAGTCCTGGTGTGCCAAACACTGTTCGGGTTTTCATGCTGTCCCTCATGAATATGCATGAGATACATCTGCATACCATGGGGGTGGCGCATAGAAATACAGCACAGGCATCTTTATCAGAGGCAGCATGGAACCGGAATGGGTGTTTGGCCCTCCAGGACTGCATTTGGGAGGCTCTGCTCTAGGTAATGGGCATGTTTATGGTGTCTGTGCTCTGTAGGGTAAGATGTAGGTGTTTTGGGCATGTTTACGTCATCTGCAAAAAAGGTTCTGTCTGTATTAGGACGTTATAGTAGTGGGTAAAATATGAGGACTCGGTTGGCAGAAACCACAGCTGGGACTTGAACCTGTGACCTTCTGCTTCTGAATACAGTGGTTTCGTGCACTGCACCACCATGTTATCACAGAGAGGGTGCATCCCCTGGTGATACCTTGACTGTTGGTCAGACAGGGCCTGTCTGTTGCAGTGCATGGCACCCACCTACACAGGGCTAGGCCACGGTCTGCTCTGGCCAGCTGCCACTGCCCCCTCCACCACCAGTATCCCTCAGCCACCTTGCTGACATGCCCTTCTGCTGGTGGAGCTGGTGGTGCGCAGTTTCAGGCAATCCAGTGTGCAGGTAGGTGGCTGCATATGGGGTCCATGCTCCCCCCCAGCCCTGCCTGCCAATGTTCCGTGCCCTTGGGGGTTGCTGTTGGGTGCTATCCCCTGTGACGCTTTAGGAAACACACTCGTGCCCATGTTGGGCCTTCAGCAGTTGCTGTCTGGCTGCTCTGCTGTTTCAGCATTCGTATGGGCCACCTAGGCATCGCCCTAGTCCGCACTGTGGCCCAGCTGCACCACAGCATGTGCCGCCTGCGGCCCTCTGTATCCCCTTCTCCGGCATCTGTCCAGTTGCCGTTCCGACATGCCCGCCCTGCTGTTGCGGGACATGTGCACGCCATAGGCATCCTGTCTGATGGTGGGGAAAACCCTGAGCAGCGCTATTTCACTGTGGGCCCATTCACCTTGTATGGGGACGGAGTATAGACCCTTCCACGATTTATATCTGTTCTATGGAGCTTACTCAGGGGGGGGGGGGGGTTGATGTTTCTCATTGATACCACTATTGACCAGCTTGGTTATTGTTTTTATCCAGTTTGTTGGGGTCATTTTCGGTGCTTCTGTGCCCTTTTGTTCTGTGCACATGTATCACACTTATCACTTTATTTTGGTTTTCCTGCCTGGGCTGTACATTGTTGACACTGAAATGGTTTCTCTCCCCTTTAATATGCCTTTAACGGCAGGTTTTCATTCGCGTTGGAATTGAGCTCTGAAAATCAGCACGTTAGTGTGAAGGGAGCCTCTCCCCGCCCACTCTCCGCCCATTGACCCCTTCTCTCCGCCCTCTCTCCACCTTCTGCGTTGTTTTACTGCGCCGCGGGAGTTTACGATCGTTAACTACGGTTAACGCGCGTAGTATGACGTTAATGCTCGTTAGCGCGTGATAACGCATGTTATAATGCGCTAACGAGCATTAACGTCATACTACGCGCGTTATTCACGTTTACCGCACTTTAGTAAACATACCCCAAAGACATTTTGGGTAGGCCACAGGCCTATCATTCCAAGGTACACTTATGACACTACTACAGTACAAACTATAGAACCTTCACAAGACTATTCCTTACCTAGTTAGGACAAAGAATCAAGGGATAAGAGCACCAAAATCATAGAAACAAAGAACAGGATGTCAGCTAAGATCATTAGGCTCATCTAGGCTAGTTCAATGCTATTGACCTCTTCAAACGTAGGGACCCTCTGTGCCTATTCCAGGCTTCCTTGCATTCTGCGACATTTTTTGTCTCTACATCCTGCACTGGGACACCATTCCTTGCATCCATCACTTGCTCCTTGAAGAAATATTTTGTGATGCTTATCTTCAGTATATCCCCATGGAGTTTCACACCATGGCCTCTTGTTCAGAACATCCTTTCCTCTGAAAAGTATTTGCTTCCTGTAACTAATTTATATCTCTGAATGTCTTTCTCATATCCTTCTGTCTCATCTTTCCTCTAGGGTATTTTGGAAAGGAAGGGTTAACTAAAGACAGAAAGCTAGGAAAAAAACTTTGAAATATCTCTTTCTATGAGAGCTTGGAAGATCACAAAAGAAACAAATAGTTTGTTAGTTTTTCTCAAGCTTCATAGTTTCCCAAGCTAATAAAAGATATACTGCTTTCTTTCAGCAATACAGGGGGGCTCAGTCAAGTATGCAGGGTGAATGTTTCTCCAGAAACCTCCTTTCTCCTAGGACAAGCAGGATGAGTCAGCCACACTTGGTGACGTCATCCGATGGCGCAGAGACAGAAGTACTCTCCATAGCTCAGAAGGGCTTTTCGCCCTTCTGAGCATGGGCCAACTGACCCCACCCCCCTGCCCGCCCCTAGCTAGACAGTTTCAGTTCTTCCGCCTTGCCAGCAAGACGGACCTCTCTACTCTCCAACTGAAATGACCAAATTCTGAACTCATTCTGAAGGAAATAAGAAATATTCTACCTCTTCCTTACTTACTTCATTTAAAATATCTCTAATGCTGTTCTGTCCCTTCCTTTATCTCAGATCCATTCATGAAGGGCTGGCTGGAAGCCCTGCCAGCCATGTGCTCACCCTGCCAGCCATGTGCTCGCAGCCTGCAGATGCCACTGATCACAGAACTTATGAACATCCAGCTGAAGTAAAAGCGCTGCATGTGGGTTTGAGAAACCGCTGCTCATGCAGACGCAGCTGCTCGGATATGCCTTAAAGGCCTCCATCCCCAGCCATAAGCCCAGCACCTAATGGCGTCGACTCCGCCGGGATCTGCAGATGCTCTGACCAGAGCCCAAAACAGATGCCGCACTCACTTCCTAATCTGGACCTGGCCACCTGGAACCTGCTACAAACACTCCTGGCGCAACAGCTACACCCGCTGCAGCTCGGGATGTGCCTTTGAGGCCTCCATCCCCAGCCGAAAGCCTCCAGTAGCCAGTCCTACTCCCTGTAGCATGGACCCCCTCAGGAGCTGCAGCTGCATCACATCAGAGTCTTCAGCGGCGTCTTCAAATGCCTTATTAGGCCATCTCTGGTCCTGCGTATCCACGGAGAATTCAGGTATGCCCCCCACCCTTTAGGCACAACTCCGGCCTCGGCGCTGAAATGCCTCTCTGGATGCACACCGCCATGCCCCAGAAGTGACTCCGTGACCTACTCCCCTGTGTCGCAATTGGCGGAGACTTCGGATGTCACTCCTCTCCGCCGCATCATCACTCGAGCCTCAGTGCCGAGAGCTCTTCTCCTCAGTGCCGACCCTGAGCTCCACGGCACCAATCCTGAGCCCCATGAACCTCCAGTGGCTCTCCGCCACGTCAGCGGGCAGTATACTTGCTCTCCACGGGACAGTCGGCAGTAGCGAGGCGCAGACTTCCCTCCTTGCCAATCAACTCCCCACGCTGATCAAGAAGCATCAAGATGGGACAGCCGGCAGTAGCAAGGTGAAAACTTACTCTCCGCGCTGACAAGGAAGCTTTGGGGCCGGCAGCCACGCTGTCGCACTGCTTGCAGCATGTGCAGCTCCCCTCCTGACGGGCTCTTATCAGCCATAGGGAGCCAGGACAACAACAGCAAACGTTATACCATGTAGTTCCCCGACAGGAGGAAAGGAGATGGTGCAGGGGAGTAGATGGAAAGGAGAACAGAAGAGGATGGGACTGGGAACCATTACTCATGGGCAATGTTCCCTCTAATTTTCTGTAGGTTGTGTGCGCATAAAATATCAGCTGTGTGCAGTTTTTGAAGGAAGGTTAAATTTTTGTGCGTCACATAACGACACTCGGAGTTATATACTTTAAAATGTGACTACACGTCAGAATACAGTATATACACCACATTGATTTTAATCAAATTAAATGAAAATAGACGATTACTAAATGAAGTGGGAAATTTCTAGTAATTACAATCATAACTTTTAAATTTTAAGACTTCTGTGTTGTTTTCTATCAGAATCAGAGTGTAATTTTTGTGCGCTCTGTTGTAAAGTATGTGCGCTTGCTCGGCGAGGTGTGTGCGCGCGCACACGTGCACAGCTTAGAGGGAACAGTGCTCATGGGTTCAATTCCTGCTTCAGACACTCCATGTGACCTGGAGCAAGACTCTGCCGGGTCAACCATCCATTTAAAATCAGCAAGGGCTTCATACACAGCCTCCTAAGAATGTGACCTTGGACAAAGTCACTTAACCCTCCATTACCTATAAAGAACAGCCTGGAAATCTACCTCCAGTTACAGTGCCGAAAAATCCAAGAATGTGACCTTGGACACAATCTCTTAACCCCCCATTGCATCACCAGAATGTCCTGGAAATCTACTTCCACTTACACTGCTGAGAAACCCAAGAACCTGGGTTGCTGAGAAACCCAAGAACCTGGGTCACCAGGAATCAGCACAGACTCGAAAGCATGCATTGCTCCCAGTCACACACAGACCTTCACAAGGCCTTCTCGTCAGCTCTCCGCAGCCTCAACAAACAACAGTGGCAGTACCCCATGTCAGACCCCGAACTGACGATATTGACCTCATATCATCACACAGTCCACATGAGATATTGCAAAAAAAAAAAAAAATAGGTGGAGTCTTAGGTCAGTCTTCTAAGGGAAATGCACAGGCCACTCAGTCTGGACTGGAGTGCCGGCCCAAGTCGTCAGAATAGTAGTCCAAGGACTATGGACACTTGAGTGAATTGCACCCCTTGTGGGCCTCCAAAGGAAGACCTGGCAATCTTTGCCAATCCACCTGACATGGATGAGAAGCTCCTCTTGTGGTCCCAAAGGAAGGCTTGACACCCCACCAGATGTGGACGAGACACACTCCTTGTGGCCTCCAAGGAAAGGCTGGGCAATCTCCCTCCAATTACACAGACAAGAAAATCAAGAGCCACTCAGATTGACCGCAGGGCATGACTAGATCTATGAATGTGAAAGAGGATATTCACAACTCCTCATGCAAGGGGGAAGAAACAACTGCACCTAAGAATGTGAAAGATGACATTCTCAATTCCTCACACAGAGTACGCCCTTAGGGCACACTAGTCGGGGCATGGGCATACAGAGTAAGTCCCTCATCACCCACTGGTTTGGGCATGGCTTCCGGAACCAGGAAACAGTTCCAGCATTTAGACAGCCCTGGCACCCCTGAGACATCCCCTAGAGGTGCCACCCACTGGTCATGACACTGCACTTCCCCTGCATAGACCAGCCTATCAAAGAAGAGAGGGTCAGAAACCAGGGCCCCTTCCACTTCGCGGACTCAGCAGCGCTGCCAAGGGGCAACCACTCTCTTGCTGGCTGGGGTTGTGTGACCACATTCCCCATCATCAGATCAGATTATAGCCGCCAATACAGGGCTCATGCATACCTATGCTCCCCACAGCTACTCCTCACGAACATGTGATGGCAGCACACCCCTGTGAAGAGAGTACTGGCCGTCCCACACCTTGTAGAGGAGCTGGTCGGAGGGTACTGGCTGTCCCACACCTCATAAAGGAGCTGGTCGTCCCACACCTCTTAGAGGAGCCCACCTTGGCCTTGCCACCTTGGGAGACCCTTACGGCTATCCAGCAAGCCATACCTTCCTGTTCCCCTTGGGGCGTCAGATGTTCCACCCCAAGACTCACATTGACTGGCTGCCGTGGAGTGGGCATCAACACTACAGTGTCCGAGGCAATTCCCCTATAACTTGGAGAAACACCTTCAGGACGTGGGTCACCTTCTCAACCCAGCATTGCCACAACAACCCTTTGGAGAGAACTCTGCACTTGACAGGCCCAGCAGGCTCTGTGGCACTGTGTGAATGAATGCAGAGTGGCAGGCTCCAGGCCAGCCTGGGAATCACCAGTCTTCGATCTTCCTCATGGTCAACCAAGGTCAGCACTCTGGCTCACCACACACAATGGCAGGTGTATCTGACTGGAAGGTCACAGGTTCAAGGCCTGCCTGAGGATCATGTAGGGAATTACTACACATCACCATGGTGCCGCAATGCCTCTGCACTCTGTCTGTGAAGGAACAGACATTCTGAACAGTCAACTAGGTAACCATTGCCTCACAACAGGACACTAAGAGGGCAGACCCCCCTCCCCACCCCTGCAAGAAGACCAAACCAAGCAGTACCAATGATCCAGGTGGTGCCCTCCCACTGGAGCACAGGTGATATAAACAAATGTGATATAAGGCTTGTATTCCATTCATTCACTATTCTGTAATATAATTTTGTATGTCTGCATTCTGGGAAGAGAGACTACGTGGTTAAATAATACGTAGCCTGTCACATGTGCAGAGGTACAAGGCTGATTCACCTTTACTGTATGTCTGCATTCTGGGAAGAGAGACTACGTGGCTAAATAATACGTAGCCTGTCACAGGTGCAGAGGTATAAAGCTGAGTCATCTTTACTGTATGTCTGCATTCTGGGAAAAAGGGATACGTGGATAATAACACATAGCCTGATGTATGTAATGATTTTCTGACTTCCTTACTATATGTCTGCATTCTGGGAATAGAGACCATGTGGCTAAATAATACGTAGCCTGACAATTATTAATTACCAAATTTGCTATAAAAATAACTGTGAAACAGAGGTTGGGTGTGAGTGCTTACTGAAGTGTCTCACCCTTAACTTGCAAGCAAAGACATTAAACTCTGCTTTACTGAGAAGTCTGTTATTGTGTAAAAAGCTATGTTTTCTTACACAGGCAGTGCTGGGAAGCAGGATCAACTGTCAGACAAACCCGTTTGTAGGAAATCCACCCTTTGACATCAGCCCCCCCCCCCACCCCTCCATTGGTGGGACTGACCACAAATCGACCTGCTCACACAAAGTGCAACTATTAAAAGGGATAACACAAGGCCTTCCTCATCACTCACTGGCCGGCACCAGTGTTTTCCCAATCATCTGGCTCTAGGGTCCTGAATGCCCTCCCCCAACAACACATAACTCTGAGCCTGACCCTTTGACAGTTGTCGTCTATCTCCAATGCACTGCGATTGAAACGGCTGCCATGACACCCCCCAGCATTCAGTCCTCAGTCCATCCTCAGTGCCTTCTGTTAGGCTGGACAGCTTATCCATTACTCCAGCTGGACAGCTTATCCATGAATCTTGTGACCACACCCTTGACGGCTGCCCTCAAGAGCCCTCTGCTGGCTAATATGGGAACTCCTCAGAAGTGGCCCTTGTGGCCCTTGACCCCACTTCCGAGCCACGGCAGACAGATCTGAAATGGATCCCCAGGATATTTATTTTGTATATCATCCAAACTGCAAATCTGGGTGATACCCCAGCCACACATGCTGCACTGCCTGCCACACCACCACATCCGAGCCACCCTCGGTACCCACCCCAAGCCAGCCTAGGCTCTGGTCTGCAGGACTCCTCCTGGGAGGAACAGCGGACTACACCTCTAGTGACTCCGCCTGCATCTCAACCTGGACACAAACAGGGGCTCAAGCCATGTCAGGGGCGTGCACTCCTGTCCATGTACCACACACCTACAAGGCCCCAGACCACACTCCTACAAGGCCCCAGACCTTGCCACAGGGATTAGCACATCCCCAGCCACCCGGGCAATGGTACACACCGTCCAAGAACACCTGTGGTGACACTTTGTGCACCCCACACAGTGCCGTAATCCTAGACCTTGCAACATGGCACATCCCCCAGCCAAGCAGTCTAAACAATCCAGACTGCCACCTCCCTCTTGAGCACACCCGGCCAGGCCCGTTTGTTGCTACTGTTACTACACTTGCTCGCAGCGATCACCTCACTGCTGACATAACAACTTAAAGATATACCATACTGGTTCAGAGCAAGGCCCATCAAGCCCAGTATTCTACTTCCAACAGGGTCCAATCTAGGTCTTAAGCACCTAGCAGTTACCCAACAGACACAGGTCTCTCTATGCTTGTACAGGGCCCAAGCCCCTGTCACTAATGGTTTATGGACCTTCCTCCTTCCTCCAGAAAATTGTCCAGAATACCTTTGGACCCTGCTACACTTCCAGCTTTACTACATCCTCCAGTAACAAGTTCCGGAGCTTGACTACACAAAAAAAAAAAAATTAATTATACGTATATATATACACATATATATATCTTCTCTTGTTCATTGCTGTATTAATGCCTCAATTATGCACCACCCTCGCAGCCAGTCGTTATTGAGGCCGATGCTATTTGTGCTCGCAGCAACCAGCTCACTGCTGTTGCTACATTAGTGTCCAGAATTTTACACCACTCTCGTGTCCAGCCGATATTGATACTGCTGCAATTTCCTGGTCTCTGTTTCCTGCTACGTTAACGTTTTACAACATCCTCCGGTAACAAGTTACAGAGCTGACTACACATAAGAGAAGCCTCTCTTATTAGTAATGTATTAATGCTCCAATTTGCACCACTCTCGGGGACAGCAATATTGATGCCGTTGCTTCTTCATTGCAGTGACTCCCACACTACTCGATGTGCCTACATCTCTATTACCGCACAGGTGAACCTTGCAACTATACCGTGACTGCAAGCCATCATACGGTGCCTGGGAACTGGACCCTGCACATGTGTGCATCACCACTACAGGCCTAGATGTTCTTGTTGCAACATGCTGCACTACAAAGGCGCAGGCTGGCCCTGAAAAAGTGTCTCGGCCTTCCCCCTTCCACCACAGCGCATAGCAGCTTGGAAGGTACCAAGTGTGGATGACTCATCCTGCTTGTCCTAGGACAGGGGTCTGCAACCTTTAAGACATAAAGAGCCACTTGGACCCGTTTCCGAAGGGAAAAAAAAAACTGGGAGCCGCAAAACCATTGCGACATTTAAAACAAATCTAACACTGCATATATTGTTTCTTACCTTAATGCTATATACGACCCCCTACTTTTCCTGTTAAAATATAGGTGTTTGGCCTATACTCGCCGTATAAGACTACCCCTCTTCCTTCGCACACCAAAAAAAATACGCCAGAAAATATAACAACAAGAAGTAACAATATTTGATTTCAAAATTATGATGATTTTGTAGTCAAATCACTAATATGAAATAAAATTATTTTTTCTACCTTTGTTGTCTGACCAATTTATTCTTTGATCATGCTGGTCCCGATCTGAGGTTTCTGCTTTCCTGTCTTCTCTTAGCTCTCTTTCTGTGGTCTATGGTCCATCTGCCAGTTCTTATCTCTTCTTTCGTTTTCTTCACTTCTTTCCATCAGCCTATTTCCAGTCCCAGTAACCCTCCCCAATATCAGCCCCTTTCCAGTCCTCACTCCCAGTACCTTCCAATGTCAACTTGCATTCCCATGATTGCCACTGGTGTCCATTTCCTTCCAGTCCCCCCTCCTTCCCCACTGACCAGTCCCTTCTAGTACAAATACCATGGCAGCCCCTCTCAGATCCAGTTCCATTCTCCCATCCCCTCATATCAGCCCATTTGTAGCCTTAGCCCCCAGTTATCTTCCAGGGCCAGCAGCTCTATCCTCCCCTCCCCACAATCAGCCCATGCCCAGTCAAAGCCCCCCAATCAGCTCGCTTCCAGTCCTAGCCTCCCCTAATCAGCTCATTTCCAGTGCTCGTCCCCTCAACCCCATTACCAGTGCTCCATCCCTCCATGTCAGCCCCCTCCCTCCCTCCATATCAGCTCCCTCCCTCCATGTCAGCCCGCCTCCCCAATCCCTCCATGTCAGCCCCCTCCATGTCAGCCCCCCTCCCTCCATGTCAGCCCCCTCCATCCCTCCATGTCAGCCCCCCTCCCTCCATCCATATCAGCTCCCTCCCTCCATGTCAGCCCCCCTCCCTCCATCCATCCTCCATCCATATCAGCTCCCTCCCTCCATGTCAGCCCCCCTCCCTCCATGTCAGCCCCTCCATCCCTCCATGTCAGCCCCCCTCCCTCCATCCATTCATATCTGCTCCCTCCCTCCATGTCAGCCCCCCTCCCTCCATGTCAGCCCCCTCCATCCCTCCATGTCAGCCCCCCTCCCTCCCTCCCTCCCTCCATCCATTCATATCAGCTCCCTCCCTCCATGTCAGCTCCCCCTCCCTCCATGTCAGCCCCCTCCATCCCTCCATGTCAGCCCCCCTCCCTCCATCCATTCATATCTGCTCCCTCCCTCCATGTCAGCCCCCTCCATCCCTCCATGTCAGCCCCCCTCGATCCATCCCTCCATGTCAGCCCCCCTCCCTCCATGTCAGCCCCCTCCATCCCTCCATGTCAGCCCCCCTCCCTCCATTCATTCATATCTGCTCCCTCCCTCCATGTCAGCCCCCTCCATCCCTCCATGTCAGCCCCCCTCGATCCATCCCTCCATGTCAGCCCCCCTCCCTCCATGTCAGCCCCCTCCATCCCTCCGTCAGCCCCCCTCCCTCCATCCATTCATATCTGCTCCCTCCCTCCATGTCAGCCCCCCCTCCCTCCATGTCAGCCCCCTCCATCCCTCCATGTCAGCCCCCCTCCCTCCATCCATTCATATCTGCTCCCTCCCTCCATGTCAGCCCCCTCCATCCCTCCATGTCAGCCCCCCTCGATCCATCCCTCCATGTCAGCCCCCCTCCCTCCATGTCAGCCCCCTCCCTCCCTCCATTTCAGCCCCCCTCGATCCATCCCTCCATGTCAGCCCCCCTCCCTCCATGTCAGCCCCCTCCATCCCTCCATGTCAGCCCCCCTCCCTCCATCCATTCATATCTGCTCCCTCCCTCCATGTCAGCCCCCCTCCCTCCATGTCAGCCCCCTCCATCCCTCCATGTCAGCCCCCCTCAATCCATCCATTCATATCTGCTCCCTCCCTCCATGTCAGCTCCCTCCCTTCTTCTGCAGAGCCGCGGCTCCCTGCCTCTTACGGAACCGCGGCTGTGCTTTTAAAATCATCTCGGAGCCCTTCCTGTCTTGACGGGCTCCGTGCAGCATTGTCCCGCCTCCAAAACTTCCTTTAGAGGCGGGACAATGCTGCACGGAGCCCGTCAAGACAGGAAGGACTCCGAGATGATTTTAAAAGCACAGCCGCGGTTCCCTATGAGACAGGGAACCGCGGCTGCAGAAGAAGGGAGGGAGCTGACATGGAGGGAGCCCATAACGCGACGTTTAAAGCGGGCAGTGTGCTCTGGAGCCGCGGCAAAGGTGAGAAAGAGCCGCATGCGGCTCCGGAGCCGCGGGTTGCCGACCCCTGTCCTAGGAGAAAACAGAGTTACCTACCTGTAACAGGAGTTCTCCGTGGACAGCAGGATAAGTTAGCCACACATACCTGACCACCTCCCCTGGGAAGGGGTCGGTCTCCGTCCTGGTGCCTGCCTCCTAGCGGCAAAAGGCTCAGCTAGTGACATACTGGCTAGCTAGGGGCGGGAAGGGGGGTGAGGCCAGTTGGCCCATGCTCAGAAGGGCAAAAAGCCCTTCTGAGCTATGGAGAGCACTTCCGTCTCGGCGCCAATGGGTGATGTCACCAAGTGTGGCTGACTTATCCTGCTGTCCACAGAGAACTCCTGTTACAGGTAAGTAACTCCGTTTTTTTCACTGAGATAGTGTTACACTTCAAGGTTGGCAAAGGTTGTATAAATCATCTGTAAGCTTTGCTGCATCTCCTACATAAGTCAGAGCTGCTGCAAGGGATCTGTACTGGGTCCGCTACTTTTTGACATATTCATAGATGACCTGGAAAAGGGAATAACTAGTCAGGTTATCAAATTTGCAGATGACACAAAACTGTTTAAAGTTGTTAAAACCCAAGAGGATTGTGGAAAGCTGCAGGAGGATCTGGATAAATTGGAAGACTGGGCATCCAAATGGCAGATGAAATTTAATGTGGACAAGTGCAAAGTTATGCACCTAGGAAAGAACAACCCACACTATAGTTTAGACGATGCAAGGCTCCACATTAGAAACCACCACCCAGGAAAAGGACTTAGGAGTCATCGTGGATAACATGTTAAAACCCTCCGCCCAGTGTGCAGCGGCGGCCAAGAAAGCAAATAGAATGCTAGGTATCATAAAGAAAGGGATGGAGAATAAAACAAAGGATATTATAATGCCTCTGTATCGCTCCATGGTACGACCGCACCTTGAATATTGTGTGCAATTCTGGTCACCGTATCTTAAAAAGGACATAGCGTTATTAGAAAAAGTACAGAGAAGAGCCACCAAATTGGTGAAGGGGATGGAAGGCTACTCCTATGAAGAGAGGCTAAAAAGGTTAGGGCTCTTTAACCTGGAAAAGAGACGGTTGAGGGGAGATATGATAGAGGTCTATAAATTAATGAATGGAGTGGAACGGATAAACGTGGATCAATTGTTTACGCTAGCAGAATATAGAAAGACGACTAGGGGACATGTAATGAAACTACAGGGTAAACTATTTAAGACAAATAAGAGAAAATATTTTTTCACTCAACGTGTAATCAAACTCTGGAATCTGTTACCGGAGGATGTAGTAAGGGCTGTTAGTATAGCTGGGTTTAAAAAAGGTTTGGACAAGTTCCTGGAGGAAAGGTCCATAAACCACTATTAAAAAGGGACCCAGGATATCAATGCTTGACCCAGTACAAGCATTGTGGAACCTGTGGTCTTTTGGGGATATTGCTAGGTGTGTAGGACCTAGATTGGCCACTGTTGGAAACAGGATACTGGGCTTGATGGACCTCGGTCTGACCCAGTATGGCATGTCTTATGTTCTTATGTTCTTAAGGGAATTTTAGAGAAAGCATTCGATCTGTGTGTTGCCAGCAATAAGAAACACAATAATGCTGGAGCAGGCATTGTGCAGTATAATTTTTTATTTAAGCATCCTCAGTATATACATTTAGGTCCACAAATCTCGTCTCCCATAATTTTTGGTCTTGACCCTGCACCATTTTGGTAGCCTCTTTCTGAAATACGTCCAGCCTGTCTATATACTTTCTGATGTAGCAGGCGCCCAAACTGTCCTCTCTCTTTGCAATGAGAACATTTCTGGAGCCTGCAGCTCAGATTTTAGGGTGATGGAATGGAGATTGGCCTGAGACCCATCGCTGTCAGTGGGAGCTGCTTGCCCTCGATTTTGGGGGTCGGGTGTCTTTTGCTTTTGGTAAACGCCTCTCTTTTTTTAGACGCCTCTTGCCATTGCATGGTGAGGACTGCCTGGTCCTTCTGAGGGGCTGAGCTGCTGAGAAGCAGCAAAGGGAATCATTTCTCTGGATGGATGGCTAAGCCTTGAAGAGAAAGAAAGAGAGAGAAGGTCCCTCACACTAGCTTGGCCTAAAAGAGAGAAAAAGGGTCAGAGTGGAAAAACAATTGGGAGCAGCTTGTGAACAGCAGTGGAGGTCCAAGGGGACTTGGAGAATTGTTCCTAATGAAATCCAGCTGTTGAAGTGGTTTGGTGATTTACTTCAGGAGGCGAGTGGGATCAACAGGGTGCATCTCACCTTGCCTACTGGGAAGTCCAATCTGTGGTGTAAGGAACCAAACACCACTGTCTCCAAAACATACAGAAAGGAGGAGAACTGAATATCCTCAGAAGAGAATTTTGAATATTTTTAGCAGAGAGTGCTGTTAAAGAGTTTTTGAGATTTTAGACAAAGGTCCCATGGCACAGGCACTAAGGGGCATGTTTAGTAAAGTGCGCAACCAGGGTAGCACAGTGTTAGCATGCGGTCTCAGCGCTGCACTAAAAAGTAACATGAGGCACGTACACTAAAAACCCAATGCTACCCTAGGTGTGCGCATGGGGGTGGAGACTGGGTGGGACATGGGCGTTCCTGGCACGTCGCGGATAGCGTGGGCATTAGTTGCTCACCTCAATGGATGACGTTAGTTGCACCTGCGGCCTCTTCACCATATTAAAGCGTGACTTGTCTACATTAACTGCAGGGAATGGATTTATATGCCCCCCCTCCCGCAGTTAGCTAGCAGCACCATACGAATAACACAGCCCAGACATGCTCACCGGCAAAGGACTTAGTGAACATGCCCCTAAAAGTACTTCATCTAAGGGCTAAGAAACATTTTGTAATTTTTAGGACTTTTATTCCGCAGTAGTATATTGCAGAAGAAGAAGAGGACTGAGGAGTCTAGCGTACCTAGCCTGGGATCCAAAAAGAAAGAAGAGGGATGTCCACCCAAGACCCCAGAAGAAGAATATAAAAGGCGACCAAGAGAAGAGACTGGCTTGGCATCTGTAAAGGGCGAGAAAAAGAAATCGGGTTGCAATCTAATTTATTTTTCCACTTTTTTCTTCTAGCTTTTGATTTTGTAAACTCCTTGGGGGCATATTCAAAGCAGCTAGTGGCGCTAAATATCCCCTCCTATCCAGTTTCAGTGCCACGATGCTAACCGCTTAGTGACAGGGCGTTCCTTGGGCGGCATGGGGGGCTGAACTGAATGGCTGTCCTAACTGTAGCCGGTTTTGCAATCTGGCCCATGGCTGAATATTACTGCTGACCGGATTGCAAATAGGCAATCCATCAAATATAGAAATTCAATGTAGGTTTAAGTTAAAATGGCAAACGGCCAGCTACTTTAACTTTGCTGGACGTCGCTGCTAAATATTGGCCCCCATGGTCTCTTTTTCGAATGCACCTAATAAGGGTGCTTTTTAAAAAAGAGTATCCCCTGAAGAGGACTTGGAGATTTTTGTGTGTAATCATAGTCTGCATAAAGTTCATTAATGCACCTTAAAAAATGTAGTGTGTGCTGAAGCATTTTAACATGTGTTAACCTATGAATTAACTGGCATTAAATCAATTAACAAGTGTTAGAACGTTTTAATGCATGTTAAAACATTTTTCTTAAAACAAATGAAAAAGAACCAAGAAAACATCTAAAAATCAGGAACAAAGGCCAAATGAACTGAAAATGAACCAAAACATGTTTCCCTGTATGCATTTCCAACAATCAGGGCCTTGGGGCATTAAGTACAGATAAACCTTTTGGTCACCCAGTAAATTAATGAATTTTTAAGTGACTCTGGATGTGGTTGATGCAGGTCCGGTGCAAGGAGAAGAGGCACCCTAGGTGAACATCACCCCTTGCGCCCTCCTCTATTCCCGCTCCCGCTTCCCTCTCTGGCCTCCATTGCCACTGCTGCCACCCCTTTCCGGGTCCTGCAGGGAGAGCTATGGCAGCACTCACCTTAAACCTCCTGCATTGCGAGGTTGTTTGACTTCTGCCCCCTCCAACATCCTTTTGTATGGGGGTGGAAGTACACGTGCATGCCGGCTAGCGCAGTGCTGCGTGTTAGCATCACTCAGGGGACAGACGCATACCCCACAGTACAATCGCATGCTATGGGCATGCACCTTAGTAAACATACTCCTTAAACACCAAGGGCCCCATATTTTCAGTGGCAGTGGCTAGCCGATCTAACATGGCTAGCTGTCACCACTGTACTTTGCCCAGATATTCAATGCTAGGGTCATATCTTGCCCTGGCATTGAATATCCATGTTGTCCAGATTGACAAGAAGCTAACTGGGCAGTAGCAATATTCAGCCACTGCCCGGCTATGGCCGGGTGCCATCCATGGATCGCCCCCAGAATGCCCTAATGCTTCCAGTTAGTATCAGGGCATGCAGTGGTGGAACTCATATAGTCAGTGCAGTGTTCATGCTGTTGAACATCCCACTTAGTGGCATTTACATGGTTTGCTTTGAATATTGGGCCCCAAGTGCTCAGCTCTACATTCCCTAAAAATAATGTTCTGGACCTGCAGTAGGGGACTGATTCATGGGGTGATTGCTAGCATATTGTGTTTTGTTTTTGAAAAAATATGTATGTATTCTATATTTATTGCGCTTCATCAAATCACATAATTGTTGAAAGAGACTTGAAGTAGGGTGCCAGGACCCCCTGAAAGGGTTAATATGGAGAATGGCTTAGAAGTTTGCTGACAGTCTAGTACAGGGGCCTTCAGGACTAGAGCTGGAAATCCCCTGTCCTCGTACAATATGTTATACAAGCCAAGGCCATATTTTGTAGATGTTTGTGAAAAAACGAGACAGAATGTTTTTTGCTTGTCCTTAGTAAATTGAGCAATATCTGTGCCTAGTTTGACCTAAAACATGTGAAGGCTGATTCAGGTCCCTGCATGCCTGGCCACAGTGCCTGGCCAGAACACAGACATGCTCGAGATAGACCTGATTCTGCTGCTGTGGGGCCCGGACATACTCACGATGGCGGAATCACGGAGATACATGTTCGGGCACTTCCCGTATGTAGAGGAGATTGACGTACGGGAAGCTGCCTGTCCCCACGCCAGAATGAGACTGCTGGGGTGAGGGATCAGTGGCATCCTTGCACCATGGCAACGAGTTGTCTACATGGCCGCTCGGAATGCCATTCCCCACATCAGCACCTGCAGACCACTGTCCGGGCAGCACCGGAGGCCCTTATGGCCCAGATTGTGGCTGCAGGTGCAAGGCGAGACCAATACCATGGGGTGCGGGGGTATGCGGCGTGGAAACAGAGAAGCCCCCTGAACTTATTCCACTGTCGGGGTAGAACAGCCTGGACATCCTTGAGGGGTGTCGAGGAATGTACAGAGACCTGTCCTGAATAGGTTTTGTATGTTCCGGCAATTTGCCACACCCCAACTCCGCCCCACACGCCCCTTCCTGCCCTTGTCCAGCGGTCCCCACACAAATGCTGTGTACGTGGGGGGAGACAGGGCAGCAGAATACACCTCAGGGGCTATTTGCTGATTGCCCATCTGGCTCACATGTATACAGCAGCTATTCACAGATCAGAATGCCTCTTGTAGTGTTTAGCGTCATCTGTAAGGCAGAGACGTGACGTAGAGTGATAAGACAAATTTGTACCATGTAGCACGTTTTTTTCCTAATAAAATAGGTACCATGGCCTAGCTGGAGTAGGAATTATGGGAGAACTGCTGAAGTTTGCAGGACCGAATTCCTCTGCTTACGCTTAAGTAGTACCATTATGGTATAGTTTTCTGTGTATGTGTGATTTCATTCCTTACTTAAATTTAGAGAATTGGAGCCAAAGAGCCGAGGTAGGATTTTGCTAACTGATGAGCCCATCAGGAGTAGCTTAAGCATTCAATAATGACCTAAATTAATTTAAATACCTCTAAAATATAAACAATTCACAAGTGGTGAACATTTTCCAGTTGGAAGAGGATAAAGTGATATATCAAACAAGAAATGGAAATGGAAAAGGATGTTCCAGAACAAGAGGGTCATGATATGAAGCTCAAAGAGAATAGATTCAGGAATCTTTCTTCACAGAAAGGGCGATACTTTAATATTATTATTATTATTATTATTATTATTAATAAAACATTTATATCTCACCTAACAATATTTCTAAGCAGATATGAGACTGACAAAACAAGCCTACAATACAAAAACTGTATTGAATAAAGCGAAATTCAAAATTTCTTTAATCATAAATAGCTTCAAAATTCCCTCCCACTAATACTATCCAACCCCTTAAAATCAAACTAAAAATGTTTTATTAAACAAACAGATCTTAACGCTCATCTGAAAATCAAAGAATAATCTCCCAGGACAGTTGGTAAAGGCCAAAACAGTACAAGAATTTAAGAGAGCTGAGGGCAAACCCAGACGATCCTTGGATCTTTGGGTCAGAATGGCAACCTTGGGATTGAGTAGGCTTTGCGGCAATTGCTTTAGTACAAACGATCTAGATAGAAACCTAGAAAATGATGGCAGAAAACTATGTTTTACATGGTGCTGAATAATAAACTGGCATATTTTTTAGTTTTAAAAAGTGGAGATTGGTTGGCTGGTGTATAGGATTTTAGGCCCTTGGAGATGCTCATTTTACAAATTCCACTTTTCAGAATTTCCATATCATCTTCCTCTTTTATAAGCACACAATGGAAAAGGACCGGTAACAAAAGAAATGTTTGCTGCTAATTAGCAATATTTCCTTCTGAACAGGGGACGAATTTAAAATAATGTCCTTGAGTGGATTGCCTTGACTTTTCCTCAGCACGCTCTAGGCAGAGTATGAACTTGGTGGTAAGTACTCTGTCCACAGACAATAACTGCATAAATCAATTAATGTGCTATTAATCAGAGAAGGGAGAGAAAGACTATTAAAATCGCTAATGGTGAGTTATAGTTGATGTTTGCCCATTTCCACCAGAGGGCAGTATCCCCCTTTCTCATTACACAGCAGTCCTGTTGAGCACAAAAACCAAGCACAGATGGTTTCAGCATTAGGGGACTATGCCTTCTCTTTCCTATCATTTTCAGGCAATTTGTTATTGTGAAAAGCTCTAAATGACACACTCATTAGCCTAATAAAAGTATCATAGTCATTCAATTACTTTGTAGCTTTTCTGTAACTACTCTTCTTGTCAGGATTTACTTTTCTCTAGATATGACCCTTGATTCATACCAAAATTCTCTAAAAAGCATCACAAGCTATTTACTTAACTCGTAAATTTGTTTGCCAACATGATCTGCCAAGGTGCTGCCCTTCAGTTCTCCTGCTTTGGAAAGGTAATTGTCTGTCCTATGCATTTCCATGCTTTCCATGCATCCACTCCTTAATCTCCTCTCGCCTCGATTACTGCAACCTACTCCTCGCTGGTCTCCCCGTGAGCCACCTCCTTCCTCTCCAATCTATACAAAATCACGCTGCTCGACTAATCTTCTGCCAGCCTCGCCATACCCACATTACTCCTCTTCTCAAGTCGCTCCACTGGCTCCCTGTCCAATTCCGCATCCAATTCAAGCTGCTCCTGCTGACCTATAAATGCATTCACTCGATGGCCCCTCTATACCTCATATCTCTTATCTCTCCCTACATCCCCTCTCAAAACTTGCACTCCGCTAACAAATCACTTCTTTAAATGCCTTTCACCCGCACCGTGAACTCCCGACTGCGCTCCTTTCACCTTGCTGCGCCACCAGGCGCCCTCCCTGGCCCTCTTCAAATCCAGGTTGAAGACCCACCTCTTCACCATTGCATTCAGATCCTGACTTCCATCCTCATCCTACCCTAACCCCCATTAACATTTATGACCAAACTATAGACCAAACATTTATGACCAAACTATAGACCAAGCTGTACCAAACTGTACCAAACTGTACCACACCACATCTTCCACCGAACTGACTAATGCTCTGCACTGTTCTAACTAGACTGTAAGCTCCGATGAGCATGACTGACGGGCAGGGACTGTCTCTGTATGTTGGCTACCTCTTGTAGGCTAGCTGTGCAGCGCTGCGTGCGTGGCGCTTTATAAGTGCTGAATAGTAGTAGCAGTAGTAGTTAGATCCTGCATGAACAAGTTCCGGTTCCAGCAATGACACTGTGCGTTCAGACCAATAAGGGTATATTTATAGCTTTATTAATCAAACTACATTAATATAGTGCACATTAAATGAATGTGTTATTTCACGTTTAGAGCTCGGAGAGTAGTTTTATAACAGGCTGCCTATGTGTAAAGGGCAAGGAGGCGCCTATTTAGTAGATGCATAAGCTCTTATCTGTCTTTATAAAGTGACCTCAGCAAACTGGCAGAAATTGTGGCTGAAATGAAGCCGTGGACATTTATGACTTCTTGGGAGCAGGTGCCAATGTTAGTACATAAAGTAGATGCATACAGGGGTATTTTATAACATGACCATGACTCTACCCGCACTCCATCCAAACTCCTCCCCTGAACACGCCTCCTCCTGGGTCATGAAAAAGTAGGCTGGTTCTGGTCCTCAGCAGGGTAATTCTATAAGGGTTCCACATGCATTGTCCCATGGATCTTCGGCACAGTGCATGCATACTTTATAGAATCAGGGTGTAAGCTGTGAGATACATGCGCCAGACCTAGTCATGACCACTTACAGCAACTCTAGACATGGTGTAAATACCCCTAACTAGATTTGTAGGAAATGCACATAAGTGATAGTATTCTATGGGGCACTTTTTCTAAAGGCCGCTAACTGGAAGCGCACGATGGTTTCACTTACCGCATGTTAGTTTTGCCATTAATCACATGGTATGTGCACATTGTAGTTAAAAGGAACCAAACACCACTGTCTCCAAAACATACAGAAAGGAGGGAGCAGCTTGTGAACAGCAGTGGAGGTCGAAGGGACTTGGAGAATTGTTCCTAACGAAACCCAGCTGTTGAAATGGTTTGGTGGTTTACCTCAGAAGGCGAGTGGGATCAACAGGGTGCATCTCACCTTGCCTACTGGGAAGTCCAATCTATGGTGTAAGGAACCAAACACCACTGTCTCCAAAACATACAGAAAGGAGGAGAAAGCTGTGCAAGCTCTACCCCTGTGCTCGCCTCTCCAAAGCTATGCGCCATTGCGCAGATGCGTGTACTTAGAGAATGACAGCCACCTACATTCTGCACGTAAGTGCTCATTCCCAGGCATTAGTCATTTAAAATAGGTGGCTTATGCGTGTTGATGGTGCCCAAATGTATGCAGTCTGTTATAGAATGATCTCCCGCATGCACTTTTATGCTTAGGGCAATTATATATGAGGCTCTTTACATATGTATACTGCCACATAGGTGCAAAAAAGGCTTTATAAATTTACCCCAATGGTTAGTAAAGAGGCCAGACTGGGAATTATGGGGCTTTTGTTATTTTTTTTAACTCTTTATGTTCCACAGGGTGCCCCCACTGCTTATAAATGAGAATGGTGCAATAATTAATTAACACAATAATACAATATGGCAACTCTGGACTGGTTGCATAGCAAGAGGATGGAGTCAAACAAACTCTCCTATGACTGGGATCCCCGACTTTACAGCAGGAGGCCCTGGACTGGTTGCAGAAAGAATAACAGCCTGGCTGGTCTCAAGGCAGCTGGGGACTTAAGTGCAATCTGTTTGGGGATTGAAGAAAATCAAAGGTGTGGGGAAAGTAACCTGCAAATCAAAGGTGTGGGGAAAGTAACCTGCAAAGCACAGCAGGTTCTTCCCTAGCAAACCTGTTGGGCACATTGGATAGACTGTATCAGTCTTTCTCTGCCTTCAGCCACTATGAGGGTAATTTTTACAAAGTCCCACGCAGTTAACACACTTTTTTTGTGCATATTTCATGCCTATTTTATAAAGTCGAGACGTACTTTATTTTATAAAATATTAGCATCCATGGCCAAAAACACACATGAATTTAAGGTGCGATCAGTTACATCAACCCTAGAGCTGATGTAAATGCCCCTGCTTATGTTTGGAGGGGGACACACGTAAATGATCGCACCCCATACATGCTCCACCCAAACTCTATCTCATGCATGCTTACAGCAAAGGCAGGCGCAATCGGATGTGCGCACATAAATACAGAATCAGAATTGCATCATTTACACACATGATATATGTGTATAAGTAGCAGCTTAACTATATTACAGTCATGCAGCTCCTAATGTTACAAATACCAAATTGGAATAATGCCCAACTGGACCAAAATCAAGTTTACAACATCAGAGTTCTGCCTCCCTCCAGGTCCAGTATGGGCTCCATAGATGGGTGTAGCTACTCAGCTTATCTTTCAGACTATAAGTAATACATTCTATAATTAAAGTCTCAGGGCAGCAGTGACATTCTTCCAGTGTTCAAGCTGAGAAACACTTTTTCAATTAATATGCAGAAGTTAACCTTGCAGCGTGCAGACAGTGAGCAATGAGTTTAGTTGGTCTAGACAAGCTCCTATTGCACCAATGACCTATTAGGCAGAACTGCGGAATGAGGGCAATACTGACCTTGATGAGATGGAAAGATCAGTCACCAAGTCTCACTATCATCTTCTGCCCCCCCTCCCCCCAGCAACGAAACCCAGAAAAATAAGAAGGACAGCAAGAGGTGTGATTGAGCAATTTATACATCAGCTCCCTACTTTTATTACAAATTAAAATAGTTTGGATATTTGCCCATATACTCTGCCCATCTCTTGCATCTAGTTGAAGCTGTAAATCATAGTTCAATTTACTGATCAGAGCACTACTTGTAAATATATGTAAACTTGTGTTACAGCCTTAGGAGGAGGTCTGGGGCGTGTAAAGATCTTTTCAGTAATATCTTGGTCCTGTAGACTGTTCATGGCAGATACCCCTCCAGATGCCAATCTATATATTTAAAGTAAAGGTAGTGGGTATACATGGGAATGTTGTACTTTTCCTGCAGCAGACTAAAAGGTTTAAATAACGTCCCTTTCCAAATCTGCCCCAGATATCGTAGGCCTACCTGAGCCCAGGAATCCACATCAGGTACATGTAGCGCTATAGAAATGATTAATAGTAGTAGTAGTAAAAAGTAATGGCTTAAAGCTGTGAATTAGCCTGCAGCGGTGAGATAGGAAAGTATCTCCCCTGAAAAGCATTGAGAATTTAGAGTGCTGTGCTCCATATCTTGAAGGTAATGAGAATTACAGGGTGTAAGTGACAGGCTTTGGCGATTGTGGGTACCCCTGCAGGGGACTGAAGAAGGGCAGCAAGCCTCTGGCCACAGACCTAAACCTAGGCCACAGCAGAGCTTCCGCCTAAACAGCCTCAAGGCGCAAAATAGTACAAATAAAGATTTTGAAGGTCAAGGCCTCAACAATCTCTGGGGAGGCACATTGTATCAATCCTAGAGCGCAATGTTTTCCCATTCCAAAGAAAGGATTAGATTTGTCCCCCAAACACATTGCAGGGAAAGATATAAAAACTGAGGTAGTGCAACCATCTTAACCAAACTAACCTGACCGAGCAGAGAGCAAGGCAGTGTGGTCCGTCTCTCCAGTGATTCCTTGATTTTTTTGCTGACTAGGGGGAGAATTTACCCCCACAATAGCTGCACAAGAATAAGAAGTTGATGAGTTCTATGAACAAGTACAAGCTGAAATTGACAGAACATGCTAGCAGGGTATCCTGATAGTCATGGATGATTGAAATACAAATGTTGGCAACAAAGAAGAAGGCAAAGTGGTTGGAAAATATGGACTTTGCAACAGAAATGAAGCTGGAGAAAGGCTGATAGAATTTTGCAAGACCAACGATCTATTTATCTCAAACACCTTCTTCCAGCAACACAAGCGGCAACTATACATATGGACTTCGCCCAATGGATTGTACAAAAATCAAAGTGACTACATCTATGGAAATCATCATTGGAAAAGCTCTATAATATCAATAAAGACAAAACCTGGAGCTGACTGTGGTACAGATCATCAACTACTAGTATGCAAACTCATGCTAAAGTTCAAAAAGAGCAAGCCATTCATGAATGTAGCAAAATATGATCTTGAGAATATACCACCAGAATTTAAAGACTGCCTGCAAAATTGACTTGTGCTTTAGATACAAATGACAGAGCTCCAGAAGAGTTATGGGATGACATCAAGAAGGTTGTGTTGGAAAAAAGTGAGAAGTCTCTACAAAAGGTGAAAAAGAAAAAATGGCCAAAATGGATGTCTGAAGAAACTCTGAAAATTGCCCAGAAATGCAGAAAAGCTAAAGCCAGAGGAGAAAGAGAGGCAATCGCAGAACTCAACAGAGATTTCCAACGTGCAGCTGGACAAGATAAGGAGAAGTACTACGATGATGCATGCAAGGGAATAGAATCAGAAGCTATTAGAGGAAGAACAAGATCGGCTTTCCTAAAGCTACAAGTTTTAAAGAAATAATTCCAGCCTCGAATTGGAATGCTATAAGATGCTCAAGGATCCATGTTGAATGATGCTGAGAAGATCAAGATAAGGTGGAAAGAATATAGAGTCATTATACTATAAAGATCAAGTGGACCAACTGTTGTTTAAACCTGTACCTTATGATCAGGAACCATTGGTGATGAAAGAAGAAGTCAAAGCAACATTGAAAGTCTTATCAAAGAACAAAGCACTGGACATTGATGGCATTCCTACTGAAATATTACAGCAATCAAATGCAGCTGATACCATACTTACAAGGCTCTGCCAGGAAATTTGGAAGACAAATTCGTGGCCAATTGACTGGAAAAGATCTATGTTTATACCAATCCAGAAAAAAGGTGATCCAATTGACTGGGGAAATTATTGCACAATCTCTCTGATTCCACATGCCAGCAAGATTTTATTTAAGATCATTCAGCAGGGACTGCAACCATACCTAGAATGAGAACTGCCTGAAGTGCAAGCAGGGTTCAGGAAAGGGCGAGGAACCAGAGACATCATTTCAGATGTGAGATGGATTCTTGAAAAGACTAAAGAATACCAAAAAGATATCTATATGTGTTTGATTGATTACAGCAAGGCTTTTGACTGTGTAAACCATGAGAAACCTTTGGCCACATTAAGAAGCATGGGTATATCAGAACACCTGATAGTTCTGTAGCACAACCTTTACATTGTTCAAGGAGCAACAGTTCGAATGGAACGAAGAGAAACAGAATGATTTAAAATCAGCAAAGGTGTACAACAAGGCTGCATGCTTTCCCCCTACCTCTTTAATTTATATGCAGAACAAATCATCAGAGAAGCAGGACTGTTTGAAGACAATCGAGGTATTGTGATGAAGCTGACACCACTGAACCTATGGAGTTAGGAAAAAACACTGATTCTGTTAAAGAATCAGACATGTGTAGAGTGCAGTTAGGTAGAAGTGCAGCTAGAGGGAGCAAGCAAGGACTCTCACGAGGAAAGCTGACACGCCCTAGAGTAGAGGAGGCAAAGCCTAATTCAAAGAGTAATCAAACACACCTGTTTAGAATGCCAGGAACTTTAGCTGAGGAACGCTCTTATAAGCAGTCCCCAAATAGGAGAGAAAGAAGCCCTCAGGAAAGAAGTCTTCAGAAGGGAAGTTTTCCAGGGAGAGGAGCAGAAAGCGTTGCTGCTGTAGAGAGGAGGAAAGCTCCTATTGATACTGAGGAGAGAGAAAGCAGAAGGCTCCAATTACAAAAGGAAAGGCAGCTGAACTGGAAGTCCTTACAGGGAAAATACAAGTTCCAGGAAGGACAGTCTCATATTGGAGAGCCCCAGAGAGAGGTCTTCAGAGGAGACCGAGAAAGCAGGAGAGTGCCTTGCAGACGATACGCTGGCGATCCACAGCTCAGAGAACCGAGGTACAGATACAATTCCTTTCCTAGATCTGAGCCAGGTCTTAGAGAAGCCTGGAAGTCAGGGAGCCGTGGCTATAGCTATATTGGAGTGGAGGAGTGGCCTAGTGGTTGGGGCAAGGTACTTCAGGCTGGAAGTTCGGGGGTTCAAATCCCACTAGAGGACAGCAACCTTGGGCCGGAAGGACTGGGGTTTCTAATCCCACAGGTGCTCCTTGTGGTCTTGGGCAAGCCACTTAACCCTCCATAGCCCATGTTCCCTGTAAAATAGTTATCTCCAAGTTATAATGCCCTGTTCAATGTAATTTCAGTTTGTTCAATGTAAACTGCACTGATGCAGAATAGTGTGGTATATAAGAGAATGTAAATAAATAAAATAGCAAACCAAGTTGGCAGAAGGTGTGGAAACCTGTACAGAAAGTACTAGCCAAAGAGCACATTACCTGTTTGCCAGAACAAGCAGAGCAGGGCTGGCAAGTCCTGGAGAGAACCACTGACGTATTGCCAGACATACCGAAGGGAAACCCAGGCTTAGCAATTAACGTAGCAGAGCCAGAGGCTATGCAATTGGACTTTGTGGAACCAGAATTAGCCCAGTCTGAATGTCCTATGGACTGCACACTATGTATTGCAGGGAGTGTGGAATCCCTACCTGAAGTATAGTGGCTAGGACATACTTGAAAACACTGTGTGCTTAAGCTGAAAAGAAGAAGCTTTGACTTTGATTTATTTGACCTGTTTGTTTGCTTTCAACCTGCCTAAGTAACAAGAACTGTGAAACACGTATAACAGTTTGGACTTTGTAAATGTTTGGTGATAATCCAGAATAAGGTGAAACCTGTTTGCTTTCATTTGGAAACCTTTTGTGCTGTATGGGAATAAAACCCTTTACCTTACCACTTATATTGGCATTCACAACTATTTATTACAAAAAGGTGAACTACTAGTCCCAGAATCCCTCTGGACAAAAAGAAGTTTTTCTCTTCAAGAAAGAAAGAAATGTCCACCCTGACCTCCAAGCACGCTGCCAAAGGGAGGGGCTGTGACAGTATGAAGATTAGTGGAAGACTCATCAACAACCTTAGCTATGCTAATGATACCACACTGCTGGCCTAAAGTGAAGGCGATCTGAAAAATCAGCTTATCAAGATCAAAGAACATAGGGCCCAATATTCAAAAGGCATTTACACAGTTTACAGCCCAGTAAACCATGTAAATGCCTTAAATCAGGATAGTCAATGGCACTTACAGAGTTAGTGCCATTGAATATCCCCTTCTAACCCCGCTACATGCCCTGATGCTATACAGTTAGCATCAGGGTGTGTTGGGGGTGTTCTGGGACACAGCGGAGGTGGAGACTGTCACTAACTGGGTAGCGACGATATTGCACCGTTACCTGGCTAGCAATCGGTGGGTAAAACTAGGGGTAGCAAAAGCTGGTCTAACTTTACCCGTGGATGTCAACTAGGTAACGGTGCAATATTGCTGCTACCCAGTTAGCTTTGGCGGCTCCGGGGCATGTGCGGCAACCCCAGATATTCAATGCTGTCACTGCGGCATTGAATATCCGGGATTAATGGTCGGCAGGCGGGGCTATGCACTGTAGCGGCGCATAACCTGCCCAATTCAATATCGTGCCCACAGTCTTAAAATGGGCCTGCACCTTAACGTTAAGAAGACAAAGATCTTGACAACTGGCAAAATCAATCAATTCATCATTGATGGAGAAGAAATTGAAATAGTTGATAGCTTTAACCTACTTGGATCAACAATCAATAAAGAAAGGACAAGGAGTCAAGAAATCCAACAATGCATTGCTCTTGGCAGAATGTCTATGAAGGACCTAGAAAAGATTCTCAAGAGCAGAGATGTCTCTCTCCAAACAAAGATTTGATTTGTCCAGTCCATGGAATTTTAAATAATATCATATGGATACAAAATTGGACTATGAAAAGGAAGAAAATCAAAGCCTTTGAATTATGGTGCTGGTGATGAATACCGTGTATATCATGGACTGCCTGAAGAACAAACCAGTCAGTACTAGAGGAGATCAACCTAAGCTTTCCTTAAAAGCTCAGATGACAAGACTTTGACTTCCATGCTTTGGACACATCATGCAAAGAGAGAGGTCATTAGAGAAAGACATCATGCTTGGCAAGGTAAAAGGTCAACGCAAAAGAGGAAGGCCGGCAATGAGATGGATCGATAACAATAACAGCAGCTATGGGTGACACTCTATCAACAATAAGCTGCCTGACTGATAACCGAACACAGTTTAGGTCAACTATCCAGAGGGTCGCCATGAGTCGACACCAACTTGATGGCACTTAACAACAACAACAAGGGGAGAATTTAATTTATTGACATCTGAAAGGGAAATAGCATGTATATAGGTACTGATAACAGCAAAGTCCCTCTGGCAGTTGGGCAGTCTATGCTTCAAACCCCCTGGAAATATTTAGGAATTGCTATAATCGTATACAAGGAAAAGTAGCTATAAGTCACCAGTTACTCAAGAAGCGGAGGTGCCAACTGATTGGCATCAGTAAGAAAAAGGAGGACATCACCAGCATTTTTATACAATTTTATGTGTTTCACTCACAATTGTGAACCCTGAGACTCCTGGAGAAGTTCTAATCACCTGCGCAAGTGCTTCTCTAGCCAGGTTGAAAGGTAAGGGTGAAAGAGGGCAGCCTTGGCGTGTACCATGCCATGAAGAATAGGGCTCAGACTGCTCTCCATGAATCAAAATTGAGGCACACGGATTGTTTTGCAAAGCCCTGACCCAGTCTAGGAAAGCCTGAGGAAACCTAGACCTCTACAATGCCAAAAAGGCCATGCTATGCAGTCAAAGACTGTCTGCATCTAGTGAGGCCACTAGCCCTGAAATGCATTGCCATTGGGCTGCATGAATGATGTTCAAGAGCCTTCATTTGTCGAGAGTTGAGGATCCTCTTGCCACAAATCCAGTCTGATCTCTGTCATTAAGATTAGGGATAGCCTCTTCTAACCTGAACTGCAGCGGCTTTGCTATTATTTTGACATCTGCATTTATGAGAGAAAAAGGTTGATAGGATGAGCTACAAGTAGGCTCCTTCTCTTTCTGTGGTATTAATGTAATTATTGCTTCAGTTAAGTTGCTATGACATAGGCCTGCATTCCTCATATAACTGAACAGCTCACGCAGCACTGGAATAAACATACCTAGAAAATTTTATAGAAATCTACAGGAAAACAATTTGGACCCAGGGGCATGTTTACTGTACTGTTAGCCAATGCGGAGACCCGCACCAACTTCAAGGAGCATGTGCAACTGTTCCCCGGCCATAACGCAAGGAACTGCAGAACCCGGCACACAGATGTTCTGCCACCAACCTACCCTATCACCACCCAGTCGCACGCTAGCCTGCTATTATTGGATTTTTAGCACTGTGCCTTGCGTTAACATTTAGAATGATGAGCTTACTGCATACTAAACCCCATGCTAACAGCAAGGTTTAGTAAACATGACCGCCCCCCCCCCCCCGACTCTTATTCATTGTCAGAACCTTAATAGCCCTGCCTATCTCCTCCTTAGTTATAGGCTGAGAGACAACCTTCCCAGCCTGCCCAGATGGTACCAGAAGGTCTATTCCTGAGGCATCTACCTGAGCAGTAAAAAGTTCTTTAGTCGGCAAAAAGCCGACAAATATCCTTAGGCTGATAGGGTACCTGCCCTATCTCAGCTCCCATGTATGATGGTACTGCCCCCTCCCATGGCCTGTGTGCCAACATAACACCAGACTTGTTCACATGTTCATAAATTTGATACTTAACAAACCAAAGAGATTTTTGAATCTGATCAATCTGAAGAGTCTTAAGCTCGTCCCTCACTTTTTGGAATTCCTGGTACACCCTGGGAAGATTGTCCCTTTCAGAAAGGACAGGGTAGGAAGAAGGGGAGGAGGAGTAGCACTATATGTAAAAACTACTATTAAAGCTTTGGAATTACAGAGCTTAAAAGGGAGAGAGGAGGCATTGTGGGTTAAACTAGAAAGAGGGAAAGAGAAATCTATTTGCATTGGTGTGATATACAGACCTCCCTCAAAAGAGGAAGAGGTGGACAGAGAGTTAATTGAAGACATACGCAGCATTGCTAGGAAAGGGGAAGTGCTACTGCTAGGAGATTTCAATATGCCAGATGTTGATTGGCACATTCCTGCTGCAGTATCATCTAGGAGTAAGGAGATCCTGGATTCTCTACAGGGAGAACTATTCAGGCAATTGGTAACAGACCCCACACGTGAAGGGGCCATACTGGACTTGGTGCTTACCAATGGTGAAAGTGTTTCTGATGTTGTAGTGGGAGATCATTTTGCATCCAGTGATCACCAGATGGTGTGGTTCAGTATTAGGACTAGGGCTGTTAGAATCCATTCCAAGGTGAAGATCTTAGACTTTAGGAAGACTAACTTTGCGAAGATGGGCCAATACCTCAGGGAGTCATTAGTGGGATGGGAACAGCTGGGGGATGTAGAACAACAGTGGGCAAAACTGAAAGGGGGTATTTTAAAGGCAACCAACCTTTTTGTTAAAATGGTAAATAAAGGCAAAAGGAACAGGAGACCGCTATGGTTTTCAAAGGAAGTAGCTGAAAAAGTGAAGAAAAAGAGGGAGGCCTTCATGAAATACAAGAGATCACAGAGAGAGGAAGACAGGCATCTGTATTTGGAAAAACTTAGAGAAGCTAGCAAAGTAGTCAAGAAGGCAAAGATTCAAAGGAGGAGGAAATAGCCAATGCAATAAAATGGGGGGATAAGACATTTTTCAGATATATTAGTGAGAAGAGGAAGGGCAAAAGTGGTATTGTCAGACTCAAGGGTACAGGGGGGGAATATGTAGAAGCTGATAAGGATAAAGCGGAATTGCTTAACAAATATTTTTGTTCTGTGTTCACAGATGAAGAACCAGGAGCAGGACCTCAGAAAACACCCACAAATAAGAACAGAAGCGAGGGACATCTTGAACAATTTTCAGAAGACTGTGTTCGTGAGAAACTAGCTCAACTTAAAGTAGACAAAGCGATGGGACCGGATGGGATACACCCTAGAATACTGAGGGAACTTGGGGACGTTCTAGCAACTCCACTGACTGACCTTTTCAATGCCTCGTTGGAGTCGGGAGTGGTGCCAAAGGACTGGAGAGAGGCTCATGTGGTGCCTTTACACAAAAGCGGAAGTAAGGATGTGGTTGAAAACTACAGGCCGGTTAGTTTAACTTCAGTGGTGAGTAAATTAATGAAAACGCTGTTGAAAGAGAAAATAGTGAGGTTTCTGGAGTCCAGCGGATTGCAGGATCCGAGGCAGCATGGATTCACCAGAGGCAGGTCTTGTCAGACAAATCTGATTGATTTCTTTGACTGGGTGACCAGGGAGTTGGACCAAGGGAGAGCTCTAGATGTGGTGTATTTAGATTTCAGTAAAGCCTTTGACACTGTTCCTCACAGGCGACTTATAAACAAACTGAGCACCCTAGGGATGGACCCTAAAGTTACTGCTTGGGTTAGAAATTGGTTGGGTGGGAGGCGACAAAGAGTACAAGTAAATGGAGCTCACTCTGAGGAGAAGGATGTTACCAGTGGTGTGCCCCAGGGATCTGTCCTTGGTCCGATTCTTTTTAACATCTTTGTTAGTGATATAGCGGAGGGGCTGTCGGGTAGGGTTTGCCTCTTTGCAGATGATACCAAAATCTGCAATAAAGTAGACACCCAGGAAGGTGTAGATAACATGAGGAGGGATCTAGCTAAGCTTGAAGAATGGTCTAGAATTTGGCAACTGGGATTTAATGTTAAAAAATGTAAGGTCATGCATTTGGGCTGCGGCAATCCAAGGGAGCAATACAGTATAGGAGGTGAAGTACTTTTGTCCACTAAAGAAGAGCGGGACCTAGGCGTAGTTGTGTCCGATGATCTTAAAGTAGCTAAACAGGTAGAAAAGGCGACGGCAAAAGCTAGAAGGATGCTTGGGTGCATACGGAGAGGAATGGCTAGCAGAAAAAAGGAGGTGATAATGCCTCTGTATAAGTCTTTGGTGCGACCTCATTTGGAGTATGGTGTGCAATTCTGGAGACCGCACCTTCAAAAGGATGTGAACAGGATGGAGTCGGTGCAGAGGGTTGCTACTAAGATGATTAGTGGTCTTCATTATAAAGCATATGAGGACAGACTTAAGGATCTTAATATGTACACCTTAGAGGAAAGGCGGGATAGAGGTGATATGATTGAGATGTTTAAATACCTCCATGGCATAAATGTTCAGGGAGAGAGCCTCTTTCAATTGAAAGCAAGTTCTGCGACGAGGGGACATGGGATGAGGGTGAAGGGAGATAGATTCAGGAGTGATATGCGGAAATATTTCTTTACGGAAAGAGTAGTGGATCCGTGGAATAGTCTCCCAGTGGAGGTGGTAGAGATGAGGACAGTAACTGAATTCAAAAAAGCATGGGACCAACACAGAGGATCTCTAAAGGTAAAAAGTGGACTGTTGTAGTTGTTGTTATGGAAGGACAGACTAGATGGGCCTTGTGGTCTTTTTCTGTCATCATGTTTCTATGTTTCTATGCTTGGACTTTAACCCTCTGACCCTACCCAATAGGTCCATCTAAAGATGTTCCTTCTGCCACCTCTTTGGATTGCAATAACAGATGACCCAGCTTCTTAGCACAGCCTTTAGAGTCTTCCATCTAAGGGTAGGGGTGTGGCATCAGCTAGGTGATTTCTTTGGAACTCTTTAAGAGCTTCAGATACTAAGGGGCTTGTTTACAAAGCTGCGGTAGCGGTTCGCGATCGTTATCGGAGCCGTGACCCCATTGATTTCAATGGGGCCGCGGCTCCGATAACGACCGCGAACCGCTACCGCGGCTTTGTAAACAAGCCCCTAAGTCCTGAACTCCTTCTTTTGAAGCAGAGAAAGGTTGAGCCTCCACCTTCCCTTCCCCTACTGTAGCCCCAGAGAGTCTAGTGTAATAGTCACAGGGTGGTGATCAGCAATAATGCAAAGCAAAATGCTGCATCTTGAAATCCAGGGAGCTAGAGGAAATGCACAGAAAATAATCTAATCTTCTGTACAATTGGTGACAAAGAGAGTAAAAGGTATGGTCCCAACACCTGGATTCCATTCTCTCCAGAGATCCTCCAATCCTAGTGACTGCAAAGCACTGCCAATCTCTCCACCAGGAGGTGCAATGTCATCCAACAGTTCTGATCTGTCACAGACCGGATCTAAGCCTATGTTCCAGTCACTTTAAATGATAAGAGAGGAGGTGTCAATCTCAAGAATCCTAATGAGAAATTATTTATAAAACAATGCAGGAGACACATTTGGACCTTAGATAGCTAGTGTTAGTTTACTGCTAAACAGTTGATACTCGAGTATGATAGCTGCCCTTAGGATCCCAATGTGTCCAGTCAATCTGTATGACACAGGATTTGCTAATAAGAATACTAACCCCATGATTTCTTGAGTTGTAAGATGCAGAGTATCTCTGTCCAACCCAACTATGAACCCACTTATTTGCTTCTAGATAACTTGTGCACCACTGTGCTGCATAGACTGCAGTATTTCGGATCTTTTAACTGTCATAGACACCTCACTTACATTAAACAGAGCCCTTGATTTGCAATTTGTTTTTGAGAATGGAACATTTCCTGTTCCGAGCATCGGGCAAGGAAGTGGATGGTAATTAGATGGCTTAAATGAGAATCCCAAGAAATGCAGAATGACCTGACCTTCATTTAGTGATCAAATTTCAGCAATCATGTTAAATATACATATTAAACGATGCTTAATTTTAAATTTTGTTTTCTCTTCATTTCTTTTTTTTGGGTCTCCAAGTGTCCTCTTGAGTTGTTTTGTAGAAGATACAAACATTGTCTCTATCTGGCTGAGATGTTAATGATTGCTATTCCTACTCAGTATGTCTATCTATATCTCTAAAACTACTCAATTTGAATTTGTTTTGCTCTAGACAGATCTGAAGAAGGGACTATGTGGTCTCAAAAGTTCATGTCCTACAGTATCTTCTGATTATTCTTATGTCGGTTCAATAAATGGAATCACAGTCTCCTGAGATTCCAGCTTTTACAGAATAAGCAGTTTTTGGTCAAATTTCTATTTTTCTCATAGTAATTAATGCTGTATAATTATGTAGTGAGGCTAAAAGAAGACCAGAAATGCACTGAGACCAACGTTTCTCCAATTGCCTAACAGCTTGCACTACATCAGGCAGGACCATACCTAGCCCTGTGCGAGCGGTGGGGCCGCACAGGGCGCAAAGGCTTAAGGGGCGCATTTTATCTGTCTTCCATTGCCTGCCACTGCCACTTTTTCTTCTCTCAGCGGCAGCAGGCAATGGCAGGACAGCTAAAATGTGCCCCTTAAGCCTTCTCACTGGCATGCTAAGCAGATCTTTCCCTCCCTGCAAGAGGGACAGATCTGCTTAGCATGCCGGTGACTTGCAAATCAGGTGCGCCTCTTCTCTCCTGCCGTGGGGGGGGGGGGGGCCCCGATGTGCAAGTCGTATAGGGCGTGATCTTCACTCAGTACGGCCCTGACATCAAGTGACTAGTTGAAAACTGGAAGACCTCAATATATATGCCATAGAGGAGAGGAGAGACAGAGGGGATATGATATAGACGTTAAATACTTAAAGGGTATTAATGAACAAACAAACTTTTTTCAAAGATGGGGAAGCTATAGAACTAAGGATATGAAATGAAGCTGTAAAGAGGTAAACTTAAAAGCAACATCAGGAAATACATTTTCACGGAAAGGGTGGTACGAGATGCCTGGAATGACCTGCTGAAGGAGGTGGTGGGGGCAAAAATAGTGATGGAATTCAAAAAGGCATGGGACAGACACAGGATCACTACATAGCAAGAGGATGGAATCAAAGCAAATGTGAATAACTTCTAAATGAAGAGGGGTAACCTGCCTGGAGCAGCACGTCAACTCTACAATTCTGGCACCTTACTGGGCAGACTAGATGGACCATGCTGATCTTTATCTGCCGTCACTTACTATGCTATGTTACTATGATACATCATGATCCAAGGGAAGGCAAAAAAAATCCCTCCTCTGCATCTGTAGCCAAGCCTGGAACAATGAAATAATGTCTTTAGCCCCAGATCAGCACTTTTCAGTGATGTCCAACTACATCATCACCCATCAATATCCTTTTCACTCCAAAAGTAAGTCTAGGGTTCTTTTCAAGTTATTTAGAGGCTAGTGTTCTAAACCACATTAAAATCGGACATTAATCTGCATTAATGCCCAGCTTTAAAATTAACACTCCATTAAGGAGGTAATTTTATAAATCTTTTATGTGTATAAAATGTTGATTTACACGTGTAAAAAGCCTTTTTTACAATTAGGTCATGCCTAAATGTACGCAAGGTGCGAACAGGCACTTAATGTAGAGTAAGTATGCTCAAGAGAGGAGTTTGAGTGAAACATGGGTGTAGTCGTGATTCATACATGTATTTAATAAAATATGTGTGTACATGTATACTTTATGCACTAAAATTTATATCTGCTCCTGAGCATGCATTATTGAAAGCACTCACTATCTAGATGCTATTTCTGCAGGATTTATGCTACTATTTTATAAGGACATATAGGTGCCTATTTGTCTGTAAAGACCTCTCAGGTTCTGCTTTATCTGAGAGGCAGAGACCTCTAGTGATGCAACTAAAATATTGTATTGTGACCTTTTTATGCCACTCAGGGTTTTCAGAACATGGAAAGTCTCTTCTGATCGATGAGGAAATGGTAGAAGACCTCACTCAGAGGGGACCGGACTGATATAAAGACTAAGGCCAAAGGCAGTTTCCTGTCTTTGGCTGGTATAGCCACTATACCACGGCCACAGGTTCTTTTGGTTCCACAGTCATGCACCACAATGGAGGAGAGGTTCCTGGCTAGCATAGCCAGGAAACCTACCAAACAACCTCATTTGTGACAAGGGCAGCTTAATCCCAGGAACTATAAACTTAAGAACTGAAAGAAAAAGCAGGAGAGAAGGAGCCTTGAAAACTCAAGGTGCAACAGGGAACCCTGATCCTGGAACCGAAAGGAGAGGATGCATTGGATGTCTCCTGGAGGACCCAAAAGTGAATAGTGCAAAGTCTGCAATCAAATCTAAGTCCAGTCAGAAGCGGTGCAAGGATTAGAAGCACCCTAAGTGAGCCACCTATCCTGCCACCTCACCCCTCTCCAGGACCTGCAGAGGTACCAATCACATTGAAACTGCGACACAGCGCTTACCTAAACTCTCCAGCAGTGCATTGCGGTTCCTGCCTTCTATGACCTGCTGCTTCTGCCCCCTCTGACTCAGACTTCCTGACGTCTAGAACCCTCGCTTTTGAATGAGTCATCTCTACCCATGTCTTAATACTGAAGCTTACCATCAAGTGACCAATCCACTACAACATTAGTCAACATTACGACACCAAGTTCAATATCACTCCCTCCTGTGTGGTTTCTGTTACCGGTTGCCAGAACAATTCTCTCTTGTTTCCAGTACTCTCTCCCAGTGTACCTGAAGTTGGTGGTGATGAAGACACAGGTCCTCAATGTTGTGCTGTGCTCACTCCTGGATATGGTGTCTGGCAATAATAACTTCCCCTGTCCTGGAAAATGTTAGGTCCCTTCATTGTAGTAATTTAGTAGGGACACTGGATGGTACTGTACTTACACTGTAACATCCAAGCAGTCTCTACACCAATAAGGAAAAGCACATTGTCAAGCAATAGCCACTTTTCTGATATCTCTAAAATATCTCAGCTTGATTTTTTTGTCTATTGGGCATCCAGGTGGGTTGGGCAGGGGAGGGATTGCTGGCCACAGCTCATTCACTTATCAGTTCATGCTCAGAAGACATAAAGTACCTCATGGTGTTTGTCATCCATCTGGGCCGCAACGACCTGGACCCATGGTCTTGTGTCCAGCTCATGAGAGCTGCCAACAGAGATCTTTCCATCATTGTGGCCTCATTTGGAGATACTCATCATTTATTACTATTTACTTATTTATATACTGCACAACACCAAAGACATCATGAAGATTTCCATCCATGAATAAAGCAAATAAATAAAAAAAACATAAAACAAAAATAAAGTAAAAATGTAAAACTATAAAACAGACAGCTAACTAACAACAGATACATAAGGAAGGGTGAGTTAAAATTCCAAGGAAAGAAAAGAACACACTAAGAAGTGTACCCAGCACCTGACCTGAATGTTTGAAAATCCACACTCTTCTTGTGGTGCATGTCCTGCAACTGAGATAGAGTATAATAGGTTGTGCATGATGGTTGCTAACTGGTTGGTTATCTCACCTTACATACGTTTTATAATGGATGATCTCCATCTGCCAATTTGCTGAAGAGTGGAGAATGATAACTCTGTTCTGTTCTGCAAAAGTGGTTGCCCCTCTCCAAAATGATGGGCATATGTTTAATATCACTGTGAAATGGAATTGGGTTGGGAGTGTACCACATTTATGAACTAAACGGTGTTCACCTCATTGAGGCTTTATTGCCGTGTCTGTCCTGGCAATTTGCACTAGACAAGTAAGCAACATGTCTACTTGGTGCAAGACCAACTCCACCCTTCCCTAGCTCATCTGCCTTCAACCTGTGTATGTGCAAGTGCAATTTATTTGTATCTTCCTGAACAGTGATCCATTGGCCTGTCCTCCCTTGATGATACTACTAACTTGCTGACTCTCAAGGCTGCAAAGAATGCCATAGAGAAGTCTGCTCTAAATAGGCATGTCTCCTTGTCAATCATGTCCATGATATGCCACAAATAAATTAGAATCTGGTGTATGTGATGTGCCATCTGTGACCCAGGAGGGCAGGCACCTGTGCCCCTGGTCCTGCCGGCCATAAGCTGCTTTATCAAGCATCCCCCCATGGCCCTCTGTTTTAGATAAAAAGGCCAGCGCCAATAGGTTTGTGGTGGCTCTTCCCTTGACAACTCAGATTTCTTTGTATGCATAATATATTTAGACCATCAGCTGCTTGGACATCCTCTGTTACTCATGAAGCTTTTCACTTCTTGGTAAACTCAGGTGTACACTCTTCAGGTGCTGGGGGCAATGAACAAGTGAAGCCATTTCCATGCTGAGTCTGAAGTGCCAAAGGTGTTCTGGGACGGCTGCCTCCTCGGGATCCACTAGGGATGGACCCTAAAGTTACTACTTGGGTTAGAAATTGGTTGAGTGGGAGGTGACAAAGGGTACAGGCAAATGGAGCTCACTCTGAGGAGAAGGAAGTTACCAGTGGTGTGCCCCAGGGATCTATCCTTGGTCCGATTCTTTTTAACATCTTTGTTAATGATATAGCGGAAGGGCTGTTTGGTAATATTTGCCTCTTTATTTTATTTATTTATTTAGCTACATTTATATCCCGCTTTTCACTGGGTCAAACTGTAAAAGGGGGGGTGGACAGTAATCAAGTCAACAGAAAAAAGGGAGGGGATGTCTCCAAGAGGGTCAACATTAATGATTCGAACAGAAAGTAACAAATTAGACAAAAAGACGTAAGTTTCATAGTTGGTGGTAGAGGGGGTAGTTCAGGGGCTGGAAGTGCAATCAGTGAGAGGAGTCTTTTTCTGGTCCAAGATATTCATGAAATAGGATGCTTTTTAGTTGTTTCCGGAATGTGGGGAGGTCACTGTTTCTTCGGATCAGGTTCGGGAGGGAGTTCCAGAGGGAGGGTGCGTACAGTTCGAATGCTCTGTTGTAGGTCTGTTAATTGAATTTAGTTCGTTCGTGGGGGATAGTGAGTGTGTTGTTGGTGTTCTGATGGGTTGGTTGGTTGGTTGAGGATAGTCTGGGGTAGTAGAGTCTGGAGTTGAGAAGATTGTGTCTGATGGAGGGCTTTGTGGATGAGCAGGATAGATTTGTATTTAATCCTTGCTTCGAGAGGAAGGATGTGAAGTTCTTTTAGGATTGGAGTGATGTGATCATGTTTTTTCGCATTCTGGATGATTCTTGCTCTGGTGTTTAATGTTATTCGTACGGGGTTGATGTGGGTGGTTGGTAGTCTGTGATAAATCATATTATAGTAGTCCAGGTGGGGGAGCATCATAGCTTGCATGACTGTTCTGAAGTCCTTTGGGTCGATGAGTGGTCTGAGCCGTTGTACCATCTTTGTTTTGTGGAATATTGTTCTGGTAGTCTTTTTTATCTGTTGGTTGAATGTAAGCGCTTGATCGATGATGATTCCTAGATATTTTATTTGGGGTTGAATTTGTATTTGGGTGGTCCCTAGTATTAAGTGTGGTGGCGGGGTGAAGTTAGGGTCTTTGGTCACTATGAGGGCTTCTGTTTTTTTAATGTTGATGGATAGGCTGTTCTCTTGTAGCCAGCTGGAGATTTCAATGAAACAGCCTGACAGGTGACTATTTGTTGGGTTGGTGGTTGTGATGGGAGCATACAGCATTATGTCGTCTGCATAGATGTGGTAGTTGATGTTATGAGCTCGTATTATTGAGCAGAGCGCCTGTAGGTGGATATTGAAGAGCATGGCGGATAGTGTGGAGCCTTAGGGTACTCCTTGGTGCTGGCGGAAGGGGGGGGGGAAGTTGCCATGCTTGTGCAGATCAGCTGTTGTCTGTTGGTCAGTTAGGAGCGGAACCATTGAAGTACAACATCTTTGATGCCAATTTCCTGGAGTCTGTGTAGGAGGGTTTTGTGGGAGATGGTGTCAAAGGCTGTGGATATGTCTAGGAAGAGCATGGCATATCCAGAGTGTTTGGTCTGTGTACCTTTGATGAGGGTGTTCATTAGTGATGTCATGAGGGTCTCGACTCCATGTAGTGGGCGGAATCTGTGTTGTTGTGGGTCCAGTATGTTGTTGGTATCCAGGTGGTCTTGGAGCTGCTGTTGGATTATCTTCTCGATGACTTTGGCGGTGAATGGGAGGCTTGCTATAGGCCAGAAGGAGGTAGGGTCGAGGGGGTCCAGGTTGGATTTTTTTAGGGTTGGGTGAATGATGGAGGTTTTGAGGACTTCTGGCATGTGTCCTTGCTTGAGAGATTCATTGACAATGTGGGTTAGTGCTGCGCTTATGTCTTCTTTAGATTTTTTTATCCACTCTACCGGGCAGGGATCTAATCGGGAGGTAGTGGTGTTTAGGCAGGAGATAGTGGATTCTATGTTTCCTTTGGTGACTGTATCGAATGTACTCCAGTCTGTGCCTTTTGTAACAGGGTAGGTTGTTGTCGTTGTTGTTGTGTTCAATTGTGGGTTGGGTGGTTGTTGGAGCTGTTTGTGTTGGCATGCTAGTAGTTCCGGTGGGATGTTCGTGAGCTGGTTGGAGTGGTTTGGTGTCTTTGTTAGCTTTTTGACAATCTCAAAGAGCTCCCATGGTTTGTTTAAAGAAGTATTTATGATTTTCGAGTGGTAGGTGGTAAGCGACTAGTTCAATCATGTATTTTGCTTTGTTGGCTTCTTTTTTGGTCTTTCTCCATTTTTGCTTGGTTCTCCTGAGTTGGGTCTTTAGTTTCTGTAGGTCAGGGGTGTACCATCAGGCTCTTGTTGCAGTAGCTCTGGTTGTGGTGCTGTTTGTTGTTGTGCATGATGCGGAAGAGATTGTATTCCAGGTGTTGATCAGGTATTTTTGCGGATGATACCAAAATCTGCAATAGAGTAGACACCCAGGAAGGTATAGATAACATGAGGAGGGATCTAGCTAAGCTTGAAGAATGATCTAGAATTTGGCAGCTGAGATTTAGGGGTATGTTTACTAAACTGCGTTAGTGCAATTCATGTTAGGAGCCGCAGTAGAGACAGAAACCCCAAATAAGGACATGGGCGGTACATCGTTTCCGAGAACGCGCCGAGAACGCGCGTTACAAAGCGCCATAAATGAATGAGCGCTACAGGGCACGTTACCGCGCGTTAATCTTAAGAAGGCACGCAGGCATACAAGCACAGCAACAGAGCTGTAGCACAATGGTTACAACACTGATTGATGATACAGGGGTCATGGGTTCAATTCCCCAGTGGGCCTAATGTATAAGGCTGGCTGAAGCAGCACCCTTTCCATTTAAGTAGCGATTGTGGAGGCATGTGACATGTACTTTAATTAGTGCTGCCAGCAAACACACCCTCACGGTGGCATAACTTAAGGTGCCGCATAACGCACTTCATAGGGCACATCCTATAGGACACCTTATAAGGATGCAAACAAAGCCCTGGCTGGCTGCAGGACTGCACGTCACCACACAAACTGTCTGCTGTGGTTACCAGGATAGGGGTAACCCACCTGTACCCATGATGCACTGCACATGCAAATCAGCAGTCGAGAGATGGGCAGAAGATCGGGTATGCACCCCCACAGCACCTCGGCCTTTTAGAGGGAACAGACCGTGTGTGGCACTGCCACAGAGTAGCCACAGACAGTCACATTGTGCGGGTACAGTTCCCACCCTGAGGTTGAGGTGGGGCGCCCAGCACCAGGTCCACAGCACCTTTCATGGCTGAAATATGCCATGCTGCAGGTCCCCATCAGTGTGTGATAGGTAGCTCAGTTAGACACACCTAGGATACATCTGTGTCCTGCTGTATGTCTCGGTCATGTCTAGTCCCTATGAGCAATGCTGCACCCAGAATAGTGCATATCCTGTGTTGGTGCCATCGTTACCTGCTGTAGGTGAAGAGGGGGGGGGGTGTATGGACCCATAGGCAGATTATGTACCACCACACAACCCACCCTATGGGGCTCAGGGTGGGAAACAGGATCATCCACCAATAGATCCACAGTCTACCTCCCTACAATGGCAGCAGTAGAGGGGCCCAGCAACCCCAGCCCTGCTGGGGAACAGACAGAGCAGTACACATCCATAACGCAATAGCAGACAGACAGCAGGCCTGCAAATGCTCAGCTGCCCCCCCACCATTATCTGACATTCTCCGGCAGCAAGCCTCCAGCCACTGCACCCTGCAAGGTGTTCCAGCAAGACACATACTAGCTGCAGACAGTCCGCCAGCTAGTCCATAGTGCATGGTCCTGGAGGAGATGCATGTACCCAGAACGGGGATGTCAGTATACACACCAAGCAGATAAGTCAGTGATCGGGCCCCAAAAGGAAACCCATAAATATCACATGAGAGAGATACTAAAGAGCACTATGGGGGAACCTAGCCATGCCATGGTCACTGCTCAGTCAGGGTGAGAGTGACCTCCCAGCAGGACATGCTATGGCCACCCTGTCCGTGCAGGTGGTGGCCAGGCACTACAATGTCCGAGCTATTGCCCTATGCCGTGTGCAGATGCATCCAGGCCAGGCCACCCTATCCAGGCTATTCCCACAGTACCTTGCTCCTCATTATGCACATTGGCAGGCCAATACTGGCAACAGTGCTAGCAGTGTGGGCTGTGGAGGGTGTTGGCAGCCACCACACACTGGATAGACAGACACACACTCCCCACACCTATGCCAGCATTGTGCAACTATAGAGGTGTTGAACAGCCCAGGCCACCACACAAGTCCTGGGCACAGTGCAGGCATGGCTATGGTACGCAATACTGTAGGAGTCACTCCCCAGGTTGGTAAACACTGTCAGACACAAGACCTGTAGCACACTCCAAAGACATCAGAAAGGTTGCTATGATGCAGCTCACTCAGAAAAGTGTACTTAACCTAGGAGTTGCTATCTGCCAGTACTCATAGCAACCTTTTGATAGATGTGTACCCTATTCCCAGGTTTAGGGTGGCATTGCTAAAGTATGCAAGTGCTAGTATTGGGAGATGCACGCATAGCCCAAAGTCCTGCCTCCCCAGGAGGCTGTGGATAATGGGGCCTGTGGGTGCGGGTGTGTCTGCCCCTGTTGGCTGCTGCTTTACGGCAGAGGTTCCCAACTCCAGTCCTGCGGTGCAAAACACTGTTCGGGTTTTCATGCTGTCCCTCATGAATATGCATGAGATACATCTGCATACCATGGGGGTGGCGCATAGAAATGCAGCACAGGCATCTTTATCAGAGGCAGCATGGAACCGGAATGGTGTTTGGCCCTCCAGGACTGCATTTGGGAGGCTCTGCTCTAGGTAATGTGCATGTTTATGGTGTCTGTGCTCTGTAGGGTAAAATGTAGGTGTCTTGGGCATGTTTACGTCATCTGCAATAAAGGTGCTGTCTGTATTAGCATGTTGTAGTAGTGGGTAAAATATGGGGACTGGGTTGGCAGGAACCACAGCTGGGACTTGAACCTATGACCCTCTGCTTCTGAATACACTGGTTTTGTGCACTGCACCACCTTGTTGTCACAGAGTCAGTACATTCCTTGGTGATACCATGACTGTTCATCAGACAGGACCCATTTGTTGCAGTACACAGCACCCACCTACACAGGGCTAGGCCACGGTCTGCTCTGGGCAGCTGCCACTGCCCCCTCCACCACCAGTATCCCTCAGCCACCATGCTGACATGCCCTTCTGCTGGTGGTGCTGGTGGTGCGCAGTCTCAGGCCATCCAGTGTGCAGTTAGGTGGCTGCCTATGGTGCGGGTTCTGGGGTAGGGGTCCACGCTTCCCCCCAGCACTGCCTGCCAATGTTCCGTGCCCTTGGGGGTAGCTGCTGGGTACTATCCCCTGTGACACTGTGGGAAACACAGTCGTGCCCATGTTGGGCCTTCAGCAGTTGCTGTCTGGCTGCTCCAGCATTCTTATGGGCCACCTAGGCATCACCCTAGTCCGCACTGTGGCCCAGCTGCACCACAGCATGTGCCGCTTGCGGCCCTCTGTATCCCCTTCTCCGGCATCTGTCCAGTTGCCGTTCCGTCATGCCTGCCCTGATGTTGCGGGACATGTGCACGCCATAGGCACCCTGTCCGATGGTGGGGAAAACCCTGAGCAGCGCTATTTCACTGTGGGCTCATTCACCTTGTATGGGGACGGATTATAGACCCTTCCACGATTTATATCTCGTCTATGGAGCTTACTCGGGGGGGGGGAGGGGTTGATGTTTCTCATTGATACCACTATTGGCCAGCTTGATTATGGTTTTTTTCCAGTTTGTTGGGGTCATTTTCAGTGTTTATGTGCCCTTTTGTTCTGTGCACATGTATCACACTTATCACTTTTTTTTGGTTTCCCTGCCTAGGCTGTACCTTGCTGACACTGAAATGGTTTCTCTCCCCTGTAATGTGCATTTAACGGCAGGTTTTCATTCGCGTTGGAATTGAGCTCTTCAGATCAGCGCGTTAGTTTGAAGGGAGCCTCTCCCCGCCCACTATCCGCCCATTGACCCCTTCTCTCCACCCTCTCTCCACCTTCTGCGGTGTTTTACCGCGCCACGGGGCATTACAATCGTTAGCGCATCATAACGCGCGTTATGTAACGTTAAAGATCATAAGCACAGCATAACGCATGTTATGCTGCGCTTACGATTGTTAACGTTACATAACGCGCGTTATGTACGATTACCGTAGTTTAGTAAACATACCCCTTAGTGTTAGAAAATGCAAGGTCATGCATTTGGGCTGCAGCAATCCAAGGGAGCAATATAGTATAAGGGGTGAAGTACTTTTGTCCACTAAAAAAGAGCGGAACCTAGGTGTAATTGTGCCTGATGATCTTAAAGTAGTTAAACAGGTAGAAAAGGCGATGGCAAAAGTTAGAAGGATACTTGGGTGCATGCGGAGAGGAATGGCCAGCAGAAGAAAGGAGGTGATAGTGCCTCTGTATAAGTATTTGGTGCGACCTCATTTGGAGTATTGTGTGCAATTCTGGAGACTGCACCTTCAAAAGGATATAAACAGGCTGGAGTCAGTACAGAGAGTGGCTACTAAAATGGTTAGTGGTCTTCATTCTAAAGCATATGAGGACAGACCTAAGGATCTTAATATGTACACCTTAGAGGAAAGGCAGGATAGAGGTGATATGATTGAGACATTTAAATACCTCCGTGGAATAAATGCACAGGGGGAGAGCCTCTTTCGACTGAAAGCAAGCTCTGCTATGAGGAGACATGGGATGAAGGTGAAAGGGGATAGATTCTGGAGCAATATGCAGAAATATTTCTTTACGGAAAGTGTGGTAGTTGTGTGGAACAGTCTCCCAGTGGAGGTGGTAGAGATGAGGACAGAATCTGAATTCAAAGAAGCATGGGACAAACACAGAGGATCTCTAAAGGAAAAAAGGGGACTGTTGTAGTGGTTGATATGGAAGGATAGACTAGATAGGCCATGTGATCTTTTTCTGTCATCATGTTTCTATGTTTCTGTTGTTAGTTTCCTGAAAAATGAGAACAAGAGTGTCAGCGATTCTGTTCTGCAACCCTGGGACATTCTTTACTTGTGCTGTGATATTAAACTGCAGGCAGAGCAATACAAATGCCCTAAGCAAGTTAACCACGACCTTGCAACGAGCTGCCTGGTTGTTAATAACCTCTACCACTGCTTTGCAGTCAGACCAGAACACCACCTTTCTGTGCTGCAGCTGTGTACCACATATCAAGAGGGCCACTGAAAAGAGAAACAGCTTGAAAAAGGCAATATTGTTAGTACCTGCTGCATTCCAACTATCTGGCCATAGTGCGGCTCAGCAGGATCCCTAAAAGTATATTCCAAAATCCATTTCACCTGAAGCGTCTCAATGTAATTCCACGTCATTACTGGATACTGGCTCCCCCTGCCGTACTAATAACACCTTGTATATTTTTAGGAATGTTTCCGGCACTCACATTTCCTCCCATATGGATTTTGCTATTCAGATAAAGTGTGATGATCTGCAAATGCCGTCCATAGTGGCTGATAGTCTTCACAAGAACACAAATCCCTTTATGATACCTGACAGGCAAAGTTCGGGTTGTCTATAAATGGCTGCATGTTGGCCAGTGTTATCTTCATGGCTGAGAAAGTCTAAGCTACCAGGGCTTTCAGTATGGTTAGTTTATCCTGTGGCAATCTAGAAACCATTTCAACAAAGTTGAGCTTGATTCCAAGAAAGGTAATACGAGATACTGAGCCTATGGTCTTGTCATGGGTCAGGGGGATACTGAAGCACTCTGTGACCACCCAGAAATGAAAAAGCAGTGATTGGCATGTCCTAGAGCCTCCGGGACCTACAAAACAAAAGTCGTCCAAATACTGGACAATGTTCCTGTTAGCTGCTGCCTTAGAGGTGACCCGGCATACAAAAGAGCTATACTTATATGCAAAGCATGCATATAAGATTCAACAGCCAATGGGCATGCATTTGTCAAAACAGAGCAGATTGTCAAAACAAAAACCCAGCAAAGAGAAGTTCCCTGGGTGGACTGGGAAAAGACAGAAAGCTGACTATGTCTGCTTTGATCATCGGCACATTTGGACTGAGTTTTTTTACTATAATCGCACCACTTGATTGAATAATACTCACTAAGCTGAATAGACTTCTGCTGGAAGAAAATCACTGACTGAATTCTCCCTGGGATAGGACAGGTTTTGCATCACTATATTTTCCTGTTTTAGTCTTGGGGATGACTGCTAATGGAGACGGAATCATTTACTCAAATGGGGGCATTTAGAAGGGGCTGCTATGATCACATCGTAAACTATGCTGGAAATGAAAGACAAAGAAGAAATTGTTTTGCATTTATAAATAAGAAAAAACACAGAAAGAACTGTAATGAAATACAATGCAGCTTAATTTCTAGTCATCTGTAAGAAATGTCCATCAACACAACTATTATTCAGGCATATGCATCAACAACAGATGCAGAAGGAGGGGAGGAAGAGTTGATCAGTTCTATGAACAAAAATGGTAAATAAAGGTAAAAGGAAAAAGAGACCGCTATGGTTTTCGAAAGAAGTAGCTGAAAAAGTGAAGAAAAAGAGTGAGCCTTCATGAAATACAAGAGATCACAGACAGAGGAAGACAGGCATCTGTATTTGGAAAAACTTAGAGAAGCTAGCAAAGTAGTCAAGAAGGCAAAGATTCAAAAGGAAGAGGAAATAGCCAATGCAATAAAATGGGGGGATAAGACATTTTTCAGATATATTAGTGAGAAGAGGAAGGGCAAATGTGGTATTGTCAGACTCAAGGGTGCAGGGGAGGAATATGTAGAAGCTGATAAGGATAAAGCGGAATTGCTTAACAAATATTTTTGTTCTGTGTTCACAGATGAAGAACCAGGAGCAGGACCTCAGAAAACACCCACAAATAGGAACAGAAGCGAGGGACATCTCAAACAATTTTCAGAAGACTGTGTTCGTGAGAAACTAGCTCAACTTAAAGTAGACAAAGCGATGGGACCGGATGGGTTACACCCTAGAATACTGAGGGAACTTGGGGACGTTCTAGCAACTCCACTGACTGACCTTTTCAATGCCTCGTTGGAGTCGGGAGTGGTGCCAAAGGACTGGAGAGAGGCTCATGTGGTGCCTTTACACAAAAGCGGAAGTAAGGATGTGGTTGAGAACTACAGGTCAGTTAGTTTAACTTCGGTGGTGAGTAAATTATTGGAAACGCTGCTGAATGAGAAAATAGTGAGGTTTCTGGAGTCCAGTGGATTACAGGATCTGAGGCAGCATGGATTCACCAGAGGCAGGTCTTGTCAGACAAATCTGATTGATTTCTTTGACTGGGTGACCAGGGAGCTGGACCGAGGGAGAGCTCTAGATGTGGTGTATTTAGATTTCAGTACAGCCTCTGACACTGTTCCTCACAGGCGACTTATAAACAAACTGAGCACCCTAGGGATGGACCCTAAAGTTACTGCTTGGGTTAGAAATTGGTTGGGTGGGAGGCGACAAAGAGTACAAGTAAATGGAGCTCACTCTGAGGAGAAGGATGTTACCAGTGGTGTGCCCCAGGGATCTGTCCTTGGTCCGATTCTTTTTAACATCTTTGTTAGTGATATAGCGGAAGGGCTGTCGGGTAAGATTTGCCTCTTTGCGGATGATACCAAAATCTGCAATAGAGTAGACACCCAGGAAGGTGTAGATAACATGAGGAGGGATCTAGCTAAGCTTGAAGAATGGTCTAGAATTTGGCAGCTGGGATTTAATGTTAAAAAATGTAAGGTCATGCATTTGGGCTGCAGCAATCCAAGGGAGCAATATAGTATAGGGGGTGAAGTACTTTTGTCCACTAAAGAAGAGCGGGACCTAGACGTGGTTGTGTCTGATGATTTTAAAGTAGCTAAACAGGTAGAAAAGGCGACAGCAAAAGCTAGAAGGATGCTTGGGTGCATACGGAGAGGAATGGCTAGCAGAAAAAAGGAGGTGATAATGCCTCTGTATAAGTCTTTGGTGCGACCTCATTTGGAGTATAGTGTGCAATTCTGGAGACCGCACCTTCAAAAGGATGTGAACAGGATGGAGTCAGTGCAGAGGTGGCTACTAAAATGATTCGTGGTCTTCATTATAAAGCATATGAGGACAGACTTAAGGATCTTAATATGTACACCTTAGAGGAAAGGTGGGATAGAGGTGATATGATTGAGATGTTTAAATACCTCCGTGGCATAAATGTTCAGGGAGAGAGCCTCTTTCAATTGAAAGCAAGTTCTGCTACGAGGGGACATGGGATGAGGGTGAAGGGAGATAGATTCAGAATTGATATGCGGAAATATTTCTTTACGGAAAGAGTGGTGGATCCGTGGAATAGTCTCCCAGTGGAGGTGGTAGAGATGAGGACAGTAAGTGAATTAAAAAAAGCATGGGACAAACACAGAGGATCTCTAAAGGTAAAAAGGGGACTGTTGTAGTTGTTGATATGGAAGGACAGACTAGATAGGCCATGTGGTCTTTTTATGTCATCATATTTCTATGTTTCTATGTAACAAGCGCAAACTGAAATTGATAGAACATATGAAGAAGATACTGAGTCATGGGCGACCGAAATGCAAAAGTTTGGAATAAAGGAGGTGGCAAAGTGGTTGGAAAATATGGGCTTGGCAACTGAAATGAATCTGGAGACAGACAGAATTCTCCAAGACCAACAATCTCTTCATCTCAAACACCGTCATTCAGCAATACAAACGGCAGCTGTACACATGGACTTCACCCACTGGATTGTACAAAAATAAAATTGACTATATCTGTGGAAGTTAATGATGGAAAAGCTCAGTAACATCAACAAAGACAAACCCGTAGACAAGAAAGCAAATAGAATGCTAGGAATTATAAAGAATGGATTGGAGAATAAAACTAAGGATATTATAATGCCTCTGTATAGCTCCATGGTGCGACTGCACCTTGGATACTGTGTGCAATTCTGGTCACCATATCTTCAAAAAGGATACAGCAGAATTGGAAAAGACACAGAGAAGAGCCACCAAAATGTAAAGGTGATGGAAGGATGCCTCTATGAGGAAAGGCTTAACAAGTTGTTCTTCAACTTCAAAAAGAGATGGCTGAGGGGAGATATGATAGAGGTCTATAAAATAATGAATGGAATCAAATGAATAAGCCTAGGTCATTTGTTTACTCCTTCAAAAAGTAGAAAGACTAGGGGACATGCAATGGAGCTAAAATGTGGCACATTTATGACTAATAGGAGAAAATATTTTTTCACTCAATGCGTAATCAAACTCTGGAATTCGTTACCAGAAGATGTAGTAAAAGATGTTAGTATAGCTAGGTTTAAAAGAGGTTTGGACAAGTTCCTGGAGGAAAAGTCTATAAACCATTACACAGGTACACTAAAAAAAAATTTTTTTAAACTGCCTCTAATGTTTCGATTGATTTTTACGTTTTTTGGTGCGCTGAATCCAAATCTGGTAACCAATTTGCTCCATCACGTACAGATTTTTTGCTACATTGGGTTAGCAGTTTGAGGTGAACGTTTTAGATTGAGTGCGATCGAGATAAAAGTTTCTTGGATGAATTCTTTATACTAATTGTTTAGTAGTTATTCAAATAAGAATAAAGAAAATTGTAACAAGGCAGCACATAAGAATAGAGTAATGTCAACAAAACACACTGTGATGGTAGCAAAATTGTCTGCACTTAAAACAGCCACATACATGTGCACAAACATTGAGCATATAAGAGCGAGGTTAGACACAAAGCAAAGCAAAGAAATGTGCAAAAATGTTGTACAGGTATGTATGTAAGAATAGAAAACGCAAACCGCACCATTGCAATACATGAAGACAAACACCCGATGGTGTGAAAATAAAATTCTAATAAATGAGATCCGACACTGTGGTAATAAATAGCAAATTTTTATTTCAAAGTTTAGTAAAAACACGATATTTGTCAACACAGTTTAGATTTTAAAGTCATTCTTGGGTCAATCAATCTCCTGGTGGGCCCGTTTCTTCTTCCCCCGAATGCTTCTCTTGGTGCGCTGCTTGGCGTATTTTTCATCTGGGGTTTCCCGCAGCAGCAACCAGCAGAAATCAGCCATCATAGTGGTGTTCCATCTTCCTTGGTACCTTCTCTCTGCGTCCTTGATGTCCTGGTGAAACCTTTCACCTTGTTCTTCACTGTACGCCCCCAAGTTTTCGGGAAAGTAGTTCACATGGGAGTGCAAGAAATGGACTTTCAGGCTCATGTTACAGCCTTGTTCTTTGAAGGCATTGAGCATCCTGGCAACAATATCCTTATAGTTCTCATCCCGCCTGTTCCCCAAGAATTTGAGAACAACATCCTTGAAGGAATCCCAGGCTTCTTTTTCCTTCTCAGACATCGTTTCAGTGAATGCTCCATCTGAAATGAGTTTCCTTATATCAGGGCCAACAAACACTCCTTCCTTTAGCTTTGCTTCAGAAAGTCGGGGGAACTTTGAGCAAAGGTACCGAAAGCACTCACCATCTTTTGGAAGGGACTTGATGAATTGCTTAATGAGACCCAACTTAATGTGGAGAGGTGGTAATAGAATTTTATCACGAGGTATCAAGCTCTCATGAAGAACATTTTTCTCACCGGGTCTCAAATACTCCCGAATTGGCCAGTCTTTTTTCCCCCAGTGTAGGTTGCGGGCCCGGCTATCCCACAAGCAAAGGAAGCAGGGATATTTGGTGAAACCGGATTGCTGCCCTAATAGCATGGATAGAATTTTAAAGTCTCCACAAATCATCCACTTATGCTCATCATAACGAATCTTCTGAAGAATCAGGGCCAAATTCTCGTATTTTTCTTGGAGAATAACAGAGTGAGCAATAGGAACTGAAGCGAATGTGTTGCCATTATGAAGAAGAACACCTTTTATGCTGTCTTTTGACGAATCAATGAACAGCTGCCATTCAGCAGGATCATACTTGAGTTTAAACTTTTCCATCACTCCGTATATATCGTTGCAAAATACCAAATCTTCCTCTTTGCTGAAATACTTCAAAAACTGTGTCTCGCGGTTGCGGTACCAATAAAAAGTTGTTCCTGGTGACAATAGATTTTTCTGTTTAAGCTGAGAACCTAGCAGTTGGGCAGCATCTTTTGGGAGTCCTAAATCCCGGACTAAATCATTCAATTCAGCTTGAGAGAAAAGTTCAGGTTTCAGATCTGGTTCAGTTTCAAACTCGGAAGTACTGGACTCATCGGGAAAAGCCATCTGATGAGTCTCATCATGATCAGAACCGTCCACACAAATATGATCCAAAGATTTTGGTGGTTCAGGCACAGGTACTTCGTTGCTATGAGGCATAGGCCTAATTGCTGAGGGAAGGTTGGGGTAACTTATTACGTTCTTATTTTTTAAGTTGTATCCCTTCACAATGCAAGAGCAAAAATAGCAGTCACTGCTGTGGTCTCTTTGTTCACGCCACATCATAAGTATTCCGAAACGAAATGCTTGTTTTTTACCTTTCATCCATAAGCGTAGATCTTCCTCACATGTCTTGCACACTTTGTGAGGAGCCCACGGTTTGTCTTGATCGCCTAACTTCAAACCGAAATAGGCGAAATATACTTTTTTAATAAATGCATAAATGTTCCTCTGCCGCTTTTTCACGGTATATTCCCCACAAATAAAACAAAAACTGTCCGGAGAGTTGACGCAACTTCTGGCTCTGTGAGCCATCACAAATACACAGCACTGCAAACTACAACTGTAGTGAACCACTTCGGAATAAAGCTGGATTACGACTGAGCAAACAAAAGGTAATAATGAACTTGCAAGAAACTGAAATTTGACAGGAACGTTCATGTCGCAACCACTGTGTTTGAGCGAGCGAACGAGGCGAGGCGAACAGGAAAGAACATGCGCCAGCGCGAGTACTGGATTTAGCCCCCCGCCTCCCAATTGTCCTGTTAATGTATAAAATGAATACAAAACACTCTAAAATATCATGAGGGAGTGTTTCTAGTTAGTTAACCATTACAACCTCTATTTTGGGCCAAGAAAATAAACTGCAGTCGGCTAAAAAGAAATTATGTGAACATTCCTTATATGGGTAAGAAATCTAATTTTGCAAGAAAACGTGACGTGATGGAACATTTTGGCTATTTTTCCTGGATTCAGCACCCCAAAATCTATAGGAATCAGTTGCAAAACTGGAGGCAGTTTTTTGGTAGTGTACCTGTGTTATTAAAGAGGACCCAGGAAATCCACTGCTTACCCCCGGGACAAGCAGCATGGAATTTATATACCTTTTGGGAACCTGATAGATACTTGTGACCTGGATTGGCTACCATTGGAAACAGGATACTTGGCTTGATGGAACCTTGGTCTGACCCAGTATGGCATATAGGGGCATGTTTACTAAAAACCGCTAATTAGCGCGCCGCAAAATAGCGCACTAAAAGCGGTACTTAAGAGCGCTTAAACGCCCCGCAAATGTGCGATGAAGCCCCGCACACTTGCGCGTCACAGTAACGGGTGCCGCACAAGTACGTGCCCGCAAATGTCCGATAGAGGCGTGGAAAGGCTAACGGAGGGCGGAGGAAGGCCCCGGAGGGGCGGAGAGAAGGGGTTAATGGGCGGGGAAGGGGAGGGGAGAGGCGCCCCGCACATTATCGGGGCTGAATTTCCAAAAACAAATAGCGCGAGTGAATCACTCGCGTTAGAATGCATTTAAAGGGAAGAGAAACCATTACCGTCAGCAATGTACAGCAAAACCGGGGAAACCTGCAAAACGTGAGAAGTGTGATACATGTGCACAGCACAAACGTGCAATTATAAATAGAAAATGACCACCACAAAAATATGAAAAATAGTAATTCAGTTGGGGAACAGTTATAGTGATGGGCAAAACTAGATAACACACCCAGGAAAGCTCCAAAAAAAAGGAAATGATTTATGGAAAGGTGTACGGAGCGGAGACTCGTCCAAGAAACATTTCCCTTTTTCTGGAGCTGTCCTGGGAGTGTTATCTAGGGTTGCCCATTAATATCACTGTTGCCCAGCTTGGGTATATGTTATCCCCCTTTGTTCCATGGTCATTCCCGGGTTTTATTTGCACGTTTGTCACCACACAGGGTGAAGGAGCCCACAGTAAAAATGCATACAGAAGGGTTTGTGACTCCATCCTGCCAGGTTTACTACCTCCAGGGGCTGCACTGTCTCTGTGGCCATAGTGTGATGCAGAGGACATAGCCATGACCTCTAGGACTAGAAGGCCAGAGGTTCAAATCTCAGCTGAGGCACTTGCCAGCCCTGTCCATATATTTTACCCACCACTAAACATAGATAGAGCAGACACCCCTGTATTGCAGGGAACATAAGCATGGGGGAAACACCCATATGTTACCCAACACCGCACACACACCACAATGGGCATACCTACAGCCAAGTCCCCCAAATGCATTCCCGTACTGCCACATTGCAATCAGGTCATCTGCTTTTTCTGAGAGAAGCTCCTGCCAGCATGTTGGCGCACAAGTACATGTGGTGCAGGGGGCAGTGGCAGCTAGCCACAGAGGACAGAGGCCAAGCCATGTGCAGGCTGGCACAGTCCACTGCAACACACAGGCCTTGCCGGATCCACAGGCATGGACGTTCCAGGGAGTCCAGCCAATCTGTGGCTACAAGGTGGTGCAGTGCACACAGACAGTGCATACAAGAACAGAAGGTCACAAGTTCAAAGCCCAGCTGGGGCTACCACCAATCGCTCCCACATATTTTTCCCACAGCTACACAGTGATAGTAAGGACAAACCTTTCGTGGCGAGGACATATGCAATGGTACTACGTCTATCTTTTACCCCACTGAGCACAGACACCATGTACAGGGGCAGTACCTAGAGCAGAATCTCCCAAATGCAGTCCTGGTGGGCCACACACCAGTCAGGGTCCATGCTGCCACTCATACAAATGCCTGTGCTGTATATCTATGCACCACCCCCATGGCATGTAGACGTAGCTCATGCATAATCATGAGGAACAGCAGGTAAACCCGATCAGTGTGATGCAAACCTGGACTGGAGTTAGGAATCTCTGCCGTAAAGCAGCAGCCAACAGGGGCAGACACACCCACACCCACAGGCCCCATTGGCCAATGTCTCCTGGAGAGCCAGAACATTGGACCCTGCGTGCATCTCCCAATACTAGCACCTGCATACCCTAGCAATGGAACCCTACACCTGAGGTATACGGTACACAGCTCTGAGACGCTTGCTAGGAGTACTGGCAGATAGATATCCATACGTTATGCACATACTGCTAGTTGACCCCATCCGAACAATCTGTTTGGTGTTTGCGGTGCGTGCTCCAGCCCTTGCCTCTGACGGTGTTTACCACCCTGGGGAGTGACCCCCAGCAGTACTGCGTAGCATATCCATGCCTTTCCGTGCCCAGCACCGGTTTGGTGGGCAAGGCTAATTACCTCCTCAATAGTAGCACCATGATGGCATAGGTGTGGAATTGTGTGTCTGTCTATACCAGGGTGGGCAAACCTGGTCCTGGAGGGCCGCAGACCAGTCAGGTTTTCGGGATATCTCTAATGAATATGCATGAGATATATATGCATTAGAGATATCCTGCCAACCTGACTGGTTTGTGGCCCTCCAGGGCTGGATCTGGAGACACCTCTGTCATTTAAGATTGTGAGTGGGCAAGGTGCAGATGTCCAAGACATCAAAAAGGTTAGATAGAATTTGTCACAGTCCTCCTCATTTCTCACCACCACCAAAAAATTGTCTATTAGACAACATTTTGGTGGTGGTGAGAATCGAGGAGGAATGTGACACATTCTATATACCCTTTCGATGTCTAGGACATCTGTACCTTGCCCACTCACGATCTTAAATGACAGAGGTGTAAGGCAGGGGTCTCCAAATCCAGCCCTGGAGGGCCACAAACCAGTCAGGTTGGCAGGATATCTCTAAAGCATATATCTCATGCATGTTCATTAGGGATATCCCGAAAACCTGACTGGTCTGCGGCCCTCCAGGACCGGAGGTGCCCACCCCTGGTCTATACAGTGGGTGTTGGCTGCATGCCCCTTCCACAGCCCACACTGCCAACACTGTTGCCAGTATTGGCCTGCCAATGTGCATAATGAGTAGCAAGGGACCATGGGTATATCTCAGACAGAGTGGACTGACCAGGATGCAGCTGCACAGGGCATAGGGCACTGGCAGGGGCATGGTAGTGCCCAGCCACCACCTACACAGACAGGGTGACCTCTGTATGTGCTGCTGGGGGATCACTCTCACCCTGAGTGTGCAGTGACGGCAGCATGGCTAGGCACCCCCATAGTGCTATATTGTGATTCTCCCATGTGATATGTATGGGTGTCCTGTGGGGGGGCCTCTTCATGGACTTATCTGTCTGTGTGTGCTGCCACCCCAGTTGTGGGTGCATGCATGTCCATCAGGACCAGCCAGCAGACTGTTCACAGCTGATATGTGTTGTGATGGAGTGCCTTGCAGGGTGCAGTGGCTGATGGCTTGCTGCAGGTGAATATCAGATAGTGGTGGGGTGCATCTTTGAATATCCAGGTCTAATGTCTGTCTGATATTGTGTTATGGATGTGTGTGGAGCTGCTTGGACTGCCCTGTAGGGTGTCTGTTCCCTAGCAGAACTGGGGTTGATGGTCCACTCTACTGCCATTGGGGTGGGGGAATCTGTTGAGGGGAAGCCCTGTTTTATCCACCTGGGGGTCCCCACTAACTGAGCCAGACAGAGATCTCCAAAATGTTTATGCAGCACCTACCTATTCCACAGGTTATTGCTGCTTTGGAGCTCTGACATGGCCGCATTCGGCCATGGCTGGTGTTGTGGACCTGGTCCGGGGTGCAACATCTCACACTCAGGGTGAGCACAGTAACCGCACAATGTGATGGTGTTTAGCTACTCTTTGCCGTTTGTCCACCCACTCAGGACACCCTTCCAGGCCGAGGTGCTGTGTGTGTGCACACGGACACTTCCCCCTACCAGGCCGTGGAGCTTTAGGGGTGTATTTCCCATCCTGTGTTCAATCGTGGACAGCTGATTTGCATGTGCAGTGCATCATGGGTATGGGTGGTTCACAACAGCAGACTGTCAGTGAGGTGACGTACAGGCTATCTGCAGCCAGCCAGGGGCTGCTTACAGCTATAGAGCTGTAGCCCAATGGTTACATCACTGCCTGTGCAGCCAGATGTCATGGGTTCCAACCCACAGTGGGGTTATGTGATAGGGGTGTCCACAGATTTATTTTAATTTACTGTACATATGTTGCTGCCAGCAATACCACCCTCAGCGTACTGTACCCATAAGGTACCTCTGAGGGTTCTTTATGGGGCGCCCTATAGGGCACGTTACGGTTGCCAGCCATATAGGGTGCACTATACATTATCCTGTGTCGCAACATACATGCTGCCCTATAGGGGACATTCTAGGGTGCCTTGGCGGACGGTGCACTGTAACATGTGCCTTTTGGGCCGCCTTATATTAATATGCTGTGAGAGTGCGTTTGCTAGTAGTTATCACAAAATAAAATTAGAAAGCCTCCTACAGCACTCCACAACATATAACATACTGCCTCAGCTAGCCTTTTTCACTGGGCATTGTGAGGGATCAAACCCCTGGTCCCTGCACCATTGGTCAGTGTCTTAACCATTGTGCTGTGGCTGTGTTCCTTTGCTTTGGCATCAGCGCGCCGCCTTATGCCCATCAGCGCGCCACCTCCTGCTGCCCACAATTAGTGCGCCACCTTGTGCCGCCCAAAAAGAACAGTGTGCCGCCTTGTGCCGCCCAGATAGTACAGTGCGCCGCCTTATGCAGTAGAAAAGGAACAGTGTGTCGCCTTATGCCGTCCAAAAGTACTTTGCCTCCTGAACCACTTTTAAACATTCAAGGTGATGCCTCAGCTGGCCTTTTTGTTGCACACAATGGGGGATTGAACCTGTGGCCCCTGCACCATTGGTTAGTGTGTTCACCGTTGTGCTACAGCTCTGTTCGGATATGTGCTCAGCAGCGCCCCACTTAGCCTTCCCACGCGCTAATGTGGGCCCCGCAAATTAGCGCGACGCGCACACGTACGGTAGGGGTTTTTTCTTCTTTCTGCCTGAACCGCCCACTCTTTATATGGCACACGCACACTACCGCGGCCCCGCACGTTAGGAATGTTTAGTAAACATGCCCCATAGTATGTTTTTTTATTCTTGCCTCGAGCTGACTGATACACACTACAGCTATTAGTATGCAAATTCAAGCTAAAGCTGAAAAAGATGAAGCCACTCATGAATGTAGCAAAGTATGATCTTGAAAAAATACCACCAGAATTTAAAGACTGCCTGTAAAATTTATTCACCACTTTGGATAAATGTCAGAGCACCAGAACTCTACTGGTATTCAGTTAAATCAGTGTTTATGTTTATTAAAACGTGATATACCATCCTTCACAGTAGCAGCAGCAATTAAGAGAGCAGAAAAGAAATACAACTTCGTAATAAGGAAGACACAAGCAGTCATACCTGGGAAGGAATGCACAAGGTTAGGCAGAGAGGGAGGAGAAAGGGGGAGGAATAGCATGTAGGAGATTTCTTGGTCGAATCAAGTAATGGAAAGTCCAAAGGCTTTGTGGCATAAATGTGATGTCTTGCAAGCCCTCAAACTTCTAGAACTGGGAGATGCCCCTGCAGTGGACCAAGATCTCAGGGCAGACAGAATGGATCAACTGATTTTTTTTTGCTTGTCAACTACTATGTTACCATGAACACAGTACAGATAGCGGAAATGCAAATCTTCATTAGAGCTCCAGGCAGGCATTGCATCGATACATGTAAACATGAATACAGCATAATCCTAATCAGAACCCATATAGGTGACATTCTGCTATATATAAAGCATGAATACAGCACGGAAATCTGAAGCACAGATGTTCATCAGGAGTAGCCTAGTGGTTAGCATATCAGGCTGTGAGCCAGGGTATAAATCCCACTCATTCTCCTTGATACCTTGTGCAAGTCTCTTAAACCTCTATTGCCTCAGGTACAAAATTAATTTATAAGCCTCCTGGGGACAGGAAGTTACCTACTGTACCTGACTATAACTCACCTTGAGCTACTACTGGAGAAGTGCAAGCTATATCTAATAAATAAACAGCATGCAGCCATCACACTGATACACACAAAGCATGCAAACAGCACAGATGGTTGAAGAGCAGTTCTACATCAAAGTGCCATACAGCCATCACACTGATACACACAGAGCATGCATTTCCGCACAGATGGCTTAAGAGCAGTTCTACATCAAAGCGTCATGCAGCCATCACACTGATACAAAGCATGCATACAGCACAGATGACTGAAGAACAGTTCTACATCAAAGCGCCATGCAGCCATCACACTGATAGAAAGCTTGCATACAGCACAGATGACTGAAGAACAGTTCTACATCAAAGCGCCATGCAGCCATCACACTGATACACACAAAGCATGCATACAGCACAGACGACTGAAGAACAGTTCTACACCAAAGCCCCATGCAGATTTCACATTGATACGAATACAGCAAGAGCAACTCAACTGTAAAATAAAATACAGGAGGACATATAAAAACAAGCAAACTAGGATTAAGATCAGGAGCAAGAGATTCAAGAAGCAGGCATATTGATAATTCTGAAGACTGAAATTGGCACTGCCACCTTACAAATGGTGACATCATTAATTTGCATAGAGTTAATTTTCAAGAGGTGTAACAGCTTTGCCTGGTCTTTGGTCTAGTCATTCCAATATAATTGAGAAAGAGGAAGTGGAATTAAGTGATAAAGGGAGGAGAGAGCTGTTCATGCATATCCTGAGGACATATAATTGAAATGCTTGTGATCCGCTTGTGCCCGCTTTTATGCTGCATATAATTGGTGTATAATGGCTTTTGCAATGTGTGTGCTCTGCACCTAGACTTTCCAGCAAAGCAAAGTTTCACTGATTTGAGAGAAGCAGAAAAAGACACTTATGGACCAAAGAAATAGGGTTCTACAATACGTTTCTGCATTATTATGTCAGCTCTATGCAGAAATGAAACTTGCGCAAAAGAAAACTGGAGAAAGGTGAATAGTGGTGTACCCAGGGCCGGCCCGTCCATTGAGCAAGAATGTTTTTTACACAGGGCCCCGCATTTCAGGGAGCCCCACGCAAAAAACATTCTACATTAGCACAAGTAGATTAAAAGAAACAAACTGTCTGCCGCTGCCACCGTGGCAGCGGCAGAATCAAATGTCCCGCTGCGGGGCCCCGCCTGCCCCTCCCTGCAGCATCAGCTCCCGAGTCCCTCCCAATGCGCGGGCTTTCAGAGCCACGAAGGGAGAGCTTCTCTGACCTCTCGTGGCTCTGTTAATCCCGCCGGGGCTGATGGGAAATCCCATCAGCCCCGGCAAGATTAACAGAGCCGCGAGAAGAAAGGGAAACTCTCACGGCTCTGAAAGCCAGATCAAGGATCCATCAAGCCCAGTATCCTGTTTCCAGCAGTGGCCAATCCAGGTCACAAGTACCTGTCATGTTCCCAAAAAAGTACACAGATTCCATGCTGTCTAACCTGTGGTAAGCAGTGGATTTCCTGGGTCCTCCTTAATAATGGTTTATGGACTTTTCAGGAATGTCACATGCCTCCTCAATTCTCACCACCACCAAAATGTTGTCTAATAGACAATATTTTGGTGGTGGTGAGAAGCAAAGAGGCATGTGACAAATTCTATCTAACCTTTTTGATGTCTTGGAGATCTGCACCTTGCCCACTCACATTCTTAAATGACAGAGATGTAAGGCAGGGGTCTCCGAATCCAGCCCTAGAGGGCCACAAACCAGTCAGGTTGGCAGGATATCTCTAATGCATATATATCTCATGCATATTCATTAGGGCTATCCCGAAAACCTGACTGGTCTGCGGCTCTCCAGGACCAGGGTTCCCCACCCCTGCCCTAGAGCATAGGTCAACAGGGGCACAAACACCCACACCCACAGGCTCCACTATCCAAAGCCTCATGGAGAGTCAGGCTGTTGGGCCCTGCGCGGAGCAGCATCTACCAATACTAGCACCTGCATACCTTAGCAATGCCGTCAAAAACATGGAAACACGTTCCACATATATCAAAAGGTTGCTATGATCAATGTGAGATAACAAATCCTACATTAGGCACAATTTGTTAACAGAGATTCATTATAGCAACCTTTAGATATATGTGGAGTGTCTTTCATATTTTGTTACTGACAGTGTTTACCACCTCGGAGAGTGACCCTAACAGTATTGAGTTCCATAGCAATGCCTGCACTATGCCCAGGACTGGTGTGGCAGCCAGGGCTGCCAACCACCTCTCTCTTTGCACAATGCTGACATAGGTGTGGGAGTGTGTGTATGTCTATCCAGTGTTTTGTGGCTGCCTACACCTTACTGCGCCCACAATGCTTGCACTGTTTCCAGTGTTAGCCTGCCAATGTGCATAATGAGGAGCAAGGTATTGTAGGTATGGCCCGGACAGGGTGGTCTGGGCAGGATGCATCTGCACAGGGCATAGGGTAATGGCTGGGACATTGTAGTGCCCAAACACCACCTGCACAGACAGGGTGGCCACAGCATGTCATGTTGGAAGGTCACTCACCTGACTGAGCAGTGACCATGGCATGTCCAGGTTCCCACAGTGTTTTTCTCAAGTGATATCTGGGAGTTTGCATTTCTGGGGCCCAATTGCTAGCATATGTTCTTGGTGTTTGTGCTTACATCCCACTTCTGGGTGCACACAGTTTCTCTAGGAACATGCATGATGTACTAGCTAGCAAACTGTCTGCAGTTAGCTTGTGTATGGCTGGAACACCCTGCAGGGTGCAGTGGGTGTATGTCAGATTGTGGTGGGGGTAGCTGAGCTTTTTCCAGGCCTACTGCCTGTCTGCCAGTGCCCTATGTGATACATACAGATCTGCATTGACTGCCCTGGAGGGCACCTTTCCCCTGCAGGACTGGTGTTGATTGTCCCACAGCCTTTCATCATGTCCCTCTACTGCCTCCATTGCAAAGATGTAGAGTGTGCTTCTGTTGGTGGCAGATCCTGGCCCCCACCCTGACCCAGAGAGGGCGGGTTGGCAGGGGGTGCTACATAATCCACATGTGGGTCCAGACACCCCACTGCTTTTATAACAAGTGGTCATAGCACCCACACAATATATGCACTATTCTGGGTGCATCATAGTCCACAAGGGCTAAACATGACTGGGAGATACAGATGGTCACAGAGATATCCTAGGTGTGTCTACAAGGACTACCTATCATACACTGGCACTGAGAAGGACCTGCAGCACAGCCTATCTCAGCTAAGCCAGGTGCTGCGGACCTGGTGCTGGGTGCCCCACCTCACCCTCAGGGTGAGCACAGGAACCGCACAATGTCATGGTCTGTAGCTACTCTGCCAGTAACACACACGGTCAGTTTCCCCTACCAGGCCGAGGTGATGTGGAGGCGCATACCCCATCTTGTGATCAGATGTAGACTGCTGATCTGCATGTGCAGTGCATCATGGGTACGGGTGGGTTTACCCTATCCTGATGACCACAGAAGACAGTTTGTGCGATGACCTGCAGTCTTTCTGTAGCCAGCCAGCGCTGTGCTTGCAGCTATAGAGATATAGCCCACTGGTTATTGCAATGACTTGGGAGGCAGAAGTCATGAGTTCAATCCTGCAGTGGTGGTATTTAGTAAGGCTGTCTGAGGGGTTTCCTTTTAATTTAAATCAGTGCTGCCAGCAAAAACACCCCCACAGTGCCGTAACCTAAGGTGCCCTATAAGGTGCCTTGGCGGACAGGGCACTTTATAATATGCCCTATGGGGCACTTTATAATGTGCCCTATGGGACGCCTTATTTTATTTATTTATTTACATTCTCTTATATACCGCGCTATTCTGCATCAGTGCGGTTTACATTGAACAAACTGAAATTACATTGAACAGGGCATTATAACTTGGAGATAACTATTTTACAGGGAACATGGGCTATGGAGGGTTAAGTGGCTTGCCCAAGACCACAAGGAGCACCTGTGGGACTAGAAACCCCAGTCCTTCCGGCCCAAGGTTGCTGTCCTCTAGTGGGATTTGAACCACTGACCTTCCGGCCTGAAGTACCTTGCCCCAACCACTAGGCTACTCCTCCACTCCACTCCTTATACTGCACCCTATAGGGCGCCTTATACTGCACCCTATAGGGCGCCTTATGAGGCACCTTAGGTTACGGCACTGTGAGGGTGTTTTTGCTGGCAGCACTGCTTTAAATTAAAAGGAAATTCCTCAGACAGCCTTATTAAATATCACCACTGTAGGATCAAACTCATGACCTCTGCCTCCACAGTTATTGTAATAACCAGTGGGCTACATCTCTACAGTGTCTAGCACAGCGCTGGCATGGACTTAAGGTTAACGCACGTTAACGAGCCAAGACGCCCTTTATTGTGCGATACAGATTCCTTGCAACCTTCCCTCTGGAATGCCCACTACCTTATATGGCATTCTTCACATTAACGCTGAAACTAGCACCAGTAACATTAAGACGGTTTGGTAAACATACCCCAAAGAGTCCTTAATATGAGCAACACTTGCCTGCTGAAGTGGCTGCACCAGAGAATCCATTTTCACTAATGATTTATCCAGGAAAAAAAACCTTCCCATCAAGTTCCTGCAAAGATGCAACAGTCTCTTGCAAAAACCCATATAACTCAGTGACAGTAGAACACAACTTTTTATCGATATTTTAAATTGCCCCCCAAATGTCCTGTAAGGTAACCTCACCCCCTGGCGATACAGTGAGGGAGACGGTAACCTTACCGGACTCCCCCAACAATACTGGTTTTGGAAAAGATAACTTTCATGGAACTTGCACATCCTGTCCAGAGGAAGCACTGCCCATTAATGTAGAGGACAAAAGAGGAGCTGGACAAGGTGGCAGGGTGCGTCCACGTGAGCTAAGACTAACCCCTTCAGGTGAAGACTGTAATGCTGTTATAGGGGCTAGGTGCTGATCCATAGGACCAATGATTTTACCCGACTGCTCCACAGCTACCTGCAACTTAGTCCCAGCCTTGTTCTTGGGTTTCCCCATCATACAGCAAATAAATAATACCAATTACAAAGCAACAAAGAACAACTAACCTCACTGAAATGCCGTGGTGATGCCGAAGGGGCGCCAAAGGGACGTGTCTTGCCCTTTGAATATGCTCCTTCAGATCACGCCCTGCGTGAACCTATAGTCCCAGGGGGTCCTCCAGTGTAGTGAATTGCCCCCTCAGGTTCCTGTCCAAATTCCAGGCACCGCATCTCTAGGCAGTGCAATCAGCAGCAGCAAAGAGAGGCTCTGAGGCCGATGGACAGGCTATAGGTATCCTCTTTCTCAAACGGGCAAGTTCCAATGATAACGCTGAAACATCGGATTCCTATAGTCCCAGGGGGTCCTCCAGGGTAGTGGATTGCCCCCTCAGGTGCTTTTCGAAATTCTGGATGCCGGATCTGTAGGTAGTGCAATCAGCAGCAGCAAAGAGAGTCTCTGAGGCTGATGGATGGGCCACGAGTATCCTCCTCAATCGGACCAAGTTCTGATGATAACGCTGAAATGCTGGGTTCTTCTGGTCCCAGGGGTTCCTCCAGGGCAGCAGATTGCTCTCTCAGGTGCCTGTTCAAATTCCGGGTGTTGGATCTGTAAGCAGTGCAGTCAGCAGCAAAGAGCCTCTGAGGCCAATAGTAGGACCTCAGATATTGTCCTTCTCAATTGGACCAAGTTTCATTGAAAATGCTGAAATGCCAGGTTCTTATAGTGTCACGGGGTCCTTCAAGGTAGCAGATTGCCCCCTCAGGTGCCTGTCCAAATTCCGGGCACCAGATCTGTAGGCAGTGCAATCAGCGGCAGCAAAAAGAGTCTCCAAGGCCAATGGACGGGCCACAGGTATCCTCCTTCTCAACTGGGCCAAGTTCTGATGATAATGCTGAAACACTGGGTTCTTATAGTCTCAGGGGTCCTCGAGGGTAGTGAATTGCCCCTCAGGTACCTGTCCAAATTCTGGGCGACGGATCTATAGTTAGCGCAATCAGCAGTAATAAAGAGAGTCTCCAAGACCAATGGACGGGCCACAGGCAGCCTTCTCAGTTGGGCCAAGTTCCCCCTTCCACCTTTTTAAAGCATGAAATACATTTGGTCTAGGCTTCCAAGACAGTATTTTTAAATAATGCTCAGGCCTGATGTAAACTCAACCTTTGCAGTTGCTCCTTTTAATTTTTTCTTAAACATTTTCCTCATTTTATTAGTCTTCTTTTTGAAAGTTAAATGCTACTGCAGTCAATTTCTTTTCTATCCTCCCTCCATTTATTAAATCAAATGTGATCATGTTATGATTGCTATTGCCAAGTGCCCCCAAAACAGTTACCTCTCGCACTACATCCTGCATTCTACTGAGGACTAGGTTTAAAATAGCGTCCCTGCATGTTGGTTCCTGAACCAGCTGCTCCATGAAGCAGTCATTTACTTCATCTCGAAACTTGATCTTGCTAGTCAGTCTTTCATATATTATAATAATACTCTACATAAAAATGTGAGCGGCATCAGTACCAGCAGTGGCCACAAGTTCTAGAGTGGGCCACATGACATACATACATTAGTGATACTAGAGTGGGCTGTATTGCTACGGAGTTCTGTTTCACCAGCAGCAGCAACAACAACACCAGAGGCAGGCCATATCAGGCTTACTGGCAGTGGGCGATGTCAGCAAGAGACTTAATGCTGTAATGACATAGTAATATGGGGGCAATATGCAGTTGACTGAATGCCGCAGAGAGATAAGTAGGATGGCTTATGCACTTATCTTTATGCCCAGCATTCAGCAACCTTATCCATTTTGGTGGAACTACTGAATATGTAGCCCTTAATGAAAATGTATATAAGGGATCCCTTCAGGACCCTTACCAATCCCACATGCTTTGTGACCAGGACTATTCCATTTCTAGCCTTAGCAGTAGGTGCATGCCATCTTGCTGAAAGAACTCCTTCTTGGCCTGGATGATTTTGTTCTGTCCGTCCTCTGTATAACATTAGTGCATAGGATATAAGGCAGTGATTCTCAAACTGTGAGTTGGGACCCAAAATGGGGTCACATCATCTGTAGATGGGGTCACAAAGGCTGCTCTCTCTCCTTCTGGACTTCCACTGTCACCTATGCCCAGTAGTAGCAGTCAGCATGGGGGTCTGTGAGTCAGTAAATATTCACAAGCCCTGCCCCCTTTCCTTCTGTGTGGAAGTGTATGCAGTACACTGGGGTCTGACACATAGTTTAGTTAAGTTTATTTAAAAATTTTCTTAGCCACCTTTCAAAGATGTACAGACTGCGACTATAGTTGCCACTGCTGCCATTATGCTTTGGATAAGAAGGAAAAGGAGGAAGTGGATGAGAGAGAAGAGGGGAGTGGATTTCATCATTATCTGAGGTCATTTGAATTGTTAAGTGTTAAAATGAGGTCACACTGGATAGAAGTTTGGGAAGCACTGATGTAAGGTGTGGTCTGTGAGTTTCAATTTGGGTGTTAGGTTGTGCTGTTCTGTCTGTTCAAGGCTCTGTTTGTGGCCTAGTTTTTTATTTTGTCTCCTGCATGAAATCAGTCCTTGATTCTTGAAGAGTCTGTTTGTGAAGAATGGAGAGTCTGACAAAGGTTTACCACCCCTCTGCCTTATATGTGGAGAGAGACTGGAGAAGCTGGCTTGCTATCCAACCTAACCAAAGAAGTCAGATTGAAGGAATTGGCTTGCTAGCTGAGCCTAACAGAAGACTTTGTTGTATAGAAGAGTGGCTTGCTGGAAGAGGTACAGTGGGGTGACTGCTTACAAAGTACACAGAGAGGATTAGAGGAATAGGATCACAGTGAGGAGGGAGAAAGGACATTATAATCTGCTAAATGCTTCAGAGCCCATAACCCGGGATTCTTCTGCCAGCAGCAGAACTAATTAAATATTTAAACTGGGTGCCGTGAGACAGATGCACGCCAACAGCTCTCTGCGAGGTTTCTATTCTCAGCTTTATGGCGGTTTCCTTGGAGTTTTCCTTAGCTTACCTATGCTGCATTCTGGATGTAAGCAGAAGGCGAAGATCTTTATGGAGATAGCGGCGACCTTGTCAGATGTGCAATTGGCGAGTGGTGGGCCCATGGATGCATTCGTGAGGACCATGCAGAGGGGCGGTGTATCTCTGGTTGGCCTGCTTGGCATGGAAGGGGTGGAAGGAGAACCTCTTCAGCACTGCTGTACTGGATGTCTCTTTAAGCCCGGAGAGTCTCATACCCCCAGAGCAACCTGCGGTGTCAGCTTTGCTGGAGAGCCTGGAGGTGAGCCCAAGAGGAGTTGTGGTATCTGATCCTGTGCTCAGTGTACAGCAGCTCATTCCCAGAACTGGTAACTGGGGTCAGGGTTTGGCACTGGAATACTCTGGGTTGTTGGAGGCTGGGGGGAGTGAGAGTGGACTACCCCAGAAGTCTCTTGTACCTTCTTCATTGCCTCCAGACTTGATGGCATCGGGACTTGGGCAAGTTCCGGCAAGAATCTTCAGTACCAGGTTGGTGAGACCAGAGGTGTTTACCATAGAACGGTTTTGAGAGGCTTTTTCTTCTATAGAATCATCTATTTCAACACAGCTTCAGACTTCAGACTTTTTGAGCAGCAATTGGTGCAACAAGAAACTTCTCAAGTTACTGTGAAATCTAAGCTGGCCTCAATTGAAGGCCACTTAGATCAGGTTCAGGAGACTGCCCTGGCTTTTGTAAAGGATTCTGAGGTCACACATAGGAGGCTGGAATTTTTGGAAAATGCTGCTAGAAGTCATAACCCGAACTTGCTTAATTTTCCTAAAGTGCCGTCCATTTCAGCTTTAGAACTGTTTAAAACATTTTTGGCTTCTGAACTGAAGGTTTCAACTGAAATCCCTACCTCCAATTTCTAAGGCTTTCTATCTACCTACTGCTAACTCCAAGCGGCCTTTAGCCCTGTCCTGTGATAGTCCTGATTTAACAACATATTTGGAGAAGTCTGCCTCTCATTCTAAGATGACCGCTATTTGTTGGTCACTCTGGCTTTAGAGGCTGACAGGGACTGGTTATTGAAGTTATTTTTTGAACTCCCAATAAAGTGTTTATGGACTCTCAGGTTAGGATTTTTCCCGATGTCTTGAGGGCCACCCAGAAATGGAGGCGAGAATTTTTGTTATTTAAATCTGGTGTGGTTCATCTGGGGAGGTATTTCTTTTTGTATTTTCCATGTAAATTCCTGGTAAAATTAGCGGGTGTTAGTTACCTTTTTTTTAAACCCCCCCAGTTGACCTCATTTATTTCCTCCAGACTTCAGGTTCCTAGGTCTACACCCCTGTCGTGTCCTCCAGCTGGGGATCCTACCATTGGGGTAGGGTAAAGCAACATTAGTTTGTGACCCCTTAGCTCTGTCCCTTTCCAGTGTTGTTTCTAAAAGATATTTCTTATGATTTTTGACCCCTCTTGTCTCCATTTATTGAGGACTCGAGGGCTGGTTTGATTAGATTGTTTCTTATACTTCTGTATTCTTATGATGTATAATGTAATTTCTCAACTCATGCCCTTTTCTGTGCAAGGATTCTTATTTATATTTTGGAAAGTGCATAAATAAATAACTGGGGAAAAAAACCTGGAATCGCAGACTTAAATATTTCAAAGGGACATAGCCTTGCTTGTTACTGTCTGAATTTGACATTTTGTTTGCAGTAAAGAGAATCGGAGCACCCAATTCGGAGTCAAGAGCCTTTTTAGTTTATGCACCAAGGAAATTGAAGGGATTTCTCTTTCATCATAGAAAACCTGATCACTGGTACTAAGAGTGTGTGCAAGCTGAGTGAAGGAGAGGGCGAGAGTCTGGGAGGTTACTTAGATAATATCAATTTAAGTTAATACTATTATTGGTGAGTTCTATTAAACAGATAGTTACCCAGACAGCGGCTGAATATTGCCCCTACTTGGATTAATTCCATCCCCATCGTTAGTGTGCCCCTTGCCCCTCCTTATCAGGATAACTTTTGGCCAGACATCGAGATCTCTGACCAAATGTTATGCATTAGCTAGCACTGAATTTTTAAATAAGGACGTAGGCAGTTAATACCCACTGCTAATCACACAAGTCCTTTTGAAAGTGACCCTAAGGTAGATTATGGCAGATCCAGACTAATCAGTCCATCCAGTCTGCCCGGGTATTCTGTCAAGGATGCATCTCAGCTGCTAATCATACAGTAGGATTGTTTGCAGGATCTCCCTCTTTATTCGGGACTTTTTTTCCCTTCCTCCTTGTTACTAAGGACAGGTGGGGAAGGACGTGAAAGAAGGTAACAAGGATGTGGTTTGGAAAGGAGAGAAAAAGGAGACTATGGGGTATGTTTACTAAACGTGAATAACGCGCGTAGTATGACGTTAACGACCGTAAGTGCAGTGTAACGTGCGTAAACACGCACCAACGACCGGTAACGTCGTACTACGCGCGGTAACCGCGCTTAACGATCGTAAAGCCCCGCGGCGCGTTAAAACAGCGCAGAAGGTGGAGAGTGGGCAGAGAGAAGGGGTCAATGGGCGGAGAGGGGGCGTGGAGAGGCTCCCCCTCACTAACGCGCTGCAATTCTGAGTTCAATTCCAACGCGAAAGAAAACCTGCCGTTAAAGGCATTTAAAGGGAAGAGAAACCATTTCCGTCAGCAATGTACAGAAAAACCGGGGAAACACACAAAACGTGAGCAGTGTGATACATGTGCACTGAACAAAATAGCACATAAAACGTTAAAAATGACCACAGGAAACTTTTTAAAAAGCATAATACAGCTGGGCAACAGTGATAGCAATGGGCAACAAGGAACAACACTGCCTGGAAAGCACCAAATAAAAAAGAAATGATGTGTGGAAGGGTCTACGCTTCACAGACCCTTTTAAATATCATGTCATTGTAATGGATTGTCCTGGGAGTGTTGTGTAATGTTTCCCAATGATATCATTGTTGCCCAGCTTGGTTATGGGTGTGTGCCCCTTTTGTGAGGTATTCTCTGAGGTTTATGTGCACCGTTGTCTGCATACAAGGTAAATGAGGTCACAATAAACCTGTTGCAGAGCAGGGTTTCTGATTCGTCAGGCCGGTTTAACTAACTCCAGGGACTACACTGTCTCTGTGGCTACAGTGTGGTGCAACAGAGCCAGCCAGTGCCTGTAAGACCAGAGAGTCACAGGTTCAAATCCCAGCTGGGGCTCCTGCCAACCCAGTCCCCATAGCTTTACCCACCACTAAACAGTGATAGTAAAGACACACCTTTATTGCAGAGAACATACGCATGGCCTATATTTTACCACACCAGAAACAGGCACATTACCTTAAAGCAGAGTTCCGCAAATGTAGTCCTGGAGGGCCCCACAACATTCCGGTTTCATGCTGCCTCCAATAAAGATGCCTGTGCTGCATAGCTATGCACCACTCCCATGTTATGCAGATGTAGCTCATGCATATTTATGAGGGACAGCATGAAAACCCGAACAGTGTTTGGAATTCCAGTACTGGAGTTGGGGAACTCTGCCATAAAGCAGCAGCCAACAGGGCCACACACCCACCCACAGGCCCCATTGGCCAATGCCACCTGGAGAGGCAAGAAATTGGGTCCTGCCTGTATCTCCCAATACTAGCAGTTGCATACCTTAGCAATGCCACCCTACACCTGGGTATATGGTACACAGCTATCAAACGTTTGCTATGAGAACTGGCAGATATCAATTCCTCTGTTAAGCACATTTTGCTCATTGAGCTCCACCATAACAATCATTCTGATGTCTGCGGTGTGTGCTGCAGGTCTGGTCTCTGACAGTGTTCACCACCCTGGGGAGTGACCCCCCAACAGTCTTGTGTACGATATCCATGCCTGTACTATGCCCATGACTGGTGTGGTGTGTATGGCTGCTGACCACCTCTATAGTAGCACAATGCTGACATCGGTGTGGGGGTGGTTGTCTGTCTATCCCAGGGGTGGGCACCTCCGGTCCTGGAGGGCCGCAGACCAGTCAGGTTTTCGGGATATCCCTAATGAACATGCATGAGATATATATGCATTAGAGATATCCTGCCAACCTGACTGGTTTGTGGCCCTCCAGGGCTGGATTTGGAGACCCCTGCCTTACACCTCTGTCATTTAAAATTGTGAGTGGGCAAGGTACAGATGTCCTAGACATCAAAAGGGTATATAGAATGTGTCACATTCCTCCTCGATTCTCACCACCACCAAAAAGTTGTCTAATAGACAATTTTTTGGTGGTGGTGAGAAGTGAGGAGGACTGTGACAAATTCTATCTAACCTTTTTGATGTCTTGGACATCTGCACCTTGTCCACTCACAATCTTAAATGACAGAGGTGTAAGGCAGGGGTCTCCAAATCCAGCCCTGGAGGGCCACAAACCAGTCAGGTTGGCAGGATATCTCTAATGCATATATATCTCATGCATATTCATTAGAGATATCCCGAAAACCTGACTGGTCTGCGGCCCTCCAGGACCAGGTTTGCCCACCCCTGGTCTATCCAGTGTGTGGTGGCTGCAAACACCTTCCACAGGCCACACTGCCAGCAATGTTGCCAGTATTGGGCTGCCAATGTGCATAATGAGGAGCAAGGTACCATGGGTATAGGCCGGACAGGGTGGCCTGGCCAGGGCGCATCTGCACAGGGCATAGGGCAGTGACAGGCACATTGTAGTGGCCGGCCACCACCTACACAGACAGGGTGACCTCAGTATGTGCTGCTGAGAGATCACTCTCACCCTGACTGTGCAGTGACCACAACATGGCTAGGCACCCCCATAGTGCTATCTAGTATTTCTCTCATGTGATATATATGGGTTGCCTTTTGGGGCCCTGTCACTGATTTAACTGTGTGCTGACATCCCAGTTCTGGGTGCAGGCATCTCCACTGGGCACTAGCAGACTATTTGCAGCTGGTATGTGTTGTGATGGAGTGGCTTGCAGGGTGCAGTGGCTGATGGCTTGCACCAGGGGAATATCAGATAGTGGTGGGGTGCAGCATGCCATATCTAGGCCTAATGTCTGTCTGCTATTGTGTTCTGGATGTGTACAGAGCTGCATTGACTGCTCTGTGGGGTGTGTGTCCCTCAGCAGGACTGGGGTTGATGTTCCCCTTTATGTCCACCTTGCAGGGAGGTAGATGTTGTATCTTTTGATGGGAGACCCTGTTTGCTGCCCTGGGGGAGGGGGTGGTGGTGCATGGACCCTCATGGGGGAGCTACACCTGACTGATACAGACAGAGATGTCCAAGGTGTTTCTGCAGAAACTACCTGTCTCACACTATAACACTGCTGTGGACCTGCACCATGGCCTCTTTCAGCCATGGACGTTGCTGTGGACCTGGTGCTTGGTGCCTCACTGCACCCTCAGGGTGAGCACAGTACCCGCACGCTGTGACGGTGTGTGGCTACCCTGTGCCGGTACAACACACGGTCAGTACCCCCTAACAGGCCGAGGTGCTGTGGGGGTGCACATGGTCGCTTCCCCCCTACCAGGCCGAGATGCTGTGGGTGTGCATTCCCCATCTTGTGTTTATCTGTGGACAGCTGATTTGCATGTGCAGTGCATCATGGGTGTGACTGGCGCAACCCAACCCTGGGGGAATCCAGCGCCTGCTCACAGGCTTTGATAACCCATAGGCCATCCCACGTACATCTGTTAGCATTGTGCATAGGTGCAGGACACCCTACCGAGTCTGTCATATAAGGTACCCACACAGGTAAAAACACACATACCCACGCACGATTGTACGCGCGTCGCTACGCACGCCCAACGTACATTGTTACGCACACTGCGAGGGTCTGTTTCTGTATGGAGTACTTGACGTAAAGGAAAACATGCCTTCTCACGGCACACTGGGGACTCAAACCCATGCTGCCCGTATCAGCAGTCACTGCAGTAACCATTGTGCTACAGCTCTGTATGGGTCAAGTATGTCTACAAGGCTTCTTATGCTTAACGCGCGGTGACTCCTCTAACGCGCCACGTATCGCTCGTTAGTTCTGTACCGCGCTTTAGATCTTCTGCTGTCCCGCCCATCTCCTTATTTGGGGGTTTGTCTTATTAACGCGAATACTAACGCGAACTGCACTAACGCGATTTAGTAAACATCCCCCTATGTGTAAGGAATGGGAGAGGGGCGTGGGAATGCAAAGTGGAGCACAGGGAGGGATACCTTTCTCCTTCCCTCCCAATCCTCACCCTCCATCCCTTCTTAATCTGAATCCTCTCATTCTGTTAAAATCTTTAGTGACTTTCATATGTACAGAAGTGTTGTTGCAATAAATACATTACTTTGACATGTCTGCAAATATTTTGTGGTTTCAGCTAGTCAATTGACTCTTAATTCCATTCTTGACAGGGAAATGCAAGGAACCCAGGCGATATATTTTACAAAAAGGCAACAGATAGGCTAAGGGAAAGGCATTAAACGCAGGGGAAAGGAATTAAAACCCTCAACTACTTGAATACTAAGTAGATTCTTTCCTCATCCCCTGTGGACTTGAAACAGCAATTTCTCCCCCTCCCTCTCAGTGCACTTAAAGCTGGATAATCACAGCCTGGGATATCAATCTGACTTCTGATTACCAATCTGCTCACCGCTGCCTCCCTCCTGAGAGCTGTAGTGTTTACACGGAACAAGTTGGGATAAATATGTATAAGGGATGGTGGCAGCAGCCTGGAAGAGGAGTGGAGCAGCAAAAACGGAGGGGGGGGGGGGGGGGTAGGGAAGCTTGTAAATCAGGATTGTCCTTTCTCCAGCTCTGTGCTGCTGATCTCAGCAAAGAATATTGAAATGGCCTGAGCAGATGGCAGAGACATGATTTAGAAAAATGTTTTGGAAATATGTCTATAGAATTTTTATGCATATGCATAGCTAAGGGTTTTTTTTCCCCACCAACCCATTAGGGAACTCAAAGAAAAATTACAAAGGAAGGGGGGGGGGGGTAATTCAGCAGTGATGACTAGCTCTTATAAAGCAGCTAGCCATCGCGGCTGAACTTAAGACCCGGATATTCAATTCCAGGACCGTATCTGTCCAGCAGCATTGACTATTTGGGCTGTCCAGATAGCAGTGAAGCTAAGCAGGCTACAGCAATATTCAGTTGCTGCAACGAAAGTTAAGTCAGACTTTAGGGTGCCTAACCTACGCCCTTTAGGGATAAGCAGGCAGCAGCTGCCTCCACTCTGCCTCCGGAGCAGCACTAACCATGTTAATTGCTCTGAATATCAGGCCCGATGTTTTTTTCATTGTTTTATTTTGAAGACTGAAAAAAAAGAGAAAGAGAATCATGGATTGTTGGGACAAGCATAGGTGTCATAGAGATAGGCCCCAGTCATCTGTCTTCACCCAGATTGTTTCCATACCAAAGACACGCTTCCTCTTTGAGAGCTGGTTACTGTTTAGATAAAAGGAGAAAGGGTCTCACTCCAGATCACAGTGGATATGTTTCAGTAGTACATAAACTCTTTCCTCTGCTTTGTGAAGGCGCAGGGTGTGCAGGAAGCTAGCACTTTCGCAGCCCATCATGCTCTGCCTGCTGTGTGGTGGGAAAATGTGTGGGTGTATGTGTCTGTGTGAGGCAGGGCTGAATTAACACTATGAGCCTTAGGCAAACATATATGCAGGGGCCCCTACCATGAACCCCCATTTGCTTTTATTTTTATTGCCCACCCACACTCCTTGGGTCACATTCACTCTTTCCTTGCCCTCCCTCTCACCCCCGAGATCTACTTTCATGACCGTCTCACCAGACTGCCACACTTTACCTCTCCTGAAGTAGCTGGGGGGAAACTGCAGGGTCTAGTTCTGATTGCTGCGACACTTGCAAGCTGCGAGTGAGCACGGGGACTCTGCAAGCACATACTTCAAATAAGGTGGACCAGTGGTTAGAGCAGTGGGCTGAGAAGCAGAGACATTGCGCAACTCATTTTTACCCTCTAGCGCCTCTCTACAAACCAGAGATACCCAGGGTCCACAGCCTCAAAGAGAGACATTCACTGTCAGTACCTGTTAAGAGCTTTGCATTGCACACTCTATTATCTTCAAATGTGCACTTTACAGATCACTGTGGTCTGGCTTGAGGGGACAGTAAGCTCTGCCCCATTGACACTGGAACAAAAAAGTGATGCTGTTGCAACATACCACCACAGGCACACTGCCAAAGGGGCGCAACAAAGATGCATGCCCTTTTGTGCAGCCCTTCATGTGCAAATTTGTGCAGAAATAGAGGCATAAGAATTAATTTAATATGTTTTATTTTTGCTTCTTTAATAATACTTGGAAATACGTTATGACCTGTCAAACTGCGTGAGGTAAGAAAGCAGTTCTTTGACATGGTAGTTAAGCACAGGAAGCCATTATTTCCTGCTGCTCTATTGATAATAGTATAACTAGAGACTGGAGTAGAGGGCAACCAGCCTCTAATATGTCAGTAACAATAGGGAAGGGTTGCTGTGGCTCAGATCAGTTCAATTATACAAATTACATCTGTGGCTTTAGTGCTACCTGTTGATGAAGGCTTAAGGTTTTTCACTGATATGAAGATAATTTATTACCATGCAAGATCTGATCATGAAAAAAGGAACAGATATCTATAAACTAACCGAAGAACAACAACCAGATATTTGTTGTATTGTAGAGATCTGGCACTCTGAGGCCGACACTTTGATCTTAAATGTCCTTTAGGATATATTTATGAACATCTCCATAAGTGGGGAAAGAGGGTTGGGGTGTGTTGATTTTAATGAAGTCCTTTCTTGCTGGTTATAAAATTAGTCAATGGTATGATAAGGACTGTGAGGAGTCTATTTCATCATGGCTTGACTTAGCCATGTTTTTAATATATCAGCCACCTTATACTAGGTAGTTGGAACCCACAGTTATATCTGAACAGATAGCTTCAGCTTGTTAGAGGAAATGGTTTTAATGCTCCTTGGAAATTTTAATCTCCATTTAGAGAATCAGCAGGCTAGTGATGTTGAAGGTTTCTTTTAAACTCTTGAAGAGCTGGGAATGTCCCCAATAGGACAGTAACTGAATTCAAAAAAGCATGGGACAAACACAGAGGATCTCTAAAGGTAAAAAGGGGACTGTTGTAGTTGTTATGGAAGGACAGACTAGATAGACCATGTGGTCTTTTTCTGTCATCATATTTCTATGTTTCTAATAGTGGATTTGAGTACTCAAAAGGCAAGTCATACATTCAATCAACTATTTATATCAGCTGGTTCTTAATACCAATGGGTTTGTTCAAATGCTTCAAGCATAGTCGTCCTTTGGTTCAACCATAAAGTACTTATATTTTGATCTGCAGGTTCTACTCACTGTTGCTCTGATAAGCAGCAGATAGTACATATATTTTGTCCAACATTTATACCAAAAACATTGAAAGATGAATGGAAAGAAATACAACAAATTACTGAGAGGATAGTAGTGAAGAAGTTGTTTTGTGGAATACTTCATGCAGAAAGGGGTGCACATGCAAATTAGCCACACGTTAACTGTGGTGCAAATGGCAGTGGTAAACAAGGAGAGCAAGCCCAACACATGCACACAGAAGTTGTCGCAAGTTTGGCATGCTTTCCCAGTGAAACAGGGGACCGCATGGCTAATCCACATATGTGCCCCGAAAGTATTTTGATGGCATCGGGGGCTTTCCCTGATGCCTGGATCATCTGAGGTGAAGTGTGAAACGTCCCCTCAGATGATCCAGGCATAAGGGAAAGCCCCTGATGCCATCAAAATACTGTCAGGGAGCTGGTGCACCCGACAGAAAGCAAATCCTTTGTGACCCAGCAGCCCCAATCCCCCTATCCACCCAACTAAAAATAACCTCGGTGCCTAGCAGCCCCGATCCCCCCATCCACCCAACTAAGAATAACCCTGGTGGCTCAATGGCCCCAAACCCCCCATGTCCCTCCTGGTACCTTACAAAGGAGCAAAGTGTTACCCATGTGCTCCTGCTCTGCACCACCATCTTGAAAAATGGCAGTGCCTGACCCCGCGCAGTGCATCCTGGGAAGCACCAGACAGGGTCAGACAGCATAAAAGGTAGAAAATGCTTCATATGGCAGTCTGACCCCGCCCAGTGCATCCCACAGCCAGGCGCCGCCATTTTTCAGGATGTAGGAGCAGAAGCAGGAGTACATGGGCAATGCTATGCTCCTTTGTAAAGGTACTGGGAGGGGGTGAGGGATTCAGGGCCACCGGGCCACCAGGGTTATTTTTAGAAGGGGGGTGGAGGGATTGGGGCCGCTGGGCCACCAGGGGTATTTTTAATTGGGCAGGTGGTGGGATCGGGGCCACTGGGCACTAGGGTTATTTTTAATTGGGTGGGTGGGTGTTGCGATCGGGGCTGCTGGTCCACCAGGAATTTGGTTTCTGTCGGGGGTTGGTGTCAGGAGCACCGACCCCCCAACAGTATTTTGATGGCATCGAGGGTTTTCCCCAATGTTTGCATCATCTGAGGAGAAGTTTCACGCTTCACCTCAGATGATCCAGGCATTGGGGAAAGTTCCCAATGCTATCAAAATACTGTTGGGGAAAAACACAACACGTTTAAGCCACCTCAGACCCAGGAGTAGAGATAATGGTGCTTCGGCTGGTTACGCAATCCTCTATGGTTTTCTGTGCATCGGGTGCAGACAATATTAGCATGCCATTTTAATACATGCAGCATATTTGCCTATAATTTAAATATGCTTGGCATTATTGTATGCGGCACTGTGTGCGCTTTCTTTTCCTTAGCTGTTGACGCACGCGTTAGTCTCTTTTCTGCATTTGACCTGTCAGAATTTATATGCTTATATGTGGCGTTATCTTTCCACAAAGGGTGTGTTGGTCTTTCTGCATCAGGTCACTGTGGAAAAAGTAATCCCTGTATTGGAAAATTACTAGAGAAAATTCAGGTTCAATAGTCATACGTTCATAGGACCACTAGAGGTCTTTGTTTAGGTTTATGTTTATTTAAAGCTTTCTATACCACCCTACATCTTCCAGCATCAGAGTGGTACTATTCAGATGAGCAGAAACTGAAAGGTTTCTACATTGCCTCCCTCTTTTTGCACAAAAAAAAAAAAGGCGAGCTATACAGTGGAACCTTTTTTTCAGTTATCATTGCTTCATTGCCTGGGAAATACTAAAGGATCCTCTTAATAAGTCTGCTGCCAGTGCAGGACCTATCCCTGGAAAGGAAACAAGCTAATTGCATTCTCTTTTCCACATCTTTGGAGACTTCTTCTGGTTTAGAATAAGCACAATTGATTTGTTGGTAACTGTGTTGGACTAGTTACCAAAAGTGAAATGTTTGGAGAAAAATCTTTACTTTTAATAATAATTATGTCCTAGGTGAAAATTCTCTATGCTCCCATGTGTGTCAGTTTTCCTCATACCATACACATATGCCTCCTTGAGTAGCAGGAGGAAGACAGAGCGCCCTCAAAGACAGTTCTGGGCTGCAGTTCACATTCCTAGACCTTGTACCAGAAAACAACTTCTGTTAGATTTTCAAGCATGCCAAGTCTTTCCCCATTAGACAGAAACACAAGATGCAACATTACTTTTTTTTCTGATGATTTATTTATTTATTTAGCTGTATTTATATCCCGCTTTTCACTGTGTCAAAGCGGTCAATTGGGGGATACATTTAACACGAGGGGACATGAGACACACACACTAATGGTGATGATAAAGTCTCTAGATAAAAGACAACACTCTCTTTACACCTCTAGTAATATTTATTGGATTAAGAAAATTCCAACCTGAAATCAATTAATCTCCTATAGTTTATCTTCAGATGGGAGATGCTGTTACTGTCCCGCAATATGCCATAGATGTGCCCTTCATATTAATAGAACTCATACACATCTTTCCTCTTCTAGTAGTGAAGTGACCAACAGTCCCATATTATATTATATGGGACAGTCCCATATTTTAAGGATTTATCTCTGGAATCGTAGTACTTCGGTCGGGATGTCTAAATGTCCCCTATTTTAAAACACGTGTTCCACTCCTCCACAATTGTAACATAGTAGCATAGTATGTAACGGCAGATAAAGACCAGCATGATCCATCTAGTCTGCCCAGCAAGGTGGGAAGAGTAGGTGCAGCTGCCGCTCCGTACAAGTTACCCATCCCCATGCCTTTGTTTAGGGGTGTATCACCGCTCAGTGTAGGTCACCCCTATTTGTTGAGATATAAGAGATAGTTATGTTTATTTATTTACATTCTCTTATATACCATGCTATTCTGCATCAGTGCAGTTTACATTGAACAAACTGAAATTACATTGAACAGGGCATTATAACTTGGAGAGAACTATTTTACAGGGAACATGGGCTATGGAGGGTTAAGTGGCTTGCCCAAGACCACAAGGAGCACCTGTGGGACTTGAAACCCCAGTCCTTCCAGCCCAAGGTTGCTGTCCTCTAGTGGGATTTGAACCACTGACCTTCCGGCCTGAAGTACCTTGCCCCAACCACTAGGCCACTCCTCTACTCCAGCAACTGATTTTATCCAGTTGCTATAAAGGGATCCACTGTGTCTGTCCCATGCATTTGAATTCATAGGAGTGGCACTATATGTAAAAAATAATATTAAAGCTTTGGAACTACAGAGCTGAAAAGGGAGAGAAGAGGCATTGTGGGTTAAACTAGAAAGAGGGAAAGAGAAATCTATTTGCATTGGTGTGATATACAGACCTCCCTCACAGGAGGAAGAGGTGGACAGAGAGTTAATTGAAGACATACGCAGCATTGCTAGGAAAGGGGAAGTGCTACTGATAGGGGATTTCAATATGCCAGATGTTGATTGGCACATTCCTGCTGCAGTATCATCTAGAAGTAAGGAGATCCTGGATTCTCTACAGGGAGAACTATTCAGGCAATTGGTAACAGACCCCACACGTGAAGGGGCCATACTGGACTTGGTGCTTATCAATGGTGAAAGTGTTTCTGATGTTATAGTGGGAGATCATTTTGCAACCAGTGATCACCAGATGGTGTTGTTCATTATTAAGATTAGGGCTGTTAGAATCCATTCAAAAGCAAGGGTCTTAGACTTTAGGAAGACTAACTTTGCCAAAATGGGCCAATACCTCAGGGAATCTTTAGCGGGATGTAGAAAAACAGTAGGCAAAACTAAAAGGGGATATTTTAAGGGCAACCAACCTTTTTGTTAAAATGGTAAATAAAGGTAAAAGGAAAAGGAGACCGCTATGGTTTTTGAAAGAAGCAGCTGAAAAGGTGAAGAAAAAGAGGGAGGCCTTCATGAAATACAAGAGATCACAGAGAGAGGAAGACAGGCATCTATATTTGGAAAAACCTAGTGAAGCTAGCAAAGTAGTCAGGAAGACAACGATTCAAAAAGAGGAGGAAATAGCCAATGTAATAAAATGGTGGGATAAGACATTTTTCAGATATGTTAGTGAGAAGAGGAAGGACAAAAGTGGTATTGTCAGACTCAAGGGTGAAGGGGAGGAATATGCAGAAACTGATGAGGAGAAAGAAGAATTGCTTAAGAAATATTTTTGTTCTGTGTTCACAGATGAAAGACCAGGAGCAGGACCTCAGAAAACACCCACAAACAGGAACAGAAGCGAGGGGCATCTTGAGCAGTTTTCAGAGGACTGTGTTCTGCCCATCAATCTCATACTCAAAATCCTTTCAGACTGTAAATAGTTATGCTACTATGTACGATCTATTAAGGATCTATTATTGTAAATAGTTAATTGCTTTCTTGTTCACATGTTTTATGTAATTCTGTTCCATGTTTTATATAATCTAAGTAAACTGTTCCATGTAAAATGTTGTTATTCTGTAAACCGTGCTGATCATGATTAGTGTGGTATAAAACCAAATAAATAAATCTTACTAAACTTAGATTAGACAAAGTGATGGGACCGAATGAGATACACCCTAGAATACTGAGGGAACTTGGGGATGTTCTAGCAGCTCCACTGATTGACCTTTTCAATGTCTCGTTGGAGTCGGGAGTGGTGCCAAAGGACTGGAGAGAGGCTCATGTGGTCCATTTACATGAAAGCGGAAGTAAAGATGTGGTTGAAAACTACAGGCCGGTTAGTTTAACTTCGGTGGTGAGTAAATTATTGGAAACGCTGCTGAAAGAGAAAATAGTGAGCTTTCTGGAGAGGGTGGCTTCTAAAATGGTTAGTGGTCTTCATTATAAAGCATATGAGGACATATTGAGGATCTTAATATATATATCTTAGAGCAGGGGTCACCAACCTGCGGCCCGCGGGCCGCATGCGGCCCACGAGGTCCCTTCGTGTGGCCCGCGAGGCTCTACCCCGGTTAACATTACGTGCGGCCCGCCAAGGATTCCCGCCATTGTATCCACGCGCTCGCAGCTCACCGACGACCACCTGCAAGCGTCCCTTCTCCTGTCAGTGTCATCTGTGAAGCTGGACTTTAAGCGTTTGTCTGCTAGCATGAATCATCAGCCATCTCATTAAATTCAATAAAGGTGATCAGCCATTGTTTTCATAATTTTGCGTTTGTTGTTTTTTTTCGCGGGGGCGGGGAGAAGGGGGGTGCGGCCCGCGAGGCTCCCGGTAGTCGGCTGTGCGGCCCGCGGCCCTCTGGAGGTTGGTGACCCCAGTCTTAGAGGAAAGGCGGGATAGAGATGATATGATTCAGACATTTAAATACCTCCGTGGCATAAATGCAGAGGAGGAGAGCCTCTTTCAATTGAAAGCATGGACATGGGATGAGGGTGAAAGGGGATAGATTCAGGAGTGATATGCAGAAATATTTCTTTACGGAAAGAGTGGTGGATCCATGGAATAGTCTCCCAGTGGAGGTGGCAGAGATGAGGACAGTATCTGAATTCAAGGAAGCATGGGACAAACACAGAGGATCTCTAAAGGAAAAAAAAAGGAGACTGTTGTAGTGGTTGATATGGACGGACAGATTAGATAGGCCATGTGGTCTTTTTCTGTCGTCATGTTTCTCTATTTCTAATTCTATAACTGTATATGCCCCCACCAGGTCCATCGGGAGGGCATTCCAAGTATCCACCACCATTTCAGTGAAAAAGTATTTCCTGACATTGCCTTTCAGTTTTTATATCCTTTGCGAGATGTGGTCACCAAAACTGAATACAATATTCCAAGTGAGGCCTCACCAGTGACTTGTATAGTGGCATTAGTATCTCTTCCTTTCTGCTGGTAATTCCTCTCTCTATGCAACCCAGCATCCTTCTGGCTTTTGCCACCGCCTTGTCACAATGTTTTGCCACCTTGATATCCTCAGAAACAATCACTCCGAGGTCCTTCTCCTGGTCCATGCACACCAACCTCTCACCCCCTATCACATACAATTCCCTTGGATTTCTGCTTCCCAAGTGCACTTCTTCACATTAAATCTTAACTGCCAAGTTTTCTGTTTTGTGATTTTTTCTTCATATTTGGTGCATTATCAGCAGATTGGGCATTGACTCTTTCATTTAAGGGCACTTCAGTTTCCACAGATTGGGCATACTCATTATCCAAGGCAGAGAAGGCAGCATGCAGGGATATCTCTTGATGTAGAGGGTGTCTTCATGTTATAGGTCGCAACCTACCAGAGCCCACTGTGATTCATTTGTTCCTGGGCTGTTTGATTCTTTGTGGGATTGGTGATGGATTTTGTTCAGTTTGTACCCTAGAAGAGGTGCTTTTAATTGCAGATAATTCTTCCCTTAGTAGAGTCAATTCTTTATGTATAGCCGCTAACTTGAGGCATTTAGGGTAAGCTCTTAGGTTCCAAATGATTCTTCTTAGAATGAAAGCACCACAGTTCTTGCATTGAATACACAGCAAGTTGATTAAGACTGTTATAAAGTGGTCCTAGGAGAAGGAGAAAAGGTGTGTATAACACCTAATTAAAGGAAAGATGTCAATGTATATGATGACTATATAGGCGATGCAACCCTGGGGTGGGTAGGGTGAAGGGTAAGGTGGGTGGGAAGTTAAGTGTCCCTGGCCAATAGCCCTTATATGAACTGAGGGCACACTCAGATATCTGATTTAAAGGCTATTGAAGGAATGTAGGCAGTCTGAATATTCCTAAAAATTTACAGCCAAAAGTTAAAATTTATATTGAAAAAACAGGCAATTGTAAAGTATGACAACTTAGCTTTGTGTAGTCTCTTGGAGCTGTGACTGGATCAGGTAACTTGGTCAAGTTGCAAAGTTGATTCAATTAGCCACACCCTGTGAAGCAGGCTTGTAACAGAACAATAGAAACGGAAAAGTTCAAACGGAAATCTTACCTTAAAATGTATACTTCTGCTGCAAAATTAAGTAGGAGACTTAAGTAGAAGACCAGGTCTCTGCAAATCTAAAAGCAAATGTGTAACAATGGACTTCTCCACTCCAGCTGAAAATTTTAAAGGGAAACTCTATTTATTTATTTATTTAACAATTTTTCTGTACCACCTCATCATTTAATCAAGGTGGTTTACATTGTAACTCATAACTATTACAGAGAACTTGCATAGGAAAAACAAAGATTTTCATCAGACACACAGAAACATATATACATGCATGCACTCTTTTGTACTTCAGTCACACACACTTGCACGTGCATTCATCCACCTCCTCACCCCCCCCCAAAAAAAAATCAGGTACGCACAAGCACACTAGCACTTTTCAGACAGACAGATTCTGTTTTTGACTGTCTACTGGTGCTGTGCTGCTTCTGCACTCCTCTACGTCAATGCCAATTCTTTTTCTCAACCTGCAATAGTCTACTCACTCTTTACCCCATTCCTCTTACATTTCTACCCTTTCTCAGCAACCCCACTCATCCCTATCAAGAAACCCACTTATTCCACTGACTTTCTCACAGACCCTGTGCAGAAAATCAGCCCACCGTTCATTTGACTAGTGCAACCTTTCCATTGGCTGGAACCTACCATTTAATTTTGCACAGTGAGAGGGGAGCATTGGCGAGCTGTTGAACTAAACTCTAAAAAATACCAAGACAATTTAGACATCCTTCTGACTAAGACAGTTACTTTACAAAGTTATAGAATCCTGAAATAATTTAGATGTTTGGCAATCCTAAACTCCTGAGTCTCAGCCCATCTGACAAATCTGGCTCTGGTTCCTCCCCAGGGCCCAGGCAACCATCAGTCAGACAAAGTACTACTACTACTATTAATGGGTGCCCTAGCAGGAGAGAAGGTGTGCTGATTTGTGGGTTGCCACTCTAGAGGGTGCCTCAGTAAGAAACAAATGTGTATTGGTTGACCCTCCAATGGGTCTTCTACTACTACTTCTACTATAACCTGACCACCTTTCTAAGTTCAAATACAGGACACTCAATCAAGCCAGGAGGTTCAAAGTTAAGGAAAATAAAAAAATAGGTTTATAATTACAATTTTAATTTTAACCAAAACTTTTAATCAGTAGGCTAGGTTTATAACTTTACTTGCAAATGTAGCAATCAGGCCTACATGTTGTGCTTCTTTACAGAGTGAATTTTCTTCAAAATAGCAACATTTCCATTAAGATTAAAACATTCTGGGAACTCAACTCAAAAGTGTACTTTACAATCATTATATATTTGAGAGTTTTTACATGCTGTTGGTTTCTTTCTGTAACGCATACTTTGTTCATGATTGAAAAGCACCTTTCAATTGGAGCACTGAAATCTGGCAAACAAAAAAAATTCAACCAGTTTGCATACATTTTTATATGGTACCTCATTACTTTTGAGATGTCCAAACACCTCCTTCCATTTTTCTTCAACCGTGATGTCTGTTTTTACCATTCCTGAACTTTTTCTTCAGAAACAAATGACTTAAGACAAGAGAACTCATCAAACAGTTCAATATCATTTATTACTGATTCTAGGCCGGGTCTTGTAGACAACAGTATTCTAAAGATGACTCTAGCTCACACCACTCCGGTTGTTTTTGAAGGAGAGTCCACTGTTTCCCAGTCTCCTGGAAGTGAGTGATCCACTGATCCAAGTAATCAATGCAAATGGTGTAGAAAGATGACACAGATTGCTTGAAATCTGCTTCACCAATGCTGTCCTCTTCTTCAAGATATTTTATCTTCTTTCTGATTGTCAGAGGAAAAAACCCTTAATTTTTTCCTAGTTACTAACTTGTTTCTAAGGTCACTGATTACTCCAACCACCTCTATCATTGAGATTTTTTGAGACTCAATTTTGAGTCGCAATTTGGAAAATCACCTCCTGACTGTGCAGAAAGTACAGCCAAACCTCTGCTGATTCAATCTCAAAAAGGTTTTTGATGACAACTGGGCATTTTCCTGGCTCAGAAAATATTATTTCATTGGTTGGAACATTTTAATTAAACTCTCTATATCTGGTAGTAAAGCCAGCCACCTAGTGTTATTATATCCGAGGAGCTTTTGATACTCACTCTCCACAAAGTCACACATCTCTTTAAGTTCTTCAATTCTCACTGTACATATGTGAAAATGTCAGAGTATCTTGTCAACAATAACTTCTATGTCGAATGGCATGAATTTGGCAGCAGTGCTGATACAATTGTGAGCAATGTGAGCTGCACAGTTTGCACCAATTAAATTGCTTCCTAAATCTTTATGCAGCTTGTAAAAAATAATGTTATTACCCTTCCTAGTGGTAATTGGTATTGTTAGCACACAATGCTAAAACTTTGGATCTTAGCCCATTGGACTCACCTGTATCAAGAATGCATTTGGAAAGAATGTCTGAGTTTTCTCTTTAAACTTCATGGACATAAAGAACATTTACCTTCCTTTCCTCAGGAAGAATGTACTTTACTAAAATAGGGCACACTTGCTTCTATGATATGAACAATCACAAAAAAGTGTTAAAAAAACTTGCCTTAGAAAGGTCTCTCGTGTATCCTTGAAGGATACTAGCAAAAGATTGATGTTAGGGCGTATTAAGAGAGAGGTTCCAATAAAGAGAAAAGTAACCCAAATGCCCTTAAATAATGAACAGACAGAGCTTAAAGATTCCAAGTTACCCCTGCCTATCGATAACCAGATTAATATAAATAAAATACAGCCTCTAAAATGCTTGTATGCAAATGCTAGAAGTCTGAAAAATAAGATGGGAGAGTTAGAATATATAGCACTGAATGAGAGGTTAGATATGATTGGCATCTCAGAGATGTGGTAGAAGGAGGACAACCAGTGGGACACTCTGATACCTGGGTACAAACTATATCATAATGATAGAGCAGATCGAATTGGTGGAAGGGTTGCGCTCTATGTTAGAGAGGTCATTGATTTACAAAGGATTAAAGTTTTGCAGGAAACAAAATACACTGTAGAATCTCTATGGATTGCAAAAAGGGGAAGGGGAAGGGAAAGGGGAAGGCAATGGCAGTGGGGGTGTACTATTGAATGCCTGAACAGAATGAACAAATAGACAAAATCAGGGAAGCTAACAAAAGTTACAGCACAGTAATAATAATGGGTGATTTCAATTACCCCAGTATCGACCTGGTCAGTGTCACTGCAGGACATGCTAGGGAGATAAAGTTTCTAGATGGAATAAATGACTGCTTCTTGGAACAGATGGTTCATGAACTGACAAGAGGGGAAGCCATTTTGGACCTAGTCCTTAGTGGAACACAAGATCTGCTGCAAGAGATAAGGGTGTTGGGGCCACTTGGCAATAGTGATCATAACATGATTGCGTTTGATTTAATAAATGGAGAAAGGACAGCAAGGAAATCCACAGTACTACCTTTTAACTTTCAAAAGGGAGACTATGATAAAGTGAGGAAAATAGTTAAGAAAAAACTAAAAGGAGCAGTTGCAAAGGTTAAAGATTAACATCAAGTATGTATGTTGTTTAAAAGCCCAGTCCAGCTGTATTCCACGCTTTCAGAAAAGTGGAAGGAAGTCCAAAAAACTGCCAGCATGGTTCAAAGGGTGAGGTCAGAGAAGCTGTTGTTGCCAAAAAAATATCTTGCAGGAAATGGAAAAAGGAGCTAAATGATGAAAACTGGAAACAACATAACCACTGGCAAGTTAGACGCAAGGCATCGATAAGGCAGGCAAAGGGAGAATTTGAGAAGCTTGCTGTGGAAGCAAAAATGCATAATAAAGACTTTTTGAAGTATATGCATAGCAAAAAACCTGTGAGAGAGTCAGTTGGCCCATTAGGGGGTATGTTTACTAAACTGCGTTAGTGCAATTCGCGTTCGGACGTGCTAACGATCGTTAAACTTACTTTACGCGCGTTAATCACGATTACCGCACTTTAGTAAACATCCCCCTAGATGTTAGAGGGGTAAAAGGGGCACTAAGAAGGCACAAGGCCATAGCAGAGAGACTGAATGAATTCTTTGCTTTGGTATTTACTGAGGAAGATGTAGGGATGTTATCCATGACTGAAATGGTATTTAAAGGTGATGCTGCAGAAGAATTGAAAGAAATATCGATACACCCGGAAGATGTATTACAACTATTTGATAAACTGAAGAGTAGCAAATCGCCTGGACCAGATGATATGCATCCAAGGATGTTGAAAGAATTGAAATGTGAAATTGCAGAGTGACTATTAGTAATCTGTGAACTATCATTAAAATCGTCTGTAATACCTGAAGAATGGAAGATGGCCAATGTAACGCCAATTTTTAAAAAACGTTCCATGGATGATCCAGGAAACTACAGACCAATGAGTCTGTCATCAGTACCAGGAAAAATGGTAGAAAACCATTATAAAGAACAAAATTACTGAATATGTAGATAGTCATGGCTCAATGGGAGACAGCCAACATGGCTTTAGTCAGGAAGGTCTTGTCTTACTAATCTGTTATGTTTATTTGAAGGTGTCAATAAACAGGTAGACAAAGGTAAGCCAGTTGATATAGTATACCTGGATTTTCAGAAACCCTTTGACAAGGAACCTCATAAGAGAACCTTAGGGGTATGTTTACTAAACCGTCTTAATGTTACCAGCGTTAGTTGCAGTCTTACTGTGACGAATGCCATATAAGGTAGTGGGCGTTCCAGTCTTAAGGTAGCATTTCGGGTTATCGCACGATAAAGTCCGTTATCGCGTGATAGAGGGAGCCATGGCACGTTAACGCGCATTAGCCTTAATTAGACACGCTGACCTGCAAATGCAGCAACAGAGGTGTAGCACAATGGTTGATACATTGACTGATGAAAGAGGGGTCATGAGTTTGTTCCCCCAGTGGGCCTAATGAGTAAGGCTGTCTGATGCATTACCATTTGCTTAAAATCAGTGCTGTCTGAGGCATTTTCTTTTATAATTTAAATTAGTGCTGCCAGCAAACACACCCTCACAGTGCCGTAATCTAAGGTAACGCATAAGGCACCCTATAAGGCACTCCAGAGGGCACATTATAAAGTGCACTGTCCGCCTAGGCACCTTATAATGTTCCCTATAGAGTGCCTTATAAGGTGCTTTGTAGGGCGCCTTATGAGGCACCTTAAGGTTACAGCACTGTGAGGGTGTTTTTGCTGGCAGCACTAATTTAAATTAAAAAAGGAAATGCCTCAGACAGCCCTATCAAATAACACCACTGTGGGATCAAACCCATGACCTCTGCTTCCACAGTCAGTGAAGTAACCAGTGGGCTACATCTCTATAGCTACTAACAACCCCTGGCTGGCTACAGAAGGACTGCAGGTCACCACACAAACTGTCTGCTGTGGTTACCAGGATAGGGTTAACCCACACGTACCCATGATGCACTGCACATGCAGATCAGCAGTCTATAGATGATCACAAGATGGGGTATGCACCCCCACAATACCTCGGCCTGGTAGGGGGAACTGACCGTGTGTGTTACTGGCACAGAGTAGCTACAGACCGTCACATTGTGCGGGTACTGTGCTCACCCTGAGGGCGAGGTGGGGCATCCAGCACCAGGTCTGCAGCACCTGGCTTAACTGAGATAGGCTATACTGTAGGTCACCATCAGTGCCAGTGTGTGATAGATAGTCCTTGCAGACACACTTGTGTCCATCCGTATTTCCCAGTCACGTTTAGCCCTTGTGGACTATGATGCACTCAGAATAGTGCATATCCTGTGTGGGTGCCATGGTCACATGATTTAAGTGAAGGGGGGGTGTTTGGACCCATAGGAGGATTATGTAGCACCACCCAACCCTCTGGGGCTCAGGGTGGGGGGACAGGATCTCCCACCAACAGATCCACATGGTGGCAGTAGAGGGGACCATCAACCCCAGTCTTGCTGGGGAACAGGCACCTTACAGGGCAGTCAATGCAGACCTGCACACATCCATAAGGCAGTAGCAGACAGACAGTAGGCCTGGAAATGCTCTGCTGCCCCCCACCACTATTTGACATTCTCCAGCAGCAAGCACAGTGAGTCGCCAGCCGCTGCACCCTGCAAGGTGTTCTAGCCATACACATATTAACTGCAGACAGTCTGCTAGCTATTCCATGGTGCATGTTCCTGGAGGAGATGTGTGCACCCAAAACTGGGATGTCAGCACACCCACCAAGCAGATAAGTCAGTGATTCGGCCCCAGAAAAGAGAACCCACATACATCACTTAAGAGATACACTATATAGCACTATGGGGGAACCTAGCCATGCCATGGTCACTGCTCAGTCAGGGTGAGAGTGACCTCCCAGCAGGACATGCTGTGGCCACCCTGTCCGTGCAGGTGGTGGCCGGGCACTACAATGTCCCAGCCATTGCCCTATGCCCTGTGCAGATGCATCCTGCCCAGGCCGGGCCATACCCACAGTACCTTGCTCCTAATTATGCACATTGTCAGGCTAACACTGGAAACAGTGCAAGCAGTGTGGGCTGAGTAAGGTGTAGGCAGCCACAACACACTGGATAGACAGACACACACTCCCACACCTATGCCAGTATTGTGCAAATATAGAGGCTTTTGGCAGCCCTGGCCACCACACCAGTCCTGGGCACAGTGCAGGCATGGCTATGGTATGCAATACTGTTGGGGTTACTCCCAGGGGTGGTAAACACTGTCAGAAACCAAAACTGAAACACACTCCACAGATATCAGAAAGGTTGCTATGATGCAGCTCTATCAGCAAATTATGCATAACTTAGGAATTGCTATTTGCCATTGGGTGGTGCTACATAATCTGCCTATGGGTCCAACCACCCCCCTTCACTTAAATCATGTGACTATGGCACCCACACAGGATATGCACTATTCTGGGTGCATCATAGTCCACAAGGGCTAGATGTGACTGGGAACTATGGATAAACACAGGTGCATCCTAGGTGTGCCTGCAAGGACTACCTATCACACACTGGCACTGATGGCAATCTTCAGCATAGCCTACCTCTGCTAAGCCAGGTACTGCGGACCTGGTGCTGGGCGCCCCACCTCGCCCTCAGGGTGAGCACAGTATCCCCACAATGTGTTGGTCTGTAGCCACTCTCTGCCAGTAACACACACGGTCAGTTCCCCCTACCAGGCTGAGGTGCTGTGGGGGTGGTTACTTCACTGACTGTGGAGGTAGACGTCATGGATTTTTATGTCTATATTTTATAACCAATTTCGAGTGTTTATTTATTTGTTGTATGATCCGCATAATAATTTTATTTTTTGCATTAATTGTTGATTTCTATGAGACAATTTAGTGTTCATGCTATCTTTTAATGTATGATTGTTTTGTTTTCTATTTTATAAGCTGTATTTCCCCTTGAGGAAGGCGTGTGCCGAAACGCATTGGGGCATATTAATAAAAGCATATTGTGATCATCTCACAGCTCTTTCTCCTTGTGTGTCCCTGATAGAAATGGGACCAGGTAGCAAGATCTTACATGGGTTGTTGAGACCCTGTGTCCAGACCATTCATGGGTATGGGTATGGGTGGGGGTGGGGGTGGGGTACTCTTTTCCCACCAAATTAATTTCTAGCTTCTCCCCTGAGTTTGTGCTTATTAGGAACACAGCTCATCCTATAAAAAATTAATTACCATTGGTTAGTTATTATTCACATTTGTTTCACATGGTGGCCGGATATCCATAGTTGTGTGAAAAAAATTGTTTATTGAACTTCATTTTGAATTAATCTGAAAATTCCAAAGGGCATAATTCTATATGTTGCTTCTAGGGCATGTCAACCTCTAAAAGGGCATTCAGGAAGACTTAATTTCCTGTCGCAAGGGCTTTAGTGACACCTTAGTCACGTATGCGGTACTCTCTCTGACTGGAAAAACAGGGATGCACTTGAGTGACAGGTCCTTCTGCACCGGGTGGGTTCAGACTACCATATGAGCCTTAAATGCTCAGTAGTAGTAGTAGTAGTGATAGTATATAGCAGTCTAACTCCGCCTGGTGCATCCCAGAATGCACTGCGTGTGGCCAAGCACTGCCATTTTTTCAAGATGGTGGTCTCAAAGTGGTAACATGTAGGCAGCACTCCTGCCTATTTTAAGGTACCGGGGGGGGGGGGGTGGTGGATTTAGGGGACACTAGAACACCAGGTTATTTTATTTTATTTTACTTTGAGGTGGAGAAGGGGGATATAGGAGCTACTAGGCCACAGGTTATTTTAGTTTAGTTTATTTTACTTTGGGGTGGGGATGGGGTGGGAGGTAGAGGGGCCACTAGACTCCAGGTTATTTTCTTTTAGTGGGGGGTGGGGGGTACAGGGGCCATGAGACCACCAAGTTGTTTTATTTTACTTTGTGATGGGGTACAGGGGCCACTAGACCACCACGTATTTGCTTTCTGTCAGGGCACCGACCCCCACAAGTGTTTTGATGGAACCGGGGGCTTTTCCCGATGCCGCGATCATCCCCGATGCCATCAAAATACTGTTGGGGCTGATACGGTGCCTGGAAAGCACACCAAACTAGCGCCGACTTCTTGTGTGCATGTGTTAGGCTTGCTCTCCCAATTTAACGCTGCGGTGGCTCATTTACCTGCACACAGTTTCCACAGCATTCATTTGCATAACCTATCCTTCCTGCATTGCTGGCTTTCTGCATCAGTCCACATGTATGTGTGTGCTCCCGCTCTCTCTGCAGGTAAAAGAATCGGCATGGGAAACGGAGGAGGAGGAGTCCCCTGACACCTTCCGGACTCGGTGCATCCCTTCGGACTCACTGGGATCCGAGCCTCGGACAAGGTCCCCCCCGGAGGATACCAGGTTCTCAGATTTCGTAAGGGACATGGCCAAAGCACTGGCATTCCCTGCGGACCCCGAGGAGGAGCCTCAAGCCGAGGAGCTCGAGGCTCTGCAGTATGACTCTCCTCCCAAGGAGGCCTTTACTGTCCCGGTTCCTCCGATGCTGGAGCGGTTGCTCTTCCACATGTGGGAGGCGCCGGCCTCGATGCCGGTTCTAAGCAAGCGGGTCGATTCCATCTATCGAGTCCGCAAGAGCTCCGGGTTTCAAAAGACACAGCTACCGCACCACTCCATGGTTATGGAATCAGCCATGCATCAGCTGAAGAGTCAGAAGATGCACTCCTCGGTGCCTCCCGGCAGGGAAGCCCAGATCCTGGATGCCCTCGGTAGAAAGTGCTTCCAGGGCTCTATGCTTGCATGCCATGTCCAGACCTACCAGCTGTATATGGGCATGTACCTTCGAGACCTGGCAAAGGAGATTGCCAGGTTCTCTGCTGGTCTGTCCAAGGGACCTTTGCAGAGGTCCAAGGCCTTATCTTCTGGTATTCGAGAGTGCTCGAAGTTTATATCTCGAGCAGCCTATGATGGATTTGAGGCTTTGGCCCGGGTAGCAGGGGCCGGCATCGGTGCACGCCGCCAGGCCTGGCTACAATCCTCGGACCTCGAGCCATGGGTACAGGACAAGTTGGTCGATGTCCCTTGCCGAGGTGAAAACCTCTTTTGCAAGCCCATGGTCGAAAAGGCTGCAGAACGCGAGACCGAGAGTCTTACCTGGACAAGGCTGTCCAGGAAAACCTCTCCCCCTTTTCAGAAGAAGAAGGGCTCTGGGAAAAAGACCTTTTACCCGAGGAAGACCGCTGCCTACAAAACCTACCCTCACTACTGGGCCTCTGCAGCTCCCCAACAGGGCCAGCAGGCCAAGGGGCAGGGTCATTCGTCCCGTAGGCAGAAGGCTCCCAAGCCTCCTACTCCGGCTCCTGCTCAGCAGGGAGGGAGTTTTTGACTATGTCAGCATAGACTCTCCTCCTGTCCATGGCACAGGAGGCCCGCAGACCCTGTACGCAGACAGGTGGCCAGCCATCACAGGGGATACTTGGGTGTTAAGCATCATCGAAAGGGGCTATCTGCTCCACTTCACCCAGATACCCCCCTCCTACTTTCCAGGAGAGCCTCCAAGACCCCCTCTGCACAGAAACTTATTCCTTCAGGAGTTGGAAGGTCTGCTAAGGGACCAGGCAGTGGAACCAGTGCCTCACCACCTGGAAGGGCAAGGCTTCTACTCGAGGTACTTCCTGGTACCAAAACGAACAGATGGCCTCAGACCCATCCTGGACCTGAGAAATCTGAACAAGTTTCTGGAGAGGGAAAAGTTCAAGATGTTTACCCTTGGAATCTTACTGCCCTACGTCCAGCAGGGAGATTGGCTATGCTCCTTAGACCTGAAGGATGCTTATACTCACATCCTCATCCATCCAAGTCACCGACAATTCCTCAGATTTGTGGTGGGAGGAAAACACTTCCAGTACAGAGTGCTTCCTTTTGGCCTCACCTCCGCCCCCAGGGTTTTTACAAAATGCCTGGCGGTGGTTGCGGCCTACCTCAGGAACCAGGGGATCTTTGTGTTCCCTTACCTGGATGACTGGCTTATCAGGGGCCAGTCTCCACAAGAGGTCAGACAAGCCACCTTCAGAACCATATCCCTGCTTCAGCACCTGGGGTTCGTGATAAACTTCCCCAAGTCCACGTTAGTCCCCTCACAGGACATGGAGTTCATAGGGGCAAGATTGGATACCATCCATGCAAAGGCCTATTTGCCTGTGGACAGAGCTCACAGGCTGATAAAGTTGGCCGGCCAGTTGCGGGCAAACCCTCTGGTCTCCGCCAGACACTTCCTCCGGCTCTTAGGTCACATGGCTTCCACGGTGCATGTCACCCCGAATGCCCGTCTGCACATGCGGCCGGCTCAGTGGTACCTCAGGGCACAGTGGCTACAGGCCACAGGGAAATTGTCAGACAGAATAAAGGTGTCCATACTCTTGGTGGACTCCTTACGCTGGTGGAGGCATCTCCCAAATGTGGTCAGGGGTGTTCCTTTTCAGGCCTCCCCACACACTCAGGTACTGACAACTGATGCTTCCCTGCAGGGCTGGGGGGCACACTGTCAGGGGGCCTGCACCCAAGGCCTGTGGTCTCCGTGGGAGGCCACCCAGCAGATCAACCTGTTGGAATTGAGAGCCATTCAACTAGCTCTACAGACTTTCTCTCAGATCCTGTCTCACCAGTCTGTCCTAGTTCAGACGGACAACCAGGTGGCTATGTTCTACGTCAACAAGCAGGGAGGCACAGGATCCAGACTCCTGTGTCTGGAAGCACAAGCTCTCTTCTCCTGGGCTATCAAGCAGGGCATGACCCTCAGGGTGGTCTACCTCCCCAGCCAGGAAAACTACCTGGCGGACAGGCTAAGCAGTCTCCTGCAACCTCATGAGTGGCAGTTGGATCTTCTGGTAGTACAGCAGATCTTTCTGAAGTGGGGACTTCCGACCATGGATCTTTTTGCCAGTCCGCTGAACAGGCAACTACCCAAGTTCTGTTCCAGACAACCGCACCCTCTGCGGACTCGGCAGATGCATTCCTGCTCCCCTGGTCAGAAGGCCTGCTGTATGCTTTTCCTCCCACACCTCTGGTGGCCCGGACTCTCTTCAAAATCCAGCAGGACCGAGCCACGGTGATCCTGATAGCGCCCAGGTGGCCCAGGCAGCCGTGGTTCCCTCTACTTCTGCAGTTGGCAGTGGATACTCCACTTCCTCTGGGGCTGCAACCCGACCTTCTGACTCAGGATCAGGGGTCCCTCTTGCATCCCAACCTCAAATCCCTCAATTTGATGGCCTGGCTGCTGAAAGGGTAGTCCTTGCTCCCTTGCTCCTACCAAAGGAGGTTGAAGAGGTAGTGTTGGCCTCCAGGAAGCATTCCACTAGGAAGGCCTATGCTCTGAAATGACGTAGGTTCTCTACTTGGTGTTCTCAACAGCAAGAGGACCCCTTCTCCTGCTGGTGGTGCTACAATACCTGCTCCACCTTTCCAACCTAAGACTTCAGTCCAACTCTATCCGGGTTCACCTCAGTGCCCTCTCAGCTCACCACTCGCCAGTGGATGGACAATCTCTCTCAGGCCACCCTCTGGTGTCTCACTTTCTCAGAGGCCTGCTTCTGCTTAAGCCTCCTTTTCGTCCACCGGCCACTGAGTGGGATCTCAATGTGGTCTTGCAGCAACTGACTCGCCCACCTTTTGAGCCAATGGCAACCTGCCATTTACGTTTCCCTCCTGGAAGGTGTTGTTCCTGGTGGCACTCACCTCGGCTAGGCGGGTGAGTGAGCTTCAGGCCCTGGTCTCGGATAGGCCGTATACCAGGTTCTATAAGAACAGGGTAGTCTTGAGGACTCATCCTAAGTTCCTCCCCAAGGTAGTGTCCTCCTTCCACCTCAACCAGGAGGTGGTACTTCCAACGTTCTTTCCCAGGCCGCACGCCAGCAGGGCAGAGACTGTCTTGCATACCCTGGATTGTAGAAGGGTGCTGTCCTTTTACCTTGAACGTACGCAGGGGCATAGAAGGGCTTCTCGGCTCTTCGTTTCCTTTGACCCTAATAAATTGGGGTTGCCTGTCACTAAGCATACGTTGTCCATCTGAGTGGCAGACTGTATCGCCTGGGTGTACAGGGCAGCCGGCCTCTCCCTGGAGGGTCGAGTCACGGCCCACCGGGTCAGGGCGAAGGCCGCATCAGTAGCTCACTTCCGTTCTGTTCCGTTGGCAGACATCTGCCGGGCCGCTACTTGGTCTTCAAGCCAGATTTTTGCAGACTACTACTGCCTCGAGAGGGAGTCCCGTAGGGACAGTGCTTTCGGGCAAGCGGTACTCCGTAATCTCTTTGAGGTTTAGGCAACTCCTACCCTCCAGCCCTGGTGTTGGGCTACCGTTCAGGTGTGGTCTCAGAGAAGATTCTCTCACTGTTGCTGAGGCTCTAGAGGGAGCTCTATTTTTCAGCCTGGGTTCCTGGTAGCCCAGAGCTAGGGAGTCACCCATATGTGAGGACTGACTTCCTGCTTGGTCCTGGAGAAAAAGTAGTTACTCACCTGTAACAGGTGTTCTCCAGGAGCAGCAGGAATCAGTCCTCACAATCCTCCCTCCTCCCCTTGGAGTTGCAGTTGTATATAGTTCATTTCTTTTTGTGCTGTCTTTAGCTATGTCATCAGACTGAGCAAGATGGCACCGTTGGGCGGGAAGGGGACCATGCATGCATGCCTGCATTCCCAAAGGCTTTCTTTGAAAGCTGGGGAAATGCTCCGCATGGGAGCTCCGTCGACACCGACGTCACCCATATGTGAGGACGATTCCTGCTGCTCCTGGAGAACACCTGTTACAGGTGAGTAATTACTCTTTCTGTGGTGAGGCAATGTGTGTGTGTGTGTGTGTGTGTGTGTGTGTGTGTGTGTGTGTGTGTGTGTGAGAGGGAAGCTTGCACTGCTGCTACCCATATTGTCTCTGTTCTGTGGTAGGGGATTGTATAAGGAGGACAGTTGAAATCCTACCGCTGTTCTGGTTCTCTGCCTTTCTTCTGGTTGAGCCAGATACCTCAGGCTGTATATTTGTTATTGGGGTGGGAATGGGGAAGAGGACAGAATGAATCTTGCTCTGTGGACAGAGGAGGGATTTCAGGGATTCTACTGAATTCTCTCTGGGCTGAAAAGGCTCTGTCACTGCCATGTGCCCTCACGTACTCCACTCATCATTAATTAATAAATCTCTCAGCAGGATCTCATCAGAGAAACATCTGGATGCAATTATCTGGGAAGAGCTTCAGATCCCCCAGGCTGGGACCCCCCACTGACATCCTTTAATCAACCAAGATTAGATTCACTTCTCCCTGCCCTCTCTTCACATAAATTCATATGAAGGGTATGCCAAGACAGGCTGGCATGGACTAGGAACTCTCCGGCAGCCTGACACCGCTGCAGCATGCTATAATTTGACAGTATTTATTTATTTATATGTTTTTTATACTGCTTTTTCAATAAACCAAAGTGGTTTACAAAGAACACAAACAATTTACATTTATTCATTGCAGGATCCATTGTATTTATTCATTGCATGATTTGGTTTTATTGTTGAAGGTTTATGGCTCTTATTGAGAAGAGCTCCTGGTTGCTGTTTACTGTAGAGTAAACGGAAGTACAGAAAAATAAAGTGACTCTTTTTGGATGACACAGAGCATCCGTCCCAGGGTTGAGATTATAAACACTACCGGTATGGAACTGACAGTGGGAAATGGAAAAAGAGAGCAGAGGACAGTTTTATTTAACCTTTTCTCTGTGATTTGTGAGCCGAGTGTAGCAAGTCATCTGCTTTGAACTGTGTATTCTCTTTCAACTCAGGAATTATTTTGTATACATTTATGCTAGATTTGTATTGTATTCCACCTTTCTATGGCCAGCTCATACCAACAGCATACACCATGAAAGCACTCATTCGGAGCACAGTGTCAGGACACTCTGAAGTCAGCCACGCCATCAGAATCACTTCAACTTAAACGTCCCCAAATTTATTACATATACAACACCTTAGCCAACTAAAAGCCTTCCCAAGAAACAGGTTAATAATCATATATATTAACTGAGACCAGAACATATAGAAGTAAAATGGGCAGAAGAAACAAGATCATTAAAGAAACACATGAGATGGGTCAGGATAAAAATACAGATATAAAACATTACTTAAAAGCTGAACTAAATAGCCATGATTTGACTCTTTTCCTGAACTGTAATAAATCTGGAACTGTTTGGGTACTACTGGGCAAAGACGTCCATATACATGGTACTGCTTGCCAAAATGGGCACATCTTTAAGGGATGAACTTCTAAGTAGAACTCTTGTGCATATCCTAATACCAACAAAAGCAAGATGCCTCCTGGGTCACTCCTGAAGACAGAATCAGCCCAAGTCAAAGATTTAAATCCCAGATTACACAATTGATCTTCTAAAGACTTCAAATAAATAAACTAAGGGGTATGTTTACTAAACTGTGTTAGTTTGATTCGCATTAGGAGCCGCGTTAGTGGAAGAAATGCCAAAAAAGGACATGGGCGGTACATCGTTACCGATAACGCGCGTTATAAGGCGCCGTGCAGCAGCGATCGTTACAGGGCGCGTTACTGCGCATTAAGCTTAAGAAGGCGCGCAGACACCCAAACACAGAAACAGAGCTATAGCACGATGGTTACTACACAGACTGATGGTACAAGGGTCATGGGTTTGATTCCCCAGTGTGCCTAAAGAATAAGGCTGGCTGAGGCATCATGTGTAACCCTTTGAAGGCCTACTATAATATTTTAATCCACATTCTGCAGCCGGGTTAATGTTTGCATATGTCAGGAAAATTGTACCCGTCTTATTCAATATGTTCCAATAGTGACGTTCCCTCTGCCATGGTCATGTATTATATACATTTGATAGGAATATTTAGGCAGAAGTGTGGATCCCGAAAGTTTTGGGCTTGGCCTGGAAAGGGTTAAGTATTGGGCTGTGAGGAAGTTTAGTTGTACTTTAATAGTGCTGCCAGCAAACACACCCTCACAGTGGCGTAACCTAAGGTGCCACATAAGGCACCCTAGAAGGCACTCCATAGGGCACATTATAAAGTGTGCTGTGTGCCAAGGCACCCTATAATGTCCCCTATAGGACACCATATAAGGCACCTTATAAGGCGCTTTATAGGGCGCCGTATAAGGCACCCTATAGGGCGCCTTATGAGCCACCCTAAGGTGACAGTACCCTGAGGGTGGTTCTGCTGGCAGCACTAATATACAATACTGTCCTTACTGCACTGCTTTCCGAACTTCATAGTTCTCATGACCGTGGTGATGTCTCTATTATGGTATCTTTGGATCTGTCCTCTGTGTTTGATGTAGTCGACCATCGTACAATGTTCCCTCTAATTTTCTGTAGGCTGTGTGCGCATAAAATATCAGCTGTGCAGCTTTTGAAGGAAGGTTAAATTTTTGTGCACCGCATAACGACACTCGGAGTTAAATACTTTAAAATTTGACTACACATCAGAATACAGTATGTACACCACATCGATTGCACTAGAAAATATTGTAGAACTTGTGAAAACCGTAAATACACAACAACTTTTAAATTTTAAGACGTCTGTGTTGTTTTCTATCAGAATCAGAACCGTAATTTTTGTGCGCTCTGTTGTAAAGTATGTGCGCTCGCTCGGTGAGATGTGTGCACGCGCACACGCGCACAGCTTAGAGGGAACAGTGCCATCGTACCCTTCTGTCTCGTTTGTCTGATGCTGGGGTTCATGGTACTGTTCTTTGTTGGTTCCATTCATTTCTATCCTGCCGCTCATTCTCAGTTCGATCCAGCGCCGCAGCCTCTCCCCCCACTAGGATTGTCTGTGGTGTCCCCCAGGGTTCCATCCTCGCTCCATTACTGTTCAATGTCTTCCTTGCTCCTTTAGCTTTGCTTATTCAACAGTCTGCCATTTCTTTTCACATCTATGCTGATGATATCCTGTTAATTCACCACACCTCTGCCACTTCCCCTGATCTCGATCCACTTAATCGTTGTCTTTTCACTATCGCGTCGTGGTTTGGGTCGAACTTTCTCCACGTTAACCCCGCTAAATCATCTGCTATGTGGGTTTTCTTTGGTCTGTCTGCTCCCCTGCTATCTCCCGTCATGGGCTCCTCTTCTATCCCTTTGGCTCCCTCTCTCCGATATCTGGGTGTCACACTGGACCCCGCTCTTTCCTTCCACACTCACATTTCCTCTGTCATTCGTTCTTCCTTCTTTCATCTACGTCGTATCAAAGCTGTTCAATCGTCAATTCCCCCTTCCTCCCTTATCACTCTTGTGCTGTCTTTAGTAGTTTCATGTCTGGATTATTGTAATATTATTTATGCTGATCTCCCTTCTTCTCAACTTCGCCGTCTTCAGATCACTCAAAACGCTGCCGCCCGCCTAGTTACCTTCACTTCTGCGTGCTCCCACGTCTCCCCCTGCCTCCTGGCCTTACACTGGCTCCCGATCAAGTTTAGTTTCATCTACCAGATTCTCATTATCACTCACCGGGTTCTCCACACCGATACCCCTCAGTACTTAGCTAACACTATCCGTTTCCAGCCCTCTCCCCGTCTTCTCCGCTCATCCTCTGGTGGTCGTTTGTTCCTTCCTTCTCCCTCTCATGCTCGCCTAGAATCAACTCGTCACTCTGCTTTCTTCTTTCTGGGCCCTGCCCTCTGGAACTCCCTCCCTCTTCCCCTCCGCATTGAACCCTCCTATCCCTGCTTTAAGACCCTTCTAAAAACCCATCTTTTCTGTCAGGCATTTGACCTTCCTTCTTCCTCTGACGGCACCTCATCCCCCAGTTCTGCCCTCCAACCACCTTGAATCACCTCGTCCATTTCCTATTTTCCTTCTCCCTCCCCCTGGTTCTTTTGTTTTCTGTCTTATCTTGCTATTCTCTCTCTGTCCTATAAGCTCTGGCATTCTTTTCTAACTTTATTTTCTGCAGTTGCCATTTTGTTATTGTATACCGCCCTGATGCTTCGGCCTGGGCGGTTAATCAAGAGACTCAATAAAGATAAAGAATAAAAATAGACAATGCCTAAGACAGCCCTATCGATGAACCCCACTGTGGGTTGTGAACCCATGACCTCTGGCTCCATGGGCAGTGAAGTAACCAGTGGGCTAGAGCTGCTAATAAACACCTGGCTGGCTACAGGAGGACTGCACGGCACCACACCCACATTCTGCTGTGGTTACCAGGATAGGGTCAACCCATCCGTACCCAGGATGCACAGCACATGTAAATCAGCAGTCTACAAATGAGCACAAGATGGGGTATGCACCCCACAGCACCTCAGCCTGGTAGGGGGTGCCGACGGTGTGTGTTAGTGGCACAGAGTAGCTACAGACCGTCACAGTGTGCGGGTCCTGTGCTCATCCTGAGGGAGAGGTATGGTGCCCAGCACCATTCCCACAGCACCTGGCTGTGCTGAGATAGGCTATGCTGCAGGTCCCCATCAGTGCCAATGTATGATAGGGTAGTCCTTGCAAACACCCCTAGGATATGCCTGTGTTCATCTGTATGTCACATCTAGCCCTTGTGGACTATGATGCACCCAGAAAAGTGCATAACCTGTGTGGGTGCCATGGTCACATGATGTAAGTGAAGAGGGTGTTGAGACCCACAAGGAGATTACATACCACCACCCAACGCACCCTCTGGGGCTCAGGGTGGGAGACAGGATCTCCCGCCAACAGATCCATTTTCTACCCCCCTGCAATGGTGGCAGTAGAGGGGAACATCACCCCAGTCCTGCTAGGGATCAAACACCCTACAGGACAGGCAATGCAGAGCAGTACACATCCATAACGCAATAGCAGACAGACGGCAGGTCTGGAAATGCTCAGCTGCCCCCCCACCATTATCTGACATTCTCCAGCAGCAAGTCTCCAACCGCTGCACCCTGCAAGGTGTTCCAGCAAGACACATACTAGCTGCAGACAGTCCGCCAGCTAGTCCATAGTGCATGGTCCTGGAGAAGATGCATTTACCCAGAACGGGGATATCAGCATACACACCAAGCAGATAAGTCAGTGATTGGGCCCCAAACAAAAACCCATAAATATCACATTAGACAAATACTATACAGCACTATGGGGGAACCTAGCCATGCCATGGTCACTGCTCAGTCAGAGTGAGAGTGACCTCCCATCAGGACATGCTATGGCCACCCTGTCCGTGCAGGTGGTACCGAGCACTACAATGTCCGGCCATTGCCCTATGCCCTGTGCAGATGCGGCCAGGCCAGGCCACCCTATCCAGGCTATTCCCACGGTACCTTGCTCCTCATTATGCACATTGGCAGGCCAATACTGGCAACAGTGCTAGCAGTGTGGGCTGTGGAGGGTGTTGGCAGCCACCACACACTGGATAGACAGACACACACTCCCCACACCTATGCCAGCATTGTGCAACTATAGAGGTGTTGGGCAGCCCAGGCCACCACACCAGTCCTGGGCACAGTGCAGGCATGGCTATGGTACGCAATACTGTAGAAGTCACTCCCCAGGTTGGTAAACACTGTCAGACACAAGACCTGTAGCACACTCCACAGACATCAGAAAGGTTGCTATGATGCAGCTCACTCAGAAAATTGTACTTAACCTAGGAATTGCTATCTGCCAGTAATCATAGCAAACTTTTGTTAGATGTGTACCATATTCCCAGGTTTAGGGTGGCATTACTAAGGTATGCAAGTGCTAGTATTGGGAGATGCACGCAGAGCCCAAAGTCCTGCCTCTCCAGGAGGCTGTGGGCCTGTGGGTGTGGGTGTGTCTGCCCCTGTTGGCTGCTGCTTTACGGCAGAGGTTCCCAACTCCAGTCCTGTGGTGCAAAACACTGTTCTGGTTTTCATGCTGTCCCTCATGAATATGCATGAGATACATCTGCATACCCTGGGAGTGGCGCATAGAAATGCAGCACAGGCATCTTTATCAGAGGCAGCATGGAACCGGAATGGTGTTTGGCCCTCCAGGACTGCATTTGGGAGGCTCTGCTCTAGGTAATGTGCATGTTTATGGTGTCTGTGCTCTGTAGAGTAAAATGTAGGTGTTTTGGGCATGTTTACGTCATCTGCAAGAAAGGTTCTGTCTGTATTAGCATGTTATAGTAGTGGGTAAAATATGAGGACTGGGTTGGCGGAAACCACAGCTGGGACTTGAACCTGTGAATTTCTGCTTCTGAATACACTGGTTTTGTGCACTGCACCACCATGTTATCACAGAGATGGTGCATTCCCTGGTGATACCATGACTGTTGGTCAGACAGGGCCTGTCTTTTGCAGTGCATGGCACCCACCTACACAGGGCTAGGCCACGGTCTGCTCTGGGCAGCTGCCACTGCCCCCTCCACCACCAGTATCCCTCAGCCACCATGCTGACATGCCCTTCTGCTGGTGGAGCTGGTGGTGTGCAGTCTCAGGCCATCCAGTGTGCAGGTAGGCGGCTGCCTATGGTGCGGGTTCTGGGGTAGGGGTGCCTGCATAGACGTCCATTGCCCCCCCCCCAGCCCTGCCTGCCAATGTTCTGTGCCCTTGGGGGTAGCTGTTGGGTACTATCCCCTGTGACACTTTGGGAAACACACTCGTGCCCATATTGGGCCTTCAGCAGTTGCTGTCTGGCTGCTCCGCTGTTTCAGCATTTGTATGGGCCACCTTGGCATCACCCTAGTCCGCACTGTGGCTCAGCTCCACCACAGCATGAGCCGCCTGCGGCCTTATGTATCCCCTTCTCCGGCATCTGTCCAGTTGCCGTTCCGACATGCCCGCCCTGATGTTGCGGGACATGTGCACCCCATAGGAACCCTGTCCAATGGTGGGGAAAACCCTGAGCAGCGCTATTTCACTGTGGGCTCTTTCACCGTGTATGGGGACGGCGTATAGACCCTTCCACGATTTATATCTGTTCTATGGAGCTTACTCGGGGGAGGGGGAGGGGTTGATGTTTCTCATTGATACCACTATTGGCCAGCTTGGTTATTGTTTTTTTCCAGTTTGTTGGGGTCATTTTCAGTGTTTCTGTGCCCTTTTGGTCTGTGCACATGTATCACACGTATCACTTTTTTTTGGTTTCCCTGCCTGGGCGGTACATTGCTGACACTGAAATGGTTTCTCTCCCCTGTAATGTGCATTTAACGGCAGGTTTTCATTCGCGTTGGAATTCAGCTCTGAAAATCAGCGCGTTAGTGTGAGGGGAGCCTCTCCCCGCCCACTCTTCGCCCACTGACCCCTTATCTCCGCCCTCTCTCCACCTTCTGCGGTGTTTTACCGTGCCGCAGAGCATTACGATCCTTAGCGCATCATAACGCGCGTTATGTACGATTACCGCAGTTTAGTAAACATACCCCTAAGAGACAGAATGGCATCTTTGGGCACTCGCAGCTAAGATGATGACATTACACCTACCTTCTGAGACCTGTTTGTCAATAAAGATCTACATCATTTGAAGAGTACCACCAATCCCCATTTCCAGAAGTGGACAGAACAATAGCTCATAATTAACCATATCAAAGGTTATGGGAAGGTCAAGTACAACTAATAAGTGCTTTTGCCTCTTGTCCAGTTCTTTTCATAGATCACACAGAAGAGTTAGTAAAACAGTTTTGGCCTTTCTAAGAACCCTACTAACAAGGGTTGCGCAATGCATTATCCTTTAATTTTTTAATAAAGATTTTATTAAAAAAGAAAGTTCCTTTGCAACCAAGATAAAGCTTGGAAATATCATATATCCTTCATAAACACATCGTATGGTGGGGGGGGGGGGGGGAACAATAGCATGGATAGGATAAAAAAAGAAAAGGCAAAAAAACATCAAATGCCGAGACAAAATGATATCCTGCTTTATCAAAAATGGGAAAGAAAAGAAAAAGAAGTAGGGAATAGCCATAAGGAATGAAAAGGGACTGGAATAACTTTCCATGATAGTCCTCTGTACTTTCCCATATATCACAAAAAAGGTTTCCAAGCCATGCAAACATCATAATAGTTATCCTTAAGAAGGGAAGAAAAGCAATCATTTTTAGAGGGCTTATCAAGTTGCTTCCAAAATCGTGCTATCAATCGTCTACCTGCTACTAAAAGATGATCAATTAAATATATATTTTTATTTACCTTAAAACAAAAATTATTCAAATGGTGTCCAAGTAAAATGGCAGCAGGGTTCATAGGTAAATTAAGCCGAGATATTATATAAATCCAAGACAGAACTTTAGACCAAAACATTTGGATAGTAGGACCAGACCACCAAATATGAAAATAAAAAGATTCTTGGTGACCACATTATCTGTAACAATAAGGGGAAACATTTGGAACATTTTAGATAATCTCTCAGGGGTATAATACCATTGATAAAATATTTTGTAACCATTTTCTTTAATTCATCCACTACTTACTGAATTGTTTTTCTTCAGACCAATAAAAATAATTTGCCATTTTTCATTTGAAATTCTCTGAACAAGAAGTTTCTTCCACTTAGTTTTCAACTTCTTAAGTTCTGATGATTCAGTTTAACATGAAATTATGCAACTGCAACATCAATCCTTCATAATTAGCACCTCTATCAACCAGGATTTTAAAAGAAATAAAATCTCTACTGTCCTACAACTACTACTAATATTACTACTACTACTACTAGAGTTATAGAGCTTTTATTTTTTAACCCTTTGTTACAAATATTTAAAGAGAGAGAAATTGGATGCACCAAATTTTTTAGTCAGCGATTCATACGATAGGAATTTATCTGTACAAAATAAGTCAACTGCTTTACCAAAAGAATTTCCATCCAATAGACTTGACAAGAGATTATTAATAGTTTTGAGAAAGATCAGAGGAAGCAATAGGGGAGGAAAGGAGGAAAGTTTGGGATTTTTTATGCAATAAATCTTCAAAATGTAATAGTAGGGAAAATAAAAGGGTGTTTTGAATAAATATTATTATAAACATTCTTTGTTCTCAAAAAATGACCCCACACAATGCTATCAGGCCAGTAAGTGCATACAATGAAGTTCAAGCTTGATCCAGGGTTTACCAGGCTAGACTTCTCAATAAGGTTGCCCAGCAATAGCATTTAAAACCAGGTAATTATAAACCACCATCAATTTTTAAACCCCTTTAAATATTTTTTAATTGATGGGAGTATAGCTGACTCAATAATCTCACCTAAAAAAAAAAGTAGGTTTGATACTGACTTAAAATTACTCCATTTTTCATCCAAAAAAGGTTTTTTTTTCATAGAAGGGTAGCCCACCATTGTTTTAAGGCAGGTATTCATTACTCCCTCCTTTAAGGAGGTATTAAGAAGAGTTTTTCAAGGGTTTAAGAAAATCTGTGGTGGAATTTTTTTTACAAGACATCATCTGTCTTCCTGAAATATACTATGGAAGGTTCACGTTGGGAGCAAAGAGAGCCCAATGGCTGAAAGAAAAGATCAATAAAATTCAGAGAAAAACAATGTAACAATCTTTTCTATAGGAATTTTAACCGGGGGTATTCAGTTTTGGTTTCTGACAGTGTTTACCACCCTGGGGATTGACGCCAACAGTATTGTGTACCATAGCCATGCCTGCACTGTGCCCAGGACTGGTGTGGTGGCCAGGGCTGCCAAAAACCTCTATATTTGCACAATGCTGGCATAGGTATGGGAGTGTGTGTATGTCTATCCAGTGTGTTGTGGCTTTCTACACCTCGCTGAGCCCACATTGCTTGCACTGTTTCCAGTGTTAGCCTGCCAATGTGCATAATGAGGAGCAAGGTACTGTGGGTATGGCCCGGACAGGGTGGCCTGGGCAGGATGCATCTGCACAGGGCATAGGGCAATGGCTGGGACATTGTAGTGCCCGATCACCACCTGCACGGACAGGGTGGCCACAGCATGTCATGCTGGGAGGTTACTCTAACCCTGACTGAGCAGTGGCCATGTCATGGCTAGGTTCCCCCATAGTGTTATGCAGTATTTCTATTAAGTGATATTTATGGGTTCTCTTTTCTGGGGCCCAATCACTGACATACCTACTTGGTGTGTGTACTTAGTTCCTCCAGGAACATGCACTATGTGCTAGCTAGAAGACTATCTGTAGTTAGCATGTGCATGGCTGGAGCACCTTGCAGGGTGCAGCAGGTGGAGACTGACTGTGCCCTCTGCTGGTGAATGTCAGATAGTGGTGGGGGGCAGCTGAGCTTTTCCAGCATTCTGCCTGTCTGCCATTGCCTTATGTGATGCGTACAGATCTGCATTGACTGTGCTGTAGGGTGCCTGTTCCCCAGCCGGACTGGGGTTGATGGTCCCCTCTACTACCACCATTGCAGAGATGTAGAATGTGGATCTTTTGGTGGGAGATCCTGTCCCCCACTCTGAGCCACAGAGATCATGTTGGGTGGTGCTACTTGATCCGCTTTTGGGTCCAAACAACCCCCTCCCCCCCTCTTCACTTAAATCATGTGACCATGGCACCCACACAGGATATGCACTATTCTAGTTGCATCATAGTTCACAAGGGCTAGACGTGATTGGGAAATACAGATGGACACAGGTGTAGCTGCAAGGACTACCTATCATACACTGGCACTGATGGGGACCTACAGCATAGCCTATCTCAGCCAAGCCAAGTGCTGCGGATCTGGTGCTGGGCACCCCACCTCACCCTCAGGGTGAGCACAGGACAATGTCATGGTCTGTAGCTACTCTGTGCCAGTAACACACATGGTCTGTTCCCCCTACCAGGCTGAGGTGCTGTGGGGATGCATACCCCATCTTGTGATCAGCTGTAGACTGCTGATCTGCATGTGCAGTGCATCATGGGTATGGGTGGGTTTACCCTATCCTGGTAACCACAGCAGACAGTTTGTGTGGTGACCTGCAGTCTTTCTGTGGCCAACCAGGGGTGTGTTAGTAGTTTTAGAGATGTAGCCCACTGGTTGCTTCAGTGACTGTGGAGACAGAGGTCATGGGTTTGATCCCACAGTGTTGTTATTTAATAAGGCTGTCTGAGGCTTTTCCTTTTAATTTAAACCAGTGCTGCCAGCAAAATGCATCCTCACAGTGCTGTAACCTTAAGGTGCCTCATAAGGCGCCCTATCGGGTGCCCTATAATGCTGAGGGAAAAGTTCACTCCCCCAATAGAACTGTGCCTTTACAAGCTGAATTGCTGTGGAATCAGTTCCAGGATTTTCTAAAGGAGAGAAAGTCTGGAAGAGCTTGTAACTTTGATAGAGATACCGTATGTCCTGTTGCCATAGAAGGAATGCAAATAGATGCCTGTTTGCCAAGCTCTGAGTGTGAACCTGTACCAATGGATTGCTCTTTGTGTTTAAAAGAAGAGTCTGCATTGTTGAACTGAGCTGAGAGACTGTGGAACAATATAAAGAATAAGTGCAGTACCTGCTTAGAATTAAGGAAAGCTAATACTGTGTTGTACTAGGCTTAATTGCCTTCTGAAGCTAAGAAGCAGTGCTTAGAAGAAGTTTGCTTTGAGAAAAGAAAATCACAGCTGTTGCCAGTTTATCTGTATTTTGGTTAAATGACCACACGAGGCAGTCCTCTGTGTAAGCTTGTGGGAATAAGAACAGCTGAACAGTGAAAAGAGGTTTTGTTACGTCATTCTCTGTTACCTGATTTATCCTTTATGTTGGAGAAGCATCCTTTTTGCCTTGTTTGTGTATTGAGCTTAAATGCCCTGGAAATCCCCACAAAATAAATTTTCTTGCTGCCTAGAACCACCGACTCACAACTACAATTTGTCCTTAAAGAATAAACTAACTACAAGTCCCAGAATACCTTTGGAGACAACAAGGGAAACTTTATTCAAAGGTGGACAACATAAGGCTGTTTCCTGCTTGTAAGCTCTTGGGCCCAAGCGGAAGCATCGCAAGTGGCGTAGTTGGCAGGATTTCACGCATGCGCAAAAGGAACATCATCAGGATACCTGCTGGAAAAGTAACTTCGCCGTGGAGCCAAGCTGAGGAGCGTCCAGGAAGTGAAAGAGCAGTGCAGAGAAGACTACAAGACCGTCACTGGTGTTAAGCGCAAAGCTTCACCTAAGCCAGGTAACGGGTACCTAGCCAGGGCCGGTTAGGAATTCCAGGGCAAGGGTGCAAGCCTAGCTATTGGGAAAAAGTGAAGAAACCTTTTTTTTTTGGTATCGCACTTTGGTCTGTGTGTTTTCTTCCTACAGGATTCCAAGATGACTCTCGAGGCTCAGGACATGTTAAAATGGATGGCACATCAATTCGAGCGACAGACAGACTTGTCCATACAGGCGCAGGAGAGAAGTGCTGTGCAGATGCAAGCTCAACAGAAACCACTTCTTGAGATGTTGGAAGCATGGCTGGCGGAGCAGAAAAAGCAGACCGGACCAGCAGCAACACCTCCCGGTTCCAGTACACCAGCTTCTTCGGTTCTGCTTGGTTTGCAAGCTGGTGGGACTTTCAATTTTGGACAGCTCACAGATAGGGACAACATTGATGATTTCCTTGAAGGTTTTGAATGGGTGGCTCACCTCAGTGGCTGGCCTAAAGAGCATTGGGCCGTGCGCCTCGCGGCATCCCTTACTGGGGAGGCTTTAGCCGCATACCGGGCCATGCCACCTGTGCTTGCCAGTAACTATGACGAGCTTAAAAAGGCGATTAGAGAGAGGCTGTGGCTAACACCTCTAGTTTATCATCGCCTACTAAGGGCTGTAAGATTAAAACCAGGCGAGACTCCTAAGGCCCTATGTCAAAGAGTCCGTACCCTAGTGAACAAATGGCTGGCTCCTGAAGGAAAATCAGTGGAGCCAATTCTAGATAGCCTTGTGTTGGAGCAATACATGGCTGCTGTACCCCGAGAAATTCACACCTTCTTTATACTCCAAAACTGCAAAACCCCACAAGAGGCCATAATGCTTCCGGAGCGTTTCATGGAGGCATAGTTAAGTGCACATGAAGGAGGCAGTGCTTCCAGGGTTGCAGTATGCGGTGTATCAGAAAGGAAGATGGAGTTGAATAATGAATCTCTGAAAATGTATATGCCAATGTTGAAAGGCCATGTTACCAAAAAGAAATGTTTCAAGTGTGGTAAAGAGGGCCATTTCCAATGAGAATGTTATGTGAAGACAGCACTAATAGCAGAGAACCCTCGGAAAGTCAGAGAAGGATTTTTACTCTCAGTGGAAGTACAGGGAATTGTAACCACCGCGCTCTTAGACTCAGGTGCCGAACAGAGCATGCTGTCTAAAGTGCTCTGGCGACAAATTGAGGCCAGGAGTAAGGACGCAGCAATTCAGCCTGTAAGTAATGTAAAAATTAGATGTATCCATGGAGGCATCTCCCAATATCCTGTCTATAAGCTTCAAGTGAAAGGCTTAGGCGTAAGCAGAGAAATCTCCATAGCTGTGGTACCCAGGATGCCCCATAATCTAGTACTGGGGAGAGACTGGCCACAATTTCATAGGGGTCTGGAACAGGGCCTGCTTTTAAAAGAAGCCATGGTCTCCACGACGGCCCAGTTGAAGGCCCTAGAAAGTGACGAGGAATCCCTAGAAGAACCTGTAGAGGATCTTCCCTCGCATGAGGACTTGATAGTTTCCCCAGTAGATAAGAGCAAAAAGGGAAAAGGAGAGAAGGGTAGGGAGATGCGGTCTCGCTCCCGGCATAGGGCCAAAGCCCAGGCCGGACAAGGCTTGCCATGGGTACCGGCGGAACTAGTTGACAAATTCCCCACATTTCCCAAGGAGCAACAGGCCGATCCCGCTCTGACCCAAGCATTTAAGTATGCCCAGAGTGGAAGGGACATCCTACCTAGGTTCCTTTTAGACACAGGGATACTCTACAGGGAAAGCTGGGATCCCCATACAGGAACTGAACGTAAGCAATTAGTAGTGCCCGCAACATTTAAAACTTTAGTTCTAAGGCTGGCACATGACCACCCAGTTGGGGGTCATAAGGGTATACAAGGTACCCAAATTTTGGCCCGTTTTTATTGGCCAGGGGTTTTCAAAGAAATGGCCAAATTTTGTGAAGCTTGTCTGGCATGCCAACGTGTTTCTGCGGCTCATCCGAGGGAGGTACCTATGGTACCCTCACCGTTGATTTCGGAGCCCATTCATAGAATAGCTATGGACATTGTAGGACCACTAACAAAGACACCCCGTGGGTTCCAATATATACTTGTAGTAGTAGACCACGCAACAAGATTTCCCTGGCCTATACCCCTCCGTACCATATCAGCGAAAGCAGTGGCGGGAGAGCTGATAAAGTTGTTCTGTGAAATAGGATTCCCGCTTGAAGTGCTCACAGATAGAGGGAGCAACTTTATGTCGAGATATCTAGCCCAGGTGTGGGATGCATTCGGGATTCGGCATATTAAGACCTCCACTTACCATCCCCAAACGAATGGACTGGTAGAGAGGCAAAATCAAACTCTAAAGAGAATGCTACGACGTAGTTTAGAAGGCAATATGGCTAATTGGGACACAGTGCTCCCATTTGTCCTTTATGCCTGCAGGGAGAGAAAACAAGCATCCCTAGGGACAGCGCTGTATGAATTAATGTATGGCCGATCCCCTCGCGGCGTTCTAGATATTTTACGGGAACAGTGGGTAGAACCCGATGTAAAAGAAGTGGAAGTGCCAGAATTTTTAAGAGACCTGAAGGGCAGGTTACACCATGCCTCCCAGGTCGCGGAAGGGAATTTAAAGAATAGCCAAACAAAGCAGAAAACCTACTACGATCGGGGCACGAGGCAGCGCCAGTTGGCAGTGGGGGAGAAGGTCATTGTCATGGTGGCTGGTCCCACTCCAAAATTCGAGAGCCAGTGGAAGGGGCCTTATAAGGTAGTGAAGCCCGTAGGGCCAGTGTCCTATCTGGTTGAGAATAGAAGAGGCCGCCGGCAAGTTTATCACATAAATGTTTTGAGGTCCTGGCATGACAGAGTAGCTTTGGCCCATCTAGCCACGATAGACCCTGGAGCGGAGAGCTTAGAAAGGACACACAAAACCACAGAGGCCTTGAGTTGTATCACGAGCTGTGCTAATGACATTATACAAGCCCGTGATATCTTAAGGGGGGGGGGATGTGTAGTGATGAAAGCTCCCAGGAAGAAAGGGAAGTGGAAGAAAATCCCAGTTTCCCCTTTGAAATGAATGACAGTTCACTTGTGCATAAGACTTGCAAGCCAGATCAGAGAAAAACCCAGCTCCCTGCTAAGGTCAGGCCACACCCTAGCTTAGGGGTGGAGACAAGCTTGCCTGATGATTGGTCACACAGGTGCAGAGAACAGGGAGTGCCTAGCAGCCAACGGTTCTTAAAACCACGAGCAGAGCAGAACAAGGAGAGGAGGAGGAAGGCAAACGACAACAGAGAGAGCAAGGCTGAGCATAGCTGGAAGAGAAAGAAAGAAGAAATCTCCCAGGAAAGCATCTACCTAAGAGGGACTGGAGAAGGACGTAAGAAGGCTGAGTTTCAGATCCTGGAGGATCCCAGGAAGAAAGAAATCAGCACTTGTCTGAGGGACCCTTCCCCAGGTGAAGCCAGCAGTTTCAGAGCTGAGAAATCAACAGAGAAACAGTTTGCTATTGCTAAAGTCCAGGAAGCAGAGCCCTCACCGTCTACTGCTAAGAGGTGGGTAGAACGTTTTACCTATGGGAAAAGCCATAGCCCTGATAAAAGCAGAGCAGCTAAGTCTTCAAAGCTAGAAGCACTGAGAGAGTTGTTTGCTGAGGGAAAAGTTCACTCCCCAATAGAACTGTGCCTTTACAAGCTGAATTGCTGTGGAATCAGTTCCAGGATTTTCTAAAGGAGAGAAAGTCTGGGAGAGCTTGTAACTTTGATAGAGATACCGTATGTCCTGTTGCCATAGAAGGAATGCAAATAGATGCCTGTTTGCCAAGCTCTGAGTGTGAACCTGTACCAATGGATTGCTCTTTGTGTTTAAAAGAAGAGTCTGCATTGTTGAACTGAGCTGAGAGACTGTGGAACAATATAAAGAATAAGTACAATACCTGCTTAGAATTAAGGAAAGCTAATACTGTGTTTTACTAAGCTTAATTGCCTTCTGATGCTAAGAAGCAGTGCTTAGAAGAAGTTTGCTTTGAGAAAAGAAAATCACAGCTGTTGCCAGTTTATCTGTATTTTGGTTAAATGACCACACGAGGCAGTCCTCTGTGTAAGCTTGTGGGAATAAGAACAGCTGAACAGTGAAAAGAGGTTTTGTTACGTCATTATCTGTTACCTGATTCATCCTTTATGTTGGAGAAGCATCCTTTTTGCCTTGTTTGTGTATTGAGCTTAAATGCCCTGGAAATCCCCACAAAATAAATTTTCTTGCTGCCTTGAACCACCGACTCACAACTACAGTTTGTCCTTAAAGAATAAACTAACTACAAGTCCCAGAATACCTCTGGAGAAAACAAGGGAAGCTTTATTCAAAAGTGGACAACATAAGGCTGTTTCCTGCTTGTAAGCTCTTGGGCCCAAACGGAAGCATCACACCGGTCACTGCAGGGAAAAAGCAAAGCTCAGATCTGGGGATGACATAGCGGCTTCCACTTCCACCGGCATCTCTCGAGCACACCGCACAGGGAGACCTTTCCTTGTGTGATCCTCCTCCTTCAGCGCCGATGATGTCAAAGGGCGGCGTTGCTCAACAGCAGCACCCGCAAGCTCTAATGGCACCTCCACTCCAGACCCTCTCAAGCCAACAGCTTCCCGCTCAGATGAGTGAGGGCTGAGAACCAGAATCCCCTCAGGGAGTGGTTATCCACGGAGCACTTTTGGAGCAGGGCTCGCAGGGGAGAAAAATGGAGCCGAAAGAGTCACCCGACTCCGGAGAACCTGCTAATCAACGTTCTTCCCCTGGTAAAGCCGAAACTCGAGGAGCACGAACAACAAAGGGATTCAAAGGCCCCAAGGAAATCGGCATAGAGGTATGAGGGGGTTGAGAGGGCAACGACCCTCCTCTCCCTTTCCGCTTTCGACCCATGAGAAGAAGTGCTCACTTGCAGTCATCTTGAGTTAGACACTCCCCTTTCTGCACAACTTTTTTTCTCTCTGAACAATTAAAAAAATATGTTGTTAGATTAAAATTTAGGTTATTAATTATCACAGTTATCAACATGGAATGAGATGGCGAGGCCGCTAACCAATCAGTGATTAGATTACTCAACGTGGACGTCTTCCCACTTCCCCATGTTGCCAGTAGATATGTTGGGGGCATGGGAATTACATTGCTTTCTACAGCCTCCAGCCCATCCTGCCCTTATGCACAACTTCCTTTTAGTTACAAGTGAGTGTCTACTTTGAAATAGTTTTTCTTGGATACTAATACGTCATAAAAAATATTTTTCATCTGAAATTTAAATTTTTTATTATTTTTTAACAGATTTGTTGCAAAATGTCATCTGTTAAAAAACAAGTGGAAAGACAAATATGTTGCTTTTGACTTTACCTGTTTGAGAGAGCTGAAAGACCCTAATGCATGATTTACAATTTGGTAATGACAAATGGAAATTTGAAGCTATCAAGATTGCGAGAACATCTCGAAACCAAGAACAGTAATCATGCTGGAACCTCGATTGATGCTTTCAAGTTGAAGAGAAGTCATTATGATCTGAAAGGAACTCTTTCATCATATGGGTTTGCTCCTCCTGGAAACCTCTTCTGGAAGCCTCCTCCAAAATTTGTACATGATTGCCAAAGAAAAGAAGCCCCACACAATTAGAGAAAGCCGAGTGAAGCCCTGTGCATTGGAGATGGCTGAAATCATGCTGGGAGAGGATGCCATGAAGCAATTGAGTTAGGTGCCCTTGTCCAACGATACTGTATGTCAATGAATTAGGACATGAGTGAGGACATGCTAATACAAGTCGTCAGTGAGATTAAAAATAGTCCTGTAAAAATCAGCATGCAGCTCAATAAATCAATTGATATTTCAAACCACCATAAATTGCTAGTTTTTATATGTTATGTTCATGAAAAGAAAATCAAAGAAGAGTTTTTATTGTGTGATTAACTTGAAACAACAACCAAAGCAGCTGATGTGTTCAAGCTGATCTAATTGTTTTTTAATCATCATGAGTTAGCATGGGATTTGATTGGGTCTATTTGTACGGATGGAGCTCCCGCTATGATTGGCAAAAAGTCTGGATTCATTGGTCTGGTCAAGGAAAAAGCTCCACATGTGTTGCTCACACACTGTGTTCTACATCGCCAGCTTTGGCATTGAAAATATTACCAAAGAAACTTTAAAAAGTGATGGGAATAGTGGTGCAAATAGTCAACTTTATTCATGGACATGCATTAAACATTGACTGTTTCAAGTATTCAGTGAAGAAATTGGAGCAGAATACTGTGTGTTACTGTACCACACAGAGGTACATCGGCTAAGTCAAGGCTGTGTTTTGATACGTGTAGTGGAACTTAAATTCCTCAAGGAGCAACAATTCCCTCTTGCAAACCATTTTGAGGATGAACATTTTATTGTGAGACTGGGATATTTGGATGATATTCTCAGTCTCCTCAATGATTTGAATATGTCCATGCAGGGAAAGGATGTGGATATTATTCAAGCCAGGGGAAAGCTTGTGGCATTTACAAGGAAATTACTTATTTGGAGTCGTCATGTTGAAAGCAGAAATCTGGGGAACTTTCCAATCCTTGACGATATTCTTACTGGAGATGGTAAAACATTGCCTGCGGATATACTTCAAGAAGTCAAGAACTATTTGGAAGTCCTAAGTACAAATTTTGAAGGTTACTGCTCAAATATTAACAATTTTAGCATGGAATTTGTTGGGATCATGAACCCATTCTCATTTGATATATCTGTGATGAGTGAGTTCATGATCCAAACAGATTCCATTTCACTGAATTCCATTAAGACGTAAGAAAGAAAGCTGATTTCGAAAAGGCTGGGCTGGATAACGGGCAGTTTTGGTGTGAGCAAATTGCAGTTTATTCTAGCTTGGCAACAAGGACAATGAGAGGCCAATTCCGTAGGAGCACGACCGGGCCATCCGGACATTCAGAAATCTGGACGGCACAGAGATGCACCCGATTCTACTCCCACGGGGGCTAGACTGCCCCGCAGGAGAAGAATCGGGGCATAGGGCCTGGACATCCAGGACGTGCCCCGATTCAGGCACCCCAGACATCCAACGCTCTGCCTGGCTAGCTCAGCCATGCCCTGCATGGAGCCACGGTGTCAGGGTGCTCCACTGTCATGGCACTGTGGCTCCATGCCGGAGCCCCGATCAGCCACATGTCACCTGGGTACCCCTTTCCCCACAGCCGAAACTCCAATTGCGCCTGTCATGGCCAGGGTGGGGCTGTGGGGACCCCCTGCCCCACTCACCATGCTGGTGCCTGCCCTTCCATGCTGTTCTCCCATGTCTAGGGGACTTATTCCACTTCTGTGGAAGAATAAGTCCCCTGTCCATCTGCCCAGGCCCGGGCATACAGGACCGTCACTGGAATAGGACCTGTATGTCTGAGGTCAGGGCATGCCTCTAGCCCACTCTTGCTCCTCCCTCAGCCTTCCCCCTCTCACCCGGGTACAGAGCTCCCCGCATATCTCTGCAGTATATCTGGGGAGCTCATTCACTGGAATAGTGCCTGGACATTTAGCGGGGCATATACGTCTGCCCTGGACATATATCCCTGCTAAACGCAGGTCTGAATGATCCCCTGAATGTTTTGGCTCCCTTCACAACTACTTATTTGTGAATACTGGTAACTCAGGTTGGTGATCATGATGTTGGATTGTTCTCTGAGCTTGATGGTTTGATTGCAGATGTTTCATCACCATTCAAGGGGTCATCATCAGTGCAGGGCTCCAGATGGTAATGTGCTTGAATGCCTGCGTTTGTACTTATGTTGGGGTTGGTGGTGACTCAGCTCTGATTCACAGGGATTGATTGGTTGGTCTCCCTGAGGGTTGCTGGGGTGTGGTTGTTGTTTCTGAGCCTTGTTGACGATGACTCAGCTCTTTGGTCCGCAGGGATTGGTTGGTTCCCTGTGTGTTTCTGGGGTGTGGTTGCTGTTTCTGAGTCCTGTTGGTGATGATTCAGCACTTTGGTCCACAGGGATTAATTAGTTGGTTTCCCTGAGGATTGCTGGAGTGTGGATGTTGTTCCCGAGTGTTGGTGGTGCCTCAGCTCTTTGGTCCATAGGTACTGGTAGATCGGGTCTATGTCAATATGTCTGTTTATCGATTTTGTGGTGGAAAACCAGGCTTCCAGAAATTCTCTTCCTCTTTTCGTTTGTGCTCATGCTATGATTTTGGTTGTATTCCAGCTGAATTTGTGTCCTGTGTATTCATGAATTGAGACCAGGAAGAGTGGGTCATGTCTTTTGTTGGCTAGTTGGTGTTCATGTAGCCTGGTGGATAGTAGTTCTTGTCACAGTCACCGCATTGAATTTTGTACACAACGTTTGTACTTTGATCTTTCTCTGGTTGTCCTTTCAATTTTGACAGGATTCTTCTCAGGATTACAGTTGGTTTATGGGCTATTGTAATGTCATGGTCTCTTAATAGTCCCGCAGTCATTTCGGAGGTGTTCTGGATATAAGGGAGGGTGAATCATCAGGGTGCACTTTCGGTCTCCCTCAGGGAGACCAACCAATCAATCCTTGTGAACCAAAGAGCTGAGTCACCACCAACCCCAACATAAGTACAAATGCAAGCATTTAAGCATATTACCATTGGAAACCCACGCTGATGGTGTTCCCTTGAATGGTGACGAAATGTCTGCAATCAAACTATCAAGCTTGGAGAACAACCCAACATCATGCAACTTCTTGTCTCTGTAAAACAGGGTTCTCTGCATTATTAAACCTGAAATCAAAGTGGAAAAATCGACTTGATGTGTCAGATGACATGCAAGTAACATTGTCAGTAACTGTACCTCGATTTTCCATTTTGATCGCACAAAAACAACAGCAAAAATCTCACTAGTTGTAGCTAGCTTGGATATTTGTAATTTGAATAAATATGATAAAATCCTTAAGATTTTCTTTAAACTGTTCTGTTTCTAGCTATATACATATATATGATTTCGACAGTCTGGCGAAGTGGGTATGGGTACATACTGGGAAAAAGGTTAAGAACTCCTGTTATAAATGGTTATATATGACAGAGGAGATAATATCATGCCATTGTTTCATGCCAGAAGTTCTACTATAGGTTCCCAGAACATTTCATTAAATACAGTGAGAAATGCTGTTTCTGTTTAGTTGATAATTGTTTGCCTAAGTACTTATTAACTGAAAAATCGGCACTTAGTTCTCTTTTGGCCTCCAATGATGCCCAAGGCTCCCAGAAGAGAATGCCACAGCCAGTGAAGGTATGATGATAGCACCGCGTCTTCCTCTTTTTCTCATCTGTTCTTCACCATGTCTCTCGAGTTTCCTGGGTAGAACAGTTCCGAGCAGCATCTCAGATGACATTTGATACACATGTACAAAGCATCTTTATCTGTACCTTTCGCTGCTTGGGTTATAGGTTTTGCATTTGTCCTCTGATGCAGCTCTTGGTCTGAGATTCTTCTCAGCCAAAAATTTACAAAGATCTTTCATAGTCACTTGAATTCGAAGGTGTCTAGCAGAGCCTCCAGTTACTTCTGGTTGCTCAGGATTAAATTCTGGGGCATTTTCTTCAAATGGGTTAGTTTTGCACATACCATGACCACTTCTAAGCCAAGGCATATGTTCAGAAATTCTGTATGTAGTCCCCCTGCTGGGTACTCTCTTTCTAAATGGGGAAGAGACACAGGGGGATGTTTACTAAAAACCGCAAAGGTGCGCGCCGCACAATAGCGCACGGAAATGCGGCACCTAAACGCTCTTAAACGCTCTTAAATGCCCCGGACATGTGCGATGAAGCCCCGTGCATGTGCGCGACACACTAACAGGCCCCGCACAAGTACGGGCTCGCAAATGTCCGATAGAGGCGTGGAAAGGCTAACTGAGGGCGGAGGAAGGCCCCCGAGGGGCGGAGAGACGGGGTTAATGGGCGGGGAAGGGGAGGGGAGAGGCCCCTCGCACAGTTGCGGGGCCGAATTTACAAGTAAAAAATAGCGCGAGTGAAACACTCGCGGTAGAGGGCATTTAAAGGGAAGAGAAACCATTTCCGTCAGCAATGTAGAGCAAAACCGGGGAAACCTGTAAAACGTGAGCAGTGTGATACATGTGCACAGCACAAAAGTGCTATTAAAACTAGAAAATGACCAGCACAAAAATATTAAAAACAGTAAGTCAGCTGGGGAACAGTGATAGCCATGGGCAAATATAACAAATACACCCAGGAAGGTCCCAGAAACAGGAAATGAATGTCGGAAGGGTCAACGGAGCGGAGACCTTTCCAAAAAACATGTCCGTTGTTTGGAGTTGTCCTGGGAGTGTTTTATATGGTTGGCCATCAATATCACTGTTGCCCAGCATGGTTATATGTCATCCCCCTCTCTTGTGGTCAATTGCGGGGTTTATTTGCACGTGTGTCACCAGACAGGGTGAATGAGCCCACAGTCAAAATGTGCAGAGCAGGGGTTGAGACTCCATCCTGCAAGGTTAACTATCTCCAGGGACTGCACAGTCTCCGTGGCCACAGTGTGGTGCAGCAGACAGAGCCAGTACCTCTAGGACCAGAGGGCAGAGGTTCAAATCCCAGCTGGGGCACCTGCCAGCCCAGTCCCTATATTTTACCCACCACCAAGCAGAGATAGCACAGACACTCCTGTATTGCAGGGAACATAAGCATAGTGCAAACACCCACATTTTGCCCTACACTGCACACCCCCCATAACAATGAGCCGTACCTACAGCCCAGTCCCACAAATGCAGTCCCGGAGTGCCACAACGCAAGCAGGTCATATGCTGTCCCTGAGAGAAGGACATGCCAGCATGTTGGCGGACGAGGACAGGTGGTGGAGGGGGTAGTGGGTGCTAGCCACAGAAGACAGTGGCCTAGCCATGTGCAGGCTGACACTGTCCACTGTAACAAACAGGCCCTGTGGGATGTACAGTCATGGTCTGCCCAGGGAATACAGCCTATCCATGGCAACACGGTGGTGCAGTGCACACAGACAGTGTATGCAAGAACAGAACGTCACCGGTTCAATGCCCAGCTGGAGTAACCGACAATCCTCTCCACATATTTATCACACACCCACACCGTGGTAGTGAGGACATATGCTACGCATTGGTAATACCCCTCTATTTTACCCCCTGAGCACAGACACCATGAACTGGTGCATTACCCAGAGCAGAGTCTCCCAAATGCAGTCCTGGAGGGCCACACACCATTCTGGTTCCATGCTGCCCCTAATACAAATGCCAGTGCTGCATATCTATGAAACACCCCCATGGCATGTAGATGTAGCTCATACATATTCATGAGGGACAGCACTAAAATACGAATAGTGTGTGGCATACCAGGACTGGGGTTGGGAACCCCTGCTGTAAAGCAGCAGCCAAGAGGGGCAGACACACCCACACCCACACCCACATGCCCCATTGGCCAATGCCCACTGGAGAGGCAGGACATTGGGCCCTGCATGCATCTCCCATTACCAGCACCTGCATACCTTAGCAATGCCACCCTATACCTGGGTACACGGTACACAGCCCTCAAATGTTTGCTAGGAGTAATGGTAGATAGACATTCCTACATGAAGCACTGTTTGCTCTCTGAGCAACATCAGAACAAAATACTAATACAGCTGGGGAACACTGATACTATTGATGGGCAAAAACTAAAAACACACCCAGGAAAGCCCCAGTAGAAGGACAGGAGCTGTGGAAGGGGCTATGGAGCGGAGACCTGACCAAAATTCACTTCCGTGTGTCTCAGCTGTCCTGGGAGTGTCTGTTATGGTTGTCCATAAACATCACTGTTGCTCTGCTTGGTTACATTCATTCCCCCTTTGTCGAGGTCAGTTGGGGGAGTTATTTGCACCCTTGTCACCAGACAAGGTGAAAGACCCCACATCACAAATGTGCATAGCAGGCATGTTGACTCTGTTGGTCAGGTCTGCCATCCACAGGGACTGCATTGTCTCTGTGGCCACAGTGTGGTGCAGTGGACAAAGCCAGTACCTCTAGTTTCTGAGGGTCACAGTTTCAAATCCCATCTGGGGCTCCTGCCAACCCAGTCCCCATATTTTACCCACCGCTAAACAGAGAGAGTAAAGACATACATTTATTGCAGAGAATATAAGAATGGTGCACACACACATTTTGTACCCAACACTGCACACACACCATAACAATGGCCATTACCTAGAGCAGAGTCTCCAAAATGCATTCCTGGAGTGCTACAACGCACACATGTCATCAGCTTTTCCAAGATAAGCACATGGCAGCATGTTGCCGGAAGGGTACAGGTGGTGAAGGGGGCAGTGCCTGATAGCCACAGAAGACAGTGGCCTAGCCATGTGCAGGCTGGCACCGTCCACTGCAACAGATAGGCCCTGTCGGATGTACAGTCATGGACATCCCAAAAAATCCAGCCAATCTGTGGCAGCACAGGGGTGCACTGCACACAGACAGTGTGTGCAAGAACAGAAGGTCACAGGTTCAAAGCCCTGCCAATCCTGCCCACATATTGTTTCCACAACGAAAATGTGATAGTAAGGATAATCCTTTATTGCTGGGGACATATGCATTGGTCATACACCTATCGTTCACCCCACTGATCACGGACACCATGACCAGGGGCACGACCTACAGCAGAGTCTCACAAATGCAGTCCTGGCGGACCACACACCATTCCTGTTCCATGCTGCCACGCATAGAAATGTTTGTGTGTCATATCCCTGCACCACCGCCATGGCATTTAGATGTAGCACATGCATATTCATGAGGGACAGCAGGAAAACCAGAACAGTGTGTTGTAATCCTGGCCTACATCTGGGAACCTCTGCTGTAAAGCAGCAACCAGCAGGGGCAGACACACCCACACCCACACCCACAGGCCACATTTTCCAATGCCTCCTGGAGAGGCACGACATTGGGCCCTGCGTGCATCTCACAATACTAGCATGTGCATTCCTTAGCAATGTCACCCTACACCAGGGTATACGGTACACAGCTGTCAAATGCTTGCTATGAGTACTGGCAGATAGATAACCCTACGTTACGTAAATTATGCTCTGTGAGCTCCATCATGACAATCATTCTGTTGTCTGCAGTGGGTGCATCAGGTCTGGTCTCAGACAGTGTTTACCACCCTGGGGAGTGACACCCAACGGTATTGCGTACCATATCCATGCCTGTACTGTGCCCAGGACTGGTGTGGTGGCCAATGTTGACAAACGCCTCTATAGTAGCACAATGCTGGCATACGTGTGTGAGTGTGTGTCTGTCTATACAGTGTGTGTTGGCTGCAAACACCTTCCACAGCCCACACTGCCAGCACTGTTGCCAGTATTGGCCTGCCAATGTGCATAATGAGCAGCAAGGTACCATGGGTATAGATCAGACAGGGTGGGATGGCCAGGATGCATCTGCACAGGGCAGAGGGCACTGGCTGGGACACTGTAGTGGCTGGCCACCACCCACACAGACAGGGTGGCCTCTGTATGTGCTGCTGGGGTTGTACAACACCCTGACTGTGCAGTGACGACAGCATGGCTAGGCACCCCCATAGTGATAGATAGTATCTCTGTCATGTGATATATATGGGTTGTGGTTTGGGGCCCAGTCACTGACCTATCTGCTGGTGTGCACGGCCATCCTAGTTCTGGGTGCATGCATTTCCAACAGGACCAACTAGCAGACTGTCCTCAGTTGGTTTGTGTCCTGATGGAGTGCTGTGCAGCGGGTGATGGCTTGCTGCGGGAGAATATCAGATAGTGGTGGGGCCCAACGTAGCATATCACGGCATACTGTCTGTCAGATATTATGTCAGGGATGTGCATGTCTAACAGGACTAACTAGCAGATTGTCCGCAGCTGGTCTGTGTCCTGATGGAGCGCCTTGCAGGGTGCAGTGGCTGATGGCTTGCTGCAGGACAATATCAGATAGTGGTGGGGTGCAACCGAGCACATACAGGCCTAATGTCTGTCAGATATTGTGTTATGGATGTGTATACAGCTGCCATGACTGGCCTGTAGGGTGTCTCTTTCACAGTAGGACTGGGGTTGATGGTCTACTCTGCTGCCACCATTGCAGGGAGGTAGCATTTAGAGAGAAGACCCTGCGTTGCAAACGGGGGGGGGGGGGGAAGGAGGGGGACAAATGGTGGTACCTAACCCACCTAGGTATCCATAAGGGGTTCCCCAGACTCAGACCGACAGAGATATCCAAGTTGTTTCTGCAGAAAGAACCTATCTCACAGAGTAATAGTGCATTGGAGCTCTGCCATGGCCTAAATTTGCCGTGGAGGGTGTTGTGGACCTGGTCCTGGGTGCCTCATCGCACCCTTAGGGTGAGCACAGTACCCGCACAATGTGACGGTGTGTAGCTACTCTGTGCCAGTACAACACCCACTCAGTACACCCTAATTGGTGATATTTTGGGCAACCATTGTGGGAACCAGAAGCTACACCTACCAGGCCGAGTTGATGTGTGGGTGCACACGGGCACATCCCCATACCAGGCCTGGAGCTGTCAGGTTGCAGTCCCCATCCTGTGTGCATCTGTGGACTGGTGATTTGCATGTGCAGTGCATCATGGGCACGGGTGGCCAAACCCTATACACCTCACAACAGCAGACTGTCTGTGAGGTGACGTGCAGGCTTTCTGCAGCCAGCCATGGCTTTTGCTAACAGCTATAGTGCTGTAGTCCAAAGGTTATGTCACTGCCTGTGTAGCCAGAGGATATGGGTTCAAAACCACAGTGTGGTAATGTGATAGGCTTGTCCACAGCATTATCCATCTCAAATCCACCTATTTTTATGCATGATAAAACACCCGCGGCATACTGTACCCATAAGGTGTGTCTGAGAGTGCTTTATAGGGCGCCCTATAGGCCACCTCATGGTTGCCATCCATACAGTGTGCACTATACATTATCCTGTGTGGCAACATATATGGTGCCCTATAGGGGACATTCTAGGGTGCGTTGGCGGACAGTGCACTGTAACATGTGCCCTATGGGCCGCCTTATGTTAACATGCTGTGAGAGTGCGTTTGCTAGTAGTGATACAAAAGAAAAAAAGCCACCTACACCACAACACAACATAATACATACTGTTTTAGCCAGCCGTGTTCACTGGGCACTGTGAGGTATTGAACCACTGATCCCTGCACCAGTGGTCACTGTTTCAAATATTGTGCTGTGGCTCTGTTCCTGTGCGTGGATATCAGTGAGACCCATTATGCCGCACAAAACGCACATAATTAACAGTACGCCGCCCAATGACACCCATAATAACAGTGCGCCGTCCAAAACGCACAAAATGTACAGTGCGCTGCCCTATGTCGTCCAAATGCTAATATGTCTCGTAAAACATATACCCATCAAAGGTGTTGCTACAGCTGGGCATTTCCGTTGCACACAATGGGGGATTGAACCCATGGCCCCTGGACCATTGCTCAGTGTCATCACCGTTGTACCACGGCTCTGTTGTTTTGCACGGCCAGCAGCGTGCCACCTAGCCTTTCCACGCGATAATGTAGGCAGCGCACATCGCCGCGCACAAGTCCGGCCGCTTATTCTCGGTGTTTTGTGTGTTACCTACCTGAACTGACCACACCTCATATGCCACATGCCCAGTAATGGGGACCCGCACATATTAGGTGTTTATCAACACACCCCTAAAAGTGTTCATTTCAACATGAGAAATACATCGGTGCTATCTGTGGCTGCAGAGGTCAATAGACATACAGTTGTTCACACACTACCCACTGTGTATGAAAGCAGCGTGCATGTTCAATGTGCATATTCCCCGCACGCAGCCATGCGGAACGTTGCTATGCGCCTATCTCGGTCGCGTAGCCATGCGCCACGCATGTTCGGCAAACGATGTGCGCAAATGCGGAAGATGAGTTGTGTGCGGCACGGCTGCTACACGTGCAAAAAAGAAAATGGCGCCCCGCACAAGGAAGCCTGCCTTCTCTAGAAGAGAGGTCTGTGAGCTGGCAATACTAATAGGGCCAAAACAGGATAAGCTCTTCCCAGGAGCCTCCAGGGGAAGCGACACTGCAAAGGTGCTGAGGGCCTGGGAACGCATCACACGGCGTTTCAACCGTGTGGCTGAAAACAAACGTGAGGTAAGGGTATGGCAGCATATAACAATAGCCATATACAAACACTGGGGTGATTGTAGGTGACCATGCAGCTGTGTGTAGGTGGTTTACAACAGAAATGTACAGCAGCTACAACCGCATGTAGATATCTCTATGTATCACATCTGAGTAGTATGCCATGTATGCAGGTGTTGCTGGATATGGTCACATAGGGCATGATGCAATCCTGCAGTCATGCAATCTGCCTCTGTTGAACAGATAAAACATATTGTAACACAGCTAGGCCAGAGATCTTGCTAAATAGTCTCCGGAAACATCATGTGCTGATGCTGGGGCTGCATCTGCAGGCTAACACATATGGCCAATCCTTAGTGCTAGCGAAATCTGCATCACATGGTCTGTCTTACACCATGCAGCCCAGGGGTTCTGCGCCAATGTTGTCAAACGCAACTAGCCTATTCACAGGAGCCATGAGAGGCCATCAGAGTTGGCCCTCAATCACCCTGGAGCTATGGGGATCCCCACTAATGTTGCCTAAGCCATCGCCCCTATCCCCTGGAGTACAGAGAACCCTTCAAAGTACACTCACACTCACCCTGCAGATATGGGGATGTTTGCTAATGTTGTTTAAACCACCATCCCCATCCCCAGGAGTACAGAGAAGCCTTCAAATTGGGCCCTGTGTCATCCTGTAGATATGGGAATGTCAAATACTGTTGTTTAACCCATCCTCCCAATCCCCAGGAGTACAGAGAAGCCTTCAAACTGGGCCCTGTGTCATCCTGTAGATATGGGAATGTCAAATACTGTTGTTTAACCCATCCTCCCAATCCCCAGGAGTACAGAGAAGCCTTCAAACTGAGCCCTGTGTCATCCTGTAGATATGGGAATGTCAAATACTGTTGTCTAACCCATCCCCCTTATCCCCAGGAGTACAGAGAAGCCTTCAAACTGGGCCCTGTGTCATCCTGTAGATATGGGAATGTCAAATACTGTTGTTTAACCCATCCCCCTTATCCCCAGGAGTACAGAGAAGCCCTCAAAGGGGGCCCCCTGTCATCCTTTAGATATGGGAATGTTTACTAATGCTGTTTAACCCCACATCCCCATCCCCAGGAGTACAGAGAGGCCCTCACACTGAGCCCTGTGTCATCCTGTAGATATGGGAATGTCAAATACTGTTGTCTAACCCATCCCCCTTATCCCCAGGAGTACAGAGAAGCCCTCAAAGGGGGCCATCTGTCACCCTGGAGATATGGGAATGTGTGCTAATGTTGTTTAACCCATCCTCCCTATCCCCAGGAGTACAGAGAAGCCTTCAAAGGGGGCCCTCACCCACCCTGGTGATATGGTGGAGTGTGCCTATGCTGTTTAATCCATTCTCCCCATCTACAGGAGTCCTGACACCTGTGTATGGTTGTCATTTAAACGACCTACGTAGATGATGCATTTCCCTGCTAAGGTGCTGTAGGACACACAACACCCATGGGGCTGGAAAGCGGACTGTAACGGAGGGTATGTCTGTCACACATATATATCAGCTATGTTGGATAGTCTACACATCTCATACAGTCTATGGGTCTGTGAGCTTCACAACACACAGCAGGGGATAGGCAGCAGACAGATGGTGGTCACAATATTCTATGTCCATGTCGTGCAATCACGTGTTTAGGCCGGAATGTTGTTTCCCCAACCTATGTTTGCATATCCACAGGTGGAGGACCTGAGGAAGAAGGCCCGTGAACTGAGGCTGTACCACCCGGAGTATCTTGAGCGTTTCAGCAGGGGGCCGGGACAACACCAAGATGGTGAGTTATCCCAGGAATAACTTTCATCAACAAATGTCACATTGACCTACCAGCCGGTGTGTTACCTGCATATGTACAGGTGTTATGTGACACACATGGACGGCCTGTAATGTATGTAATCTTTCCCAAATATAGACCACAGCAGTGATGGACCCGGAGACTCCCCACCCACCCTCAGACGGCCCACCACACGCCGTGGACGGGAGAGAGAGGTGGCGGAGGTGCAGGAGGAGGAGGAAGAGGTGGAGGCGCAGGTGTCGGATCTGCAGACAGAGGATGTGGAGGGGTCAGAGGATGCAGATGAGGAGGAGGGGCCCAATGAGGACGATGTGGTGCTGGTGCAGGACTCTGACGTGGAGGGGGAAGATGGGGAGGAGGGGAATGTGGGCCACCATTCACCAGCGGATGGGCATGTTGTGCAAGGTGTGGGGGATGCGGGGGAGGGGGGGTGGGGGGGGCATGGTGGGGATGTCCCTGCGGGGGTGTTAGCATGGGTGGAGGGGGTGTTGGGGGGAGTTTGGGGGGGGAACAGGCAGGGCGGGGGGTTTGGGGGAACACAGCACAGCACAGGTCTCTGTGGACCCCCGTCAGACACCACAGGCAGGAACATGGGACAGACATCGTAGTGTCACCGCGCCATCCACTGCCACCAACATATCACATGCACATGCCAGCACACAGACCACCGAGACTGTTTGTCTGTGTGCTGGCAGGTGTATGCACGATGTGTTGGTGGCAGTGGATGACGTGAGACGCGACATCCGTTTGGTGTTTCATGCACTGCAGTGTCTGACGGGGGCTGTCCAGCAGGTGAACGCTGATGTTGCACAGCTGCAACATCAACGTTCATCTGCTGGAGACCGTCACAGGCAGCATTGATGGCACCTGTGACGGCCACATGTGGCCTGTGCTGTGCTGTGTTACACAAACATACAGGCTGTGGGTGTTTGTTGTATGGCATGTTGCCATTTTGTTTTTACGTTACTCCAATTAAAGGTGGACGTTGTTTTCTGGACACAATGGTCATGTGTTTCCCTTACACACTCACCATGGATGTAAGCATGGGATATGTATGTGGAACAGGATATGCATTGACAGTTGACATGGATGTCATATGTGGACTTGCTCTAAATGCATTCATGGGGTCCTATCCATGTGTGCGGGTGTGTGACACCTTGGTAGGCGTATGCGTTGTTGCGTCGGAAGGGATTCCCGGGAACATCCATGTCACATGGGTGGGCGTGACATCCACAGATCTGTCAGTGGTCATATGGCAAACACATATGCATGCCACCCATGTCTGTCAATGCCACATGCATGCCATGGTGTTGTTTGCGCAGCCATGTTATCAGTGTTCCAGCCAGAGCAATGGTCACACATATGCGATCAATGTATGGTGTATAAGGGTATGCAAATACTGATGGGTGTGAGTAGTCATCATGCAAACCCTGAGCAGTTCCCCAGCCACCACATCGGGGGGGGGGTGTAACGGGGCATGCTACAGCCAAGGGCCAATGAACACACTCTGTGCAGGTGACACACGACAAGTGGTGCCATCTGTGTAGATGTACCTGCCACTGCAAACAGGTCAACAGGAAACTGCTTGGGTGCTGGTCAGATGTTCAGCAGCAAAACATGCATGCACACACTACATAGGGGAGCACAGGGACAATGATTGTATGCACACGTTGCAGCTATGTAATCATATACATTTATTCACACAGATTTACTTTTTCCGCCGTGGCCTCCCACGTCTGGGCCGTCCCAGTTCCCCCTCCCCTGTTGGGGCACGCCCCTGCTGTGCATGTGGTGGTGGTGGAGGTGGTTCCGAGCGTTGCAGCAAACCAACGATGCTCTCCAGGGCCACAGCAATTCGTTCTGACGGCATGGCTCTCACATCATCACACAATCCCCTAAGTTCCTGCCGTAACAGGTCCACAGAATTGCAAATAGCTGCAGCTGCCTGACGATTGCCTGTGGGTGGAACAAAGGGTGGCCATGAGACACATCCCGAGTAAACAACCATCACATACAACAATGTTACGTATGTAGCACCACATTCTCCTTGTGATTGGACATTCCATATTGAATACATGGACATATTAGCAGAAAAACCTTGTCAGCAATTATACTGTCCCAGCCACACACAGCACATTGCTCAGTTGTGTGATGTGGGGGTGAACACAGGTATACACTGGATGCGCAAAAACGCCCACATAATGCGTACATTACAATAGGCCCAGGAACAGATAGCAGACACATGTCCACTTTGTACGGGGGTGCAGCAAGTGCGCTGGACAACATCCACACCTGGGGAGTTGCATTGGTGATGCTGTTTGTTTGAGGACAACTAGGCCAGGTGGCGCCACACTTGTATTAATATGTGCAGCATGGACAGGTCACAAATCAAGCAGATGTGACTCTGCAAGATGCGCTGGCAGCACCAGCATTAGCAGCCTTACATGGCCAGGTCCACTGATGACACATGTGTCTCTGAACACAGAGGTTTACTTGCACCTAGGGCCAACAGAGAAAAAGGTCTCATAACAATGCACGTACACCTCCATACACATGTGGAGGTTGTGGACAGAGCATGGGTAACACCAGATGATGCAGCACAGGGGGACAGACGGCACGATTGAACACACATGGTTATGATGTGCAAACACCTGCACATGATAGCCACTAGGGATGTGTGCTTAGGGACAGAGCTGGGGGGGGGATGTGTGACCCAGGTTGGCAGCAGGGGTATCACCTGTGTGGTGTATATTCATTCCAAGAACAAAAGGGGCCAGGAGCTGAGCTGTGTGGTCAGGTGTGTGGGTCCCAACCCATGGTATTGTGAGAGACATTGTTAGATCTAGAGAGGAATGGCACATGCGGATAGCCCTGTCTGGATGTCTAGCAGCATACCTTTGTATTGTACATACAGTGAGTCTGCAAGGACCTGTAGGCCACCCAAACCATACCGACATGACCAGTCGCCCTGTCAGTTCTGTACACTGTGCAATATGTGTGTCAACACACATTTGAACTGCTAATGCCACATCGTATGATTGTTTTGCACCAGAAACACAGACTGTAGGGTGTGGGGTCGTTGTGACATAGCAGTACACACACTGTTCAGGTTTGCATATGGTAGGTCGGATTCGCAATGGACCAGGGGACATTGGGCATTGTTTCACCTGTCACACGCCTGTGCTGCTGTGATGAGGCTGGCTGTTGCTGTTCCAATTGGCGTATTGAGGTTATGACCCATAACATGCTGCAACATAAACAACATCTCACTTATGTGTGCATCTGTAGGTTTGAATGTACCATAGGCTGTTATGTTGTGCGGCACAGTGCGATGAGCTAACATACACTGTGCCGTTCTGTTGTTCAATATGTCTACAGTCTACGGTAATTATAAAAATATTGCTCCAAAAATTGCAAAAATGCTGATATATATTATTCTTATGCACTTAAATAGGATCAAAAAGAGTGACCCAATAAACTTCTCATATATATAAGATATACCCCCTACAAATATATATATAATATATATATAAATATATATATAAACCCCCTACAAATATGGATTTGTACAGTCTACGGTAGGCAGACATGTCACAGCTGTGTATGGTATTCTCTGACATCCACCACACACCCCCCAAACAGGGTCTAATGGTTTGTGTGTGGTGGTTGTGCCAGACCTTGGTCACCACTGTTGCCTCTCATCTGTGCGCATGTGTGTGGGGACACATCTTTGCACGCCTTAATAACCACGTCATGACTGAGTGCACAGAATGTGTGTCTCTGATTAAGATCAACATCAACACATATTTGTTAAACTGTACATGTTATGCTGTATGTCAGCATTGCAGAGGTGCTAGGTTATGTCCCAGTGAAGTTACTGTGTTGCACATGCGGAATCCTGACATGTGGTATAGTGTTATGTCATGTAGGTAGGCCGGCCATTGTGTGGAGTGGATCACATATAAGATACTCCCATACGATGCACAGCTGATATTGTATGAACACTCAGCATATAAAACATTGGGGGTAACAAAGTTTTGCACCCACCTTCTGCATCTTGACGTGCAGATCTGCCATGTGCTCTCAGCTGTGCCAGCAGCACATCCTCCCCACACACCTCCTGGCTTGTTGGATGTCTTGCGGCTGGTGAATGAGAACCCATCGTCGTATCGCGCATCATGTCTGCCTCCACGGGCCCCTCGGCAGAGGTTATGCTGTCACCAGACACACCAACCTCTGGATCCTCCATTATGTGTTTCGCACGCATCGCAGCCCCCTCCGCCACCTCCTCCTCCTGCTCCTCCTCCTCCTCCTCTCCCCCCCTCCTCATGTGTCATCATTGTACTGTAGTCACCTGTATTGTGGGCACAAGATGACAACACACATATGACTGTGCAATACAGCTACGTATACGTGTGTGTTGCAGAATACACATACCTGCTGGTGTGGGGACCCAACACGTGTGCTGCAGACAGGGCCCCCTGCACACTCACATACCTGTCTCTCTGCAACATGTACCTGTACCAGGGAAACAGGTGTGTGTGTACCCTCTGCACACCTTGTGTGTTTGCCATGCCTCTGAGTCTGCTCCAATTGTGCATTTAGCCCCCACCCCATTTCTCAAACCACCTGGCCAACATATGTGCACACACGGATGCACATAACTGACAGGTACACCTGTAATTGCATACACCGGTGTGGGTGTGCCTGCCATCTTGAAGGGCATATCACATTGGGACATACTGTCATCACAGTGCTCCATGTGTTTGTCTCCAACATACAATGGAGGTAGCTACCAATGTAAATCAACACTGGGCCATTGACAGGCACATGCAGCACTGTGCGTATAGTATGGCACATACACATTCACATCTCACAGGCGACTGCAATATGACAGCTGAGGAGAGGCAGTGTTGTGGGTGGAGGTAAGGGGTTGTTAGACGTAGACATGTCTGGGACAGGTTGGGGGACTGATAGGATGAGGGACACATGCTGAATGTGTCCCTGGAACATGGCAACAGAACATGGTGACACAGGCCAATACACAGATGTCTGCAGCTCTGAGGATGTACAACATGTTTAACTCAGGACAGATGTCATCGTCCCAACACAGGCCATGTTTTCATGTCCCCACAGGGTCAGGTGTTGTATGACACATCTGCCCTTACCCCATGGGCATACGTGTATCACTGCACCTTGACAAGTCATTGTCAGACACATGTGATAGGGAAGGTTACCAGACACCATGCTGCACTCGGTACCTGCTGTGATGCCAGGCGTACATGCACTGCTCTTGAGATACGCTCCTTATGTCATACACTGTGGTCTCTCAGTCCTTTCCAACAGTCACATATGTCCACATTTGCTTGCCGTGTGCACATGTGACTGTGAGGTGACAGACGGCGATAGCACAGTCACAGATCTAACGCGTTGTGTGATGTGCATGACCTCTACGCCTGCCAGATCTGCAGTGTCCAACTGCTCCATATTGTGGAGTGACCTACCCTGTCACACACTGTGTAACGTTAGTGGGCAAGGTGTAGTCCCACTGGTATTTTGGAGGGGGAGGAGCACCTTATAGGGACACCTATGCCCCCGTGGCTGACACCACAACCCAGCCTATGTTGGCTACGTGACATATGTCTTTGAGAACACTATTCAGCTGTCCCCCTGTGTATTGCACCTCCTGGTATTGGCTTGATGTAACCTTTGGGGTGTGAGTGTTCTGTTCTGTTTCACAGAACAGGGTATGAAGGTGTAGAGCACACACCTCTGACAGCAGCATAGTTAAATGCTAGCACAGTTACATACCTGTAAAAGGTGATCTCTGGGAAAAGCAGGAATCAGTCTCCACATATGGCACATCGGCAACCAATGGAGCCTGCACAGGCATACCTACCCGTTTCCAAACAGTAAGCCTTGGCCAGCATACCTGGGGCCTGTACACTTACTTCCCGCCCTCTCCATAGCCTCTCTCCATTAGGGTTCCCAAACTGAGACAAGGGTGTGTTGCGTATTTGTGTATAGCTGAAAGGATAACACTCTTGGGGTAGTTGTTAGGGTTGTCCAGACTACTACGTGCTGTTCACAGGACATCACCTGTTACACCTAGCTCCGGAAACAAGCAGGAATGTGTGTTCACATATGTGGACTCCCTAGCTATGGAGGCCAGGGGAAGCTCCCTGAGATTTGCAGTGCTGAGGCACAGGTGGGCATCAGTCCCTCACGTATCTCCACCATCCCATGTGGGATGGAGGGTGGGATTTGGGATGAATGGACCTTCAATGAAAGACAAACAACTCACCGAAGGACTACTGGGGGGGGGGGGGAGTCCGCAGTATGCATGATAAGTGCATTACACATATCATATGAACTCACATATATAATGTTTACGGACTGGATTTTAGGGGTGGAGGGCAGGATGGGGTCTGCTGGATACGTAGTGACGGGATTGTCACGGCGACATCACAGCAGTGGGGATGACGGGCCTACCTGGAGCGAGCAGGTGATCCAGGTGTCAACTGGTTTGGATTGTGATGGCACGTCCCCAAGGGCAAGCATTATGGGACACATCTGGGACCTTCTGGAGACCCATCTTCCGAAATAATTAGGTATGACAGACGCAGACCGACCGACTGAGACACCTATCCCAGTCCTTGCGGGGAGAGCGGTTATGGGGGTAACCGCATTCCCTAGTAACATAGATGTGTCATCAAAAGGGAATACATGTACACTGTCTGTCCAAGCTGCTAAGAGATATGAAAGACATATACGCACGAAGCTTCAAGGGTAGGGAACCTAAGTAGACATGGATGCTGATAGCATCATACTGCATCATAGTGCATAACAGGCTCTTCAGACTGAAGAATAGTGTGCGGATGGGGATATACACTGTCTGATACGTCAGTCAGTTCACTCTCTTACATGGACAGTGAGGTGAACGTATGTAACATATATCAATCCCTACGAGGTATCCCCACAGACACATATCTAGGTACAGATATACGCACATATCTGTATTTCAGGATATGTTTGGAGACATGTGTGGACATATATACATAGGCAGCTATATTTATATGTTTGTATATAAGTTCATAATAAAACACATATCTATATGTATCCATCTATCTATCTATCGATCTATATCTCTCTCTATCTCTATCTCTATATCCATATATATCTATGTATAGCTAGATCTATATCTATATCTATATATACACACATTTATCTCTATATATATGTGGGCCATGAATATGCACCGGCAGCAAATTGACATATGTATGTAGAGTTATGAGGACCTATTCACATACATGACTATCGTCTTGACGACACATGTCTGCCACTGAGCCCCACAGTTAGTTTGGGATGGGGTATGTGAGTGTGAGACATTCTATTCGTAACAGGAGGCCAAGCCCACCTGACAGATACAATGATCATCAATCTCCATGGCATACAGGGATGCAGTATTGCAAAACAGCGAATCACCAGGATGGTTGGGTGACAACAGGGGATAAGCCCAGTCTGTGCGGACAGGCTAACATCTGTTAGATATCTAACATGGCAAAGGTACAGAAATCCAGCCGACGGTACCAAGGGGACACATGGAGGGATATGGCGGTACTATGCGTTCCCAGTAGCCGTGGATAGTCATGCATGAAACGTTCCACCCTCTATACAATACAAAACCAGAGGTTGCAGTAAACCCACACAGACCTCTGATGGGGTCATAAACCTTGTCTAGCCATATAGCGTCGCCCTTGAGGATGGTGTTCGCTCTATATCAGGGCCCTCATAGTGGATGAGCTCTCTGAGAGTGCAGAGAGATATGGAGGTTGAATTTGAATGAACTGTCTGTAAGCAGATACAGTGCCATATCCCCTGGAAGGAGTTGTCCAGAGATAAGAGGTGTTCAGCCTACAATGAGTGAAAATAACCATGGACTAGCTTGGAACCACTACTACGGTTTGAACAGGAACTGTGAGATAGAGAAACTGGAACATGTGGGATGTGTCTGCAAGGCAATCACTGTGTCTCCTGCAGGCACAGCAGCTGTAGAAATAGATGGGTGGCGGACATGGGCAATGGAACAAAGGACAGGGGATGGTCCTGTCCCTGTCTACTGAGTTATCCAGCACATATGTTCATGGCAGGACAAGCAATACCCTGAAAAGGAGGCTAAGGAGATCTTAGTAAGGTAACCCTCAGCCTACGAAAGTCCTGGATGAGAGGGTGTGGAATGTAGGTAACGGAGGGGTGACGTACCCATAGGGGACGTCAGCTGATGGCACAGTGCTCATGTTGTGACAGACACTATTATGGGATAGTTGTACCCCCTCCTCTCAGTGATGAGAGGAAGACAGATCTATAACCCAGAAACAAGGATATCCCGACATCTTAACCTCCTGAGAAAGGGTATGGCAGTGTAGTCTCCTGGGGAACACCAGTGCGGCACCTATGAGAATACACTAACTGTATGTTTACAGTTCCCCGACACCTATGATTTGTGTGAATGCTGCGGCTGCCTAGCCTTTGTAAAACATCAGACCATGCTGAGGTGTTCCTCGCTGTGCTACATCTGCATTATGGGCAGGAGACCTGACAACTCCTCATTTCCAAAAGAAAGAGGGTCAGGTGGGACATTTCCTACCCCCTGACACTGATGGTGGATTGGAATGGC